>JAHWGI010001444.1:592500-1107500 GCA_029379305.1 Frankliniella fusca
AAAGACGAGGATTAAGCTGGAATGGGCAAAGACTTAAAATAATAATAAAAAATATATATATATATATATAAATCTCAGAGTTTTTAAAGTTTTGGCTTGAGAAATTTTGTGAGCAAAATATACTTTTTTGGGCGATGTGAAGGCTTGGGACCAACATGTTAAAAGCTGGCGACAAGTTTTTTGAGTCAGTCGCACAGTGCACAGCGGTTGGGACTTCGACAAAGAAGACTGCGTGGCCATCGGTCACAACCTCCCGTGATGGCCACATCCTCCATGATGGTCAAACACCCGGGCCGGGAGACACATTTCGAAAGCGGAGGAATTCCAGATAATATGTTCCAAACATTCCGTCGGAATGTCTTGGATTTATATTCTAAAAGTCGCAGTGGTCCACTCCTATAGCTGAGGGCAGAAACATTTTATTCCCCTCCACGTCTCCTTCTTTGTCTCCGCGAGGAAAAGACAAGGAAGCATTTCTTCCGTTACTTTGTTGGCGTCGAACGCCGCAACGAAAGTGTCGTGCGCGCGCGCGCCTGTGGTGTGTGCCTCCGGCCCCGCCCCGCCCCCGCCCAACCCGCCTCCCTGGCTCGGGTCCGGCCGGCTGGACGCTAACAACAAAGTTTCTCATATCGCTGCTCGTTTCCCCTCGAGAGGGATCCTCTTCTCGGCGCGAGTGCCGGGCGGGGCGGGGGGCGGGTCCAATGTCTTACAGTCTCCCCCGACGCGTCCCGCCCCGCTGCGCTGGGCCCTCCCGCCCGCAGACAAGACCATCGGTCAGATTGGCGCCTGATATGCCGAGGGCCCCATGGGGGCTGCGCGGCGGTGGCGGCGGCGGTCTAGGGGGTAGGGTAGACAGGCCCAAAGTGAATTCGCCGCAGGCGAAGCGAAGGAGGGCCCCAGCTGCTGGCAGCAGCACCCGTCGGATTCCGAAGATCGCTCTCGTACCTCCGTCCTCGTCGCACCTTGAGCGGTGCCCTCCGCTGATGGGGATGGCAGGGCCCCGTGCGTGCGACAAGGACGAAGGCGCGAGAGCGATCTTCGAAAACAGACGGCAGAGCGGGGGCTCTCACCGACAAGACAGCGGCGTGCGGGTCGAGTCCTGGCACCCCGCGGCCCCCGGGGCCCGCACTGCTCCCGGCGCGGCGGGGTGGGGCGGGGGGCGGGGCAGGTACTTGAACCCGCTGCGCCCCTCTCTCGGTCCATTAGTCCTGTGCCCCACCCCAGCCCGCCCACCGCTCCGCCCCTCGCCTCGCCTGGCCTGGCCTCTCCAAACTCCCCCGCCGCGCCGTCCGGGTGGGAAGACGCCGTATTCAGGGTGGAGCAGGCCGCGACGGCGGCGGCGGCGCGCGCGCCCCCTCCCCTCGGGCCAGGCCTCCCATTTTACGACAAATCTAGCAATCTCTCCGCCAGTCTGCCCCGCCCCGCCCCGCCCCGCCCCGGCGGCGGCACGTGCTGGCAGAAGGCGGTGGGGGTGAGGTGGGTGGCGGGGCGGCGGACGCCGCGGCCTCGGCGGGGCGGGGCGGGGCGGGGCGGGGCGGGCGGGAGGTGTTCAGCGGTGAACGGGCGGCGAGCTTGTGGTCGGCGAGGGTGCGGGAGGGGCGGGCTGAGGTGCGGCAGGGTGAGGCAGGGCGGGCTGAGGTGAGGTGCGGCAGGGTGAGGCGGGGCGGGGCGGGCTGAAGTGAGGTGTGGCAGGGTGGGGCCAGTGGGGCGGGGCGGGGCGGGGCGGGCTGCAGGGTGAGCAGTTGCAGGCCTCTTGACGGCGCCGATCGCCTGCTGCCCCTCAGCGCAGCGCCCAAAATCGCAACATACCAAACCCGCGGCTACACAGTCAGGCGTGCCCGGTGCCCGTGCCCGCCAGCCCCCAGCCTTGAGTCCTATACGACTCTCTACCCCAGCCCCTAGCTCCGCGTGTTATTCGAGGCCGAGCCAAGGGTCCGTATGATGGCGGCCAGAGTTTTACGAGTCGACGATTTGACGAGACGAGGAATGAGAACACGCAGCGAGGGGTTCTGGGTTGGGGGGAGCACGGCGAAGAGCCCGAGCAGGATCCGCAGTGCTATGGCCGATGATGGACGCCAGAGAGGGACGCCGGCGCGCGTGTCCGTCAAAGTTTTCCCCGTTTTCCCCCTTCGACCGGAGCGAACAGCCCCAATACAAACTGCCAAACGCCGACTCGCGTAACAATCATCAGGGTGTCCTCGAATAAAAGTTATATGTGTCGGCGCTCTCGCTTTCTCATCTTGAATAACTGCAAGTCAGCGAGGGTGTATACTGCTTGGCCGCGCGGCGCAGTATTCCCCGCGCGTTGCTGGCTGCCTGGTATATCGGACACGCCCCGCGTGGGGAGGAAAGGGATACATATTTATATCCAGGACGTGCAAGTGCCCCCCTGCCCCAGCCCGGCCCCGGCCCCGCCCCAGGCCCGGGCCGCGCGCGCGGTATCAGTATCCAGGGGCATTGCTCTCAGGGGGCCGCACGCTGGCGCCGCTGGGCCGGGCCGGGCAGCGCTGTAAAAAAAAAAACACAGAAATAAACGGGAAACGTTATGAAAAGCGTGGATGGAGCGGCCGCAGGCCCTGCTATACTCAGCAGTGCCAGTCCAGTCAGTGGTGTACACCTTATACACACGTGTGTGCGTGTGTTGTGGGGGGGGGGGGGGCGAGTGCTGTTGCGTGTGTGCACACTGTCACCAGTGCTCCACGCCCCGCCCCGCCACGCTCGTAAACAAGCGTGCGCGAGGCAGATAGGGACGGACGGCGTGGCGGCGGGGCGCACGACCCCAAGGGCACTAAGGGTGCAGTTTAGCTCTTAGAATATAAAGCGAAAAATAAAATAAAAGCACCGCGGGTACGGGCCAGTCCAGTCCGGCCCGGTCCAGCCGGTCTGTTCCCGGCGGACGACACTCGCGGGTCGGATGATGAAGACCAGCCAGCCGCCTAGTTCAGAAGATCGCTCTCTCGTTTTAACAACCTTGGGTCAATTGTGACCTGGTTCTCACAAGTCAAGTCAAGTCCTTGACGCACCCATGGCGGTGCGCCATGCTGGGGATGGCAGGTCCCGGTGAGCGCGACAAGGACGGAGGGTGCGGGAGCGACCTGAGCGAATGAGACGGCTGCAGTGTGGACTCACTGCCAGCCAAGGGTCTACCTTTTTGAAAAATCGCGTACGAGAATTATAGTCAGTCATGCGATTATGGTGATTATCAATGATTATTTGAGTTGATCTTTCAAATATTTACTGATTATTGACCAGTAATCACGCAATTTTTGGTCAAATTTGATAATATTTCTCCATATTATTTGTCAAAATTTGTCAATATTTTGAAATTTTACACGATTATGATCATGTGATTATCAATAATCACCTAGACGGGCGTATGAGGATTATGGAAATGATGGACCCTTTCTCACTGCTTGGCCGCAGGAGCGAGGAGTCCTTCCAGCAGTACGCGAGCAGCATGCCGTGGCCGGCGGTGTCCTGGGCGGACGACGCCACGCGGCAGGAGCTCGCCTCGCTGCTGGCCGTGCAGGGCATCCCCACCCTGGTGCTGCTCGACGCCAAGGACTGCGCCGTCATTACGGACGACGCCAGGGCCAGAGTCAACGACGACCCCGACGGCAAGGTAACGTTACACGTCGTCCGCGGTTGTCATTCAGGCCCGCAGGCCGGCCTTATCCGGAGAGGCACGACGCTGACACTCGCCCTTCTGTCTCGCAGGACTTCCCTTGGCGGCCGGAGCCCGTGAGCCTGTTCACGGAGCGGCTGTCCTCGCGGCTGCACGACCACCCCGCCCTCATCCTGTTCGTCGGTAAGGTGCTGCAGTGCTGAGAGGAGGTCGAGTTGGACCGGGACCGGGGGCAGCAGCGGTGTGCTTCCGAGCCTGTCCTGCCGACTGATTCAGAAGATCGCTCTCCTGCCCCCGTCTTTGTTGCACTAATGGGCTCCTGCCCTTCCCAACATAGGGCACCGCCATAGGTGCGACAAGGACAGACTCACGAGAGCGATCTTCTGAATCAGTGGGCAGCCTCCCCCGGCCCCGGGCGGGCCTGAAACGCGAGGCTCTTCTCCCTCTCCTGACCCTCGCCGCCTGCGTTGCGCCGTGCTGTGCTGTTGCAGAGGGCGGCCCCGGGGAGGTGGAGTGGGCCATGTCCATCCTGCGGCAGGCGGCCGACGTGTACGAGGAGCGCCACCCCGCCTCGGAGTCCGCGCTGCGGGAGCCGCGCCTCCAGTTCTACGTCGCGCAGGACGTGAGTATGCCGCGCCAGGGTGCGAGGGAGATGATCTGGAACCGAATAGTATGTCTCTCTTGCTCTCATCTGCGCTTTCGAACGCGTTCCGGGGTCGCACTGGGTCCTTCTAGTGATCCTGTCGACTGATTGAGAAGACCGCGCCCATGGCGCCGGTGCCCCATGTTGGGCATAGCAGCAGCAGCGCCCCATGTGTGCGACAAGGACAGAGGCACGGAAGCGGTCGTCGGAATCAGTATCCTCCCGGACGGTGTTGCAGGGCGACGCGGCGGACGGGCTGCGCGAGCAGCTGGTGCTGGAGGACACGGTGCCGCTGCTGGTGGCCGTGGACGTGTGGCGCGGCGCCGTGTCCGTCCTGGAGGACGAGGCCGACGACGACGAGCTGGACGAGGAGCGCGACGGCGGGGCGGGCGCCATCAGCGCCGCCAGCGCCGTGGCCTTCATGGAGGCCTTCCTCGCCGGCGACCTGCCCACGGCGCCCATCGGCGTGTACCTGCCGCCGCCCCCGCGGCCGCACCAGGCCCTCCTGCAGGACGCGCTGCCCGTGGAGGCGTGAGGCCGTGACACATTGTGCCATATTGCTTTAGTCATAGATTAGGCAGCAGTAAAGGGCAGCTTGGTAATGAAGCGCGAGCCGAGCCAGCGAAACAAGCGACAAAAAGACGGCTTGAATCTAGTCTGCCTTCGAATCTAAAGATAACCATTCCATGATTATTGTAAAAATAATAATAATTATTATTTGTTGTTGTTGTGATTTTATGTTTAGGTGGTCGTGTAGACTGACTTTTACACTTTTTCTGTAAAAAGTGTGGACGAATAGTGAGTTTTCTGTGTCTCAGTTCTTGACCATTCTTACAAAATAAATAAGTACAGTCTCTTTTTTTAACAATTGTAATTTAATAAACATCTTAATAAATCACATGCCAACAATCACATTAAGAAAATAAATTATATAGAATAAATTTGCAAAAAACAACATAACATCAATTTATAAACAAATATACCATACTATGAAAGAACTACAAAACTGAAGGGTAAGTACAAATTGAGTAATTTTTCAAAAATAAATCAATAGATTTGCTTACAGACTTTTTCAACTGTTTTCTCATTTTAAAGAAAACTTGAATACAAAACATATACCAACAACTAAACATGTAAGGATCTATGACATCACAAAGAATTTTCTGAACCATACAAACATAGTCAGTCAACTAAAATCTATAATAGGAGAGGATATTTCTGTCCATCAATTTTTAGTAACTTCAAAATTACAATCTCAGTACCAATCCAAAATTTTTGAAAAACAAAACATTTTATCAGTGAAAAATTTTCATTGGCACCTACAATACAACCCACCTTACAATTAGCCAAACCAGTGGCTTCCCATGCAGTCCCTTGTCCATTCTGTCTGACAAACCCAACACCAATGGAATCCACATTGCGGTCTGGTGCATACCATGTGCATACAACCTCCTGCAATGACAGATAGAGATTAAATTATAGAAAATAGAAAGATTTGGGAATCCATAGTAACATCTAAGACCTTACCATCCCGTTCAGTAGCAGTACGACATTTAGGACAAGGTTTAGTGGTAACTCGGATAGCTACTTTACTAGCTTCATCCCAACGAGCCTAGGAAATGAAAAATATCGTGCAGATAACAAATAAAATGAAAAAAAAATGTTACAACAATGGATACACATTTCAAAACACTCACTTGACTGGCATTAACTGGATCAACACTGTAGTTGCAGTTTCCAGCGGATTGATCAGCAGATCCTTCCCCTGTTTCAGAGCAATCTCCTAGGTGGTAGCCTTGCAAGCATTGGCGGCAAAAGACAAACTGAAATAGGAAAAGTATAATTTTATTCAGGTTATCATCAAATAATTTTTAGTTCTATCAGAATTATGATAATTACCCCACATCCATTAAGGCACTGAATACGACGACACTCTTCTGGAGCTAAAATACCCATTCCACAACCAGGCTGAGGGCACAATACACCGCCAGCCTGAAGGACAAACTCTTCAGTGCCAAAACGTTGATACATAGCATACTGGGAAAAGTAATTAAAATTATAATTGTTATAAAATTATGTTTCAGATCTAAGAATTATTGAAACAATCCTGAGCATGGAATTCCAGAATTTACCTGTTCCTCAGTTAACAAACGGAAGTGATGGATTTCTTCAATCAAAGAATCCCCACACCCAGCAGGACATGGCAAAGTATATCCCAGTTCAGGATGAGACCAAAACTGGCGATCCCTTAGCCTTGAAACACAGTATGATCGGAAACAATCCAGACATGTAACGTGTCCTTCTTTACAAGGAAAAACAAGAACAGTATCACTAAAAGAATCGGAGGAAAAAAATTAAAATTAAAAACAAAATTCTAAGTGTGAATTTTTAAAATAAGAAAAAACAAACAAAATCTTTAATTAAAAATAACTCTACCTGACATCTGTACAAGCAAGACAAGGAACATCTCTAATATTAGGTTTAATTAAAGGTAAGGGAACACTTTGATCATCTTCACCTTGTGATGCATGTTCAGAACATTTCATATAAAATTCTGCAAACTGTGGACCATCGGTGTGTGATTCCTATAATCAATTGAAGGATATAAAAAACTTAACTCCTAAGAAATCTTACAATGAAAATTATTTTACATTATGCTTGTTAGGAAGCAAATCATTATTTTTCTTATTTACTTGACAGACTTCATCCTCGCAGGCGCCAGTGATTCTATGCTTTTCCAAAACATCAGCCCAGCATTGAGGGTCGCGGTCAACAGTAAAAGCTCCACTTCGACAAGAGGCACACCTAACACGTAATTTACCAGGTTGCAAGCTTTTGCAAGGAGAAGGGCAGTAAACATAAAAGTGAGCTTTCTTACTTTCTCGCTCTAGAACAAATTAAAAATTTAATAAGGAAAAAGTTAAGATATCAAATAAATAATTAAAATGAACTAAAAAGAAATGTTATTCACCTTCATCTGTTTTCAAATTTTTCCGTTCTTTCGCAGTGAGTTGCCAATCAACTAGTGTTTCATTCATTGGACGTGATCCGTGATGCTCATTACCACTACCAGATGCTTGATTTCTATCAACATGACGGATTTTGACTGCATGTAAAATGCTTTGTTGACCTAAATCACATTCCTGCAATCAAAGTTTTTGTATATTTTTGTTTTAACGATTGGTGATGCAATTTCGACACAGTGAAAAGGTTATAGTTTGAAGTTAGACATTTTGGGTAGATATAAAAAACGTCAGTCGTCAGCAGCCACACTCCAATATACCTTACCTCTATAACAATAGAATCCATTAGTTCTTTGCCGGCAAATATAATTTTAACATCCTCAGGAGCTAGTCCAAGCTTGGGGGCTATTCTTTCTTTCAAACTTCGAATATTCCACTTCGGATCAAGCTCAACCTTTAGGGTATTCCCTGTATTTGATTTGATAAAGACACTAAGCGAGTAAGATACCTTCATCTTCGTTGGAAATATTAGCTGAAAAATGGCTTGAATTAACTGTCTTAAAAAATCAACAATCATTGTGGTTGATTTTCACACCCTTACGTGTGTATAGACCGTCTAGTTGAAACCATTGAAACGTCTCTGCTTTGTTTTCGCTAAATCAGCTTCTGCTAGCTGTGCTCTGATTGGATATTTTGGCTTGAACAAAAGAACAAAACGCAGATCCCTGCAGCAACGTTGACTTTATCAGAAAGCGAAGCAATTTTATTTTTTTAAGAATAATTTTGAAATTTAAGAAATATTTAGTTCTTATAAAAATTAGAGATAGGAAGCAATTCAGTGCTTTCGAGTTTATACAGATAGAAAACCACAATGTCTATTATATTTTTGTGACACCATGTTGTCAACACTGATTGCAGGCGAAGAGGCGGGAAGCGCTTTGCATTGCTTGTTTTACCTTCCTGTCATGTGGATGTTGACATTTAGATAGGACGGTCGAATTGGATAGCGGCCCAAAGTTGAAACTTGTCAACACATCGATCACTGGGCGCCTGCCCGCAAGGAAGATTCATTTGGTGAGCCAAATCATTCCCCAACTGGAAAATTGCCGTCTGTGAAAGTTGACGGCTATTCAGAAGGGAAAATCGTGCAGAAACTCGTCGTGTAGAGACTTCGCAACACGTGGTTTTCTTGTCAACGCCAATATGTCTGTATCTCAAGCCCACGCCATGTGCTTACCATTGCAAATCGAGAAATTCAATCCTGAGAAAATGCTGCTGACACCATGGCTAGAGGTCTTCGATCAGCTTTGCAAATATCTCAACATTCCAGCCGAACCTGTTGGCTCTGATGGAAAAGTGTTGGAGGCCCCAAACAAGAGAAGACAGTTGTTCCTCCTGCATCTTGACTTCAAAGTTTACCAGAAGCTTCATTTTTACTGCCTACCATCAAAACTAGAAACCAAAGCTATCCCTGAACTTTGCACTCTTCTCCAACAAGAGTATGAGGCTCCCTTCATCCGTAACTGCAATAATGCTGTGTTCAACAGTAGGAAACAAGGTCTGAAGGAAACCAACAGACACTTCATAGAAGCTGTTCAGGAGCTTGGAATGAAGGCATCTCTAGGGGATCGTTGGAGCGAGTCAGTTGCAGAAAGGTTATTGTTTGGTGCGAGGAGTGATAAAGCTCGTCAGCAAGCTGTAGCCCTGCTATCAGGATATCCTAAACCCAAGCCCCTCGAAAAATTGCAGATTGTCAAACAAACTCTGTTGCTGGAAGATGCAATTGAAGCAGTTATGAAAATTCCTAGGAATTAAATTTTGTTGTAATCAGACATTTATCGAGTTTTTGTTTTTGTTAATTGAGTTAATGTTTTCTTGTTTTTGTTCAACATGCAGTTATGTGAAGAAAACATTTTTGATTTTCTTATTTTTGTACAACACTGTGAAGTTTATCAAAGTTTTTGTAAAATGATTATTTATCCAAGTAATTAAAATATTTGGTTGAACGAGTCTAGATGAAGCTTAATTTAATGTACAAAAAGATCCTTATGACTACCGTATCACACATCATTTCATCAGTAATTTAATTATACATAATGAGCACATTTGAAAGACATTTCACTGGATGACTGACAATCCAAGTACAAAATACAAATTATTAAAAATAAAAGTAAAATAAGAAATTTAAAACGGCAGTGTTCAACACCTCCAGAAATTAGTCTACTTCAACAAAACAGACAAGAATAGTGACTTCTTAACACTTGATTTACAGGTACAAAGACATGTGAACTAAAACAACAAAGAATTTATTTTGGTTCAGCTTCAGAATTGCAAATCTCTTCAGCAGACTTCAACTGGTCTGTATACTCAGTCCATAATCGCTGCCATCTCAAGTTAGTTGAAACAATATCTAGCACTTGCTTCAGGAGTTTGTGTTTAGAAATACCCTGGAACATGAAAATAAGGTAAAATGACTAACTACTGAGGGCCAGCAGAAGAAAAAAAGAATGAAAAAACAACAAAAAGCTTACCATAACTTGACTATCCCATGATTTTGATTTTGAGATTCCCGAATGAACTGGTCCAAGTAGATCATCACATATAAGTCTTAATCTTTCCTCTAAACCTATGTGGCGAAAAGATCATAGTTAGAAAGAGAGAAGTTTTATTTAGTAATAAACACTTTTTGGAAAGCTTACCATTGTGCACTAGAAAACGAACAGTGGTGAGCAACCAATACTGATATTCTTGAGGGGAAGAAGTTGCCTTACAAGCTGATAATTGTTCATCCAGAAATGCCACAGAACAGGGCTGTGTAACAGATGCAGCTGCACTGTTGCTAGGCACTCCCAAAAGGCGACTGCCACCACCACAACTAATGAAAAGAAAAGTTTGAATAAAATTGAATTCACAATTACAAAAACAAGAAAAAGTTGTGTCAATCATGAATACCTGCGAATGTCAGCCTGTAAGCAAGTAAGTGGTAAAGTACTACTATTTGATACAGGATTTCCAAGGAACGACTGATGAGCTGAGTTACGGGTGACTGAGCTGCGGCTGTTGCCGACCTGCATCCTGAAGTAAAGAAATACCAGTGAGGAAAAACTTAAAACAAATTTCCAAAACCTGCACATGTGTTCTAAAAAAATTACCAGCAACCCATATCAAGGGAGAATGTAAATGCTTTCCCAGTAGATAGTGAAACTAGAGGAATATTTTTATCAGATAAAGTGCAACTGAGTAAAGTGACTTGAGAACCTGAAATAAGAGTAATGACATAAAAAATCTTCAAAGAACAAAATACCTGACACTAAAGTTTTCCCCCTCTTTCTTCTTGTTTCAAAACTAAATGTTTACCAGATAATCCCGTCATGATGGGCAAAAGACTTTCATTTGAAAGCACTTTACGGCTTTTGTTCAGGTCCCAAATGCTCATTTGCCCACTTGCTGTGACAACCATGAAGAATGAATTAATGTTTAAAGAGAGTCTACTGACTTGGGCAGATAGAACAAGAGGAGGAAAGCTGCGCCATCCTGTTTTGAAATCTAAAATTTGTACAGTAGCATCCTCAAGTGCAACACACACAAAAGATGCATTAGCTACAATTCCAATAACTGGACACCCTGTAAAGAAAAGAGAGAGAAATTCATAAAAAAAGAAAAACAACAAAAGAATACAGTTTAACAATTGCAAATCTCACCAAACACAGTATCCCATAAAACTGCAGGTGGTTTTAATTTTCCAACAGAGTTTCCAATGCCAGACGACAAAGAAGGGCTACGGATAACTTTTAATCTTGAAATAGGACCAGAGGCAGTGACAGAAAAAGCATTTTCTACCTCAACCCAATGGGTTTCCCTTTGTAGCCTTGCATTTTCAACCTGAGGAGGAGACATATTGCGAATATGTTATGCAGCTTATCATTTTGTAATAAAAATAAACCTTGAGAAAAAATACATTAATTGATGGCCATGTAAAATACAAATAGAGCATAAAATTTACCTGAAGAGCTAATTTGGTAGAGCTTTTGAGAGGTGGTAAAAATATTCCTGGTCCATCAGCACGACCTGTTAATGGCCCAGAGTCCTGAGCAGTATGAGTTGGGGGTAGAGAGGCAACAGCTGGCCGATCAAGAGAAAAACGTGCTCTCTTTGGCTGTGCTGCCTGTGAAGGCTGATTTTGAGCTTGAGAGGAAGTAGGTTTCTCTTTATCCTTCTCCTTCTCTTTCTCTGCTCTTCTTTTGCCACCAAACGAAACAGGAGCAAAAGGAGTATTTACTGGAGCAGCTGAAGGTTTCCTTCAATAAGAAATAAACACAGTACCTTTGAGTTCAATTTGATCTAGCAAATATGCTCTACATATTATAATACATTCACCAAAATGTATTTCCAAAACAGTAAACAATTTTGGAGAAATGTGAAAATTTTTGTTAAAATTTACACATGAAAAGAGAAACTTACTCAGAGGCACTTTCAGCAACAGAACTAGGAGGAGCGTGACCATTCATTACAGGTCCAGAGCCTAAAGGTTAAAGTGAGGATTAATTTAAAAAATTTAAATTTAAATAAGAAATTGTAAGTTAAGCGCTCTTTTGACTTGTATAAATACCATCTTTTACAGGAGATTTTACAACTGCTACATTTGGTTTAACAACATCCTCCCTCTTCTCCACAACAATTTGACTTTTACTTTCAGCAGAGCTGAAGGTTGGTTGAGCTGATGCTGCAGCATTGAATGGTAGAGGTACATCTCTAGAAATTTGAAATGAAATAAAATATTATTTGAAAAATGCAAGGAGCAAAATAGTCAAGTCATCTAAACTTTACCCTCGATCGGGAGTTGGTGGTATAAACATTGGGGTTATTCTTCTACGGCCGTCTGAAGTTCTTGTTTCTATTTGCTTATTAATTGGTCCTTTTATCGGAGTTGAAGTAACCTTTTTATCTTCAACTGTTGCAGCAGAACTAGTTACAGGTACCCCATCTAATTTTGATTCAGATTTATCCTGTAGCTGCAGTAATGCTGGAGTTTCAACAACTCTTGAAACAAATGTATCTTTCTGGGAAAGTAATGATTTTCCGAATTTCTTTTCATGAAGAGCTATCTGTGGAGTAACAAATGATAAACAAGTACAAAGTTGGTAATCTAGCTCAGTGGCTTTCTAAATTCCAGTTTTGAATTGATTTTTACCTTTTCCTCTTTTGAAAGAGGTTTACCAAGTTCCTCTTCAGACAACTCTATATAAGCTACAGTGCCATCCCATGAACATGCCATAAGTTGATTCCCATTACTATTCCAGGAAACATCAAGAACTGAATTTGAGAATAATTCCCTAATGACCACAAGTGGTCTTTTCATAGAGGTCAGCCAAATGGATATTGATTGATCACGTGAACCAATCGCACAAACACAAGAATATTGGGAGGCTTTTTTTGATGGACGACGAAACAACACACTATTAAAACGAACACACGTGACAGGCTGGCGGTGACCAACAAAGTCCATCTCATATGTCCAGCCATTGCGTTGAATAATTTGAGCTGTTGGACCAGGCCCATTCATAGCATGAGCTGACACAAGAAATTCACCATCAGGAGCCCAGTTTAACCTTAGTACATGAGTGCTTCCTGAGCACTTTTCAAATGGTTCTTTTATAACTTGCTCCTCTTTCCAGTCCACTGTTCTCCATATTCGTAAAGTTCGATCCTCTGACTGAGAAGCCAGATATTTTCCAACTGGATCCCAAGTGACCCCTTTAACAAGGCCTGTGTGGCCTCTGAGAACTGCAATAGTTTCTGTCAATGAAAATTGTCAAGTTATAATTTTTTTTTTTTGATTTGAAATACAGCTGTAGGTTTTTGATTTTTTGATTTTTATTTTGATTAAAATAAATTATACCTGGTAGTTTCAAAGCATTCCATACAATTACAGTATTGTCAACAGAGCATGATGCTAACCAAGCATCATGAGTTGACCATGCTAAGTCTAACACATCTCCTTCATGGCCTCTCAGAGTTGATGAGCAGCGCCATGACTCAACATTCACAATACCTCCACCAGTTCCAAAAACAGTGTTCCCACCTGAGAGCAAACAATGCAGGGATTTTCTTTCTTATTTTATTTTCTTTCAGAGAAAATAGAAGTTATTGGAGCAGGAGGATATCAAAAAGAACTTACCAGAATACTGATTAATTTTCCAAACCATAATTAGTTTGTCATCTCCCCCTGAGGCCAAAAAGCGCCCAGAGTGACTCCATCGAACACAGTTGACACATGCTGGACAAAAGAGTGGAAAAGATTAATGTTTTCAGGAAATAAAATATAGGCATTTCTGACGACTGTGAACATTTGGCTTTCACCTTCATGATTGTCCATTTGGCAAAGCATTTTGGGTATATTTTCATCAGTTTCTGCCTTCTTGTTGACAACAGGTGCCATATTCCAAATAACAACTTTGCCCGAGTCCAAGCCTGAGAGGAGTGGTTTGTTGCAACATTATTGACATCAGAACTATAAGTAAAATGAATAACTGAGAAAAACTGCTTACCTTGGCCACCTGTTGCAAATCTAGAGCCATCCGGATGAATATCAATTGAAAATATTGGTGAATCTGTAATTACATAATTAAATTAGTAAACAATAATTCCTACTTCAAATTTGAAGAGGCAGGAAATTACTTATAGATGCATTTCCCCCTAGAAATCTGTTTAAACTTGAAATCAAAGATTGTGTAGGAAATACTTTCTCTACAGATAGTGAGTATTGTATTAATTCAACAGTCAATGACCTCAAAATGACTGAAAGGGAACCTGTCCTTCCCTTCAAAATGGGTACAGAAAAATAGATAAATGATAGAGCACCAAGGGAGAAATTGAACAGCAAGGGAGAAGATCGCAATGCAAATTGAGACACAAGGCAGACATTTCAAGAGGGACAGAAAATCTACTAATTGTCAAGAAAGCATGAGTTCTAAATATTGTTATGCAGACACAATAGTCAAAAAAAAAGTACGAAGCATGAATGCCACGATCAGATTGTGATAATACGTGGACTCTTCAGTGACAGTATGATTTTAAAATGTCTTTGAAAGTCCATTGAGCTTAGTGTTCTGTGAACTTGATAATATGTTTACAACCGTTCTAACCTCGCGGCCCGAAAGCCGACACTAAAATGAATGAAACAAACTATCTTGCTGCTCGACGAGGATCGTAAATACTTGCCATTCTCATGTGTAACCCATTTGGGTTTTAATAGCTTCATACTGATGAATATCCTCTCATTAAATCGTTTTCGTTACTGAAGAAAAGGGTAAGTACAAATTTGAGTTATGGACCAGACTACGCGCCCACCCTGCCGCCTCCGCTGCCATGGAATCACCGCCTGCTGTCGATCTTCTCACAGACGCTACTCTGGCCGCAACTGCCCTGGTTCCCCTGCGTGTTTCGGCACAAAAAGAACAGAAGAACAAAACAAAGCTCAAGCCCAAACAACAACAATCTTCTACGATTTGTGATCGTTTGTGCGAAAAGCGAAGAAGCGAATATTATCCACCGTAATCGGGGGACTTAAAGCCTCGAAAGGAAAGTGAATTGTATTAGCTCTAAACCTTAAAGATCAAAATGTCGATTGGAGTGCCTATCAAAGTTTTACACGAAGCAGAAGGTCACATTATAACATGTGAAGCCAACACCGGTGAAGTTTACCGGGGCAAGCTTATAGAAGCTGAAGATAATATGAACTGTCAAATGACTGGAGTAATGGTTACTTACCGTGATGGAAGAGTAGCACAACTGGAAAATGTTTATATTCGTGGCTCCAAAATTAGGTTTCTCATTTTACCTGACATGTTGAAAAACGCCCCTATGTTCAAACGACAAGGCAAGTCAGGAGGGGCCGGCGGTGCCGGTAGAGGAAAATCAGCTATTCTTCGGGCTCAAGGTGAGTGCTTTGCTTAAATTTTGTCAAGTAGCATATTTGTTGTCGCAATGCAGTGACCTTTCGGTGCCATCCGTATTTTGTTCTATTTGTTGTCGTAAAACAAGTTTCCTAACCTTAACCTCCAATCCCGCCACAACTCGATAAATTGCAATTGCTTCACTATGTACTTGCCATGTAACTTTCAAAATTGAATTGTTTCCATTGGAATTTTTTTGTCTTGTTAATGTTGTGGAATGTTAAATGTGTCACTCGATGTAGCTGTATTCAATATTTTTGATTAATGTAGTCAAGTGTTAGTAGTATTTTGAAATGACAGTGACCGATATTGGTACATTTGTTTCCTCATTCTTTATGAATAATTTGATTTGTTGTTACAGCTGCCAGAGGCCGAGGCAGAGGCTCGAGAGGTGGACCAGGAGGACGAGATGGTGGCTGGAGAAGTGGAGGCCCTGGAGGCTCAGGTTCAAGCCGAGGCGGGCGCTCTGGTGGTGATCGTCCTTGAAATCAACTTTGTTGAGTGTAATGTATATACTAGAATCAAGTACAATCAATTGATTTTCTGTGACGGTGTGATGATCGCTAAATGACAAGCCAGATAAGTCAGGCAATGAAATTAAATTATTTGCTTAAATTTTATTTGCTGGTCTATGAGAATTTCTATCTCCAGATGCTTTCATTCCAAGAGAACATGAGTTCTCTGATAATTTATGTTTTTCTTTACTTTTTTCTCCTCTTATCTTTTTTGAACATTGACATTTCAACAATTGTAATAAAGTTTAAGAAATTTCATGACTGTTGTTTTATATGCTCTCCTCCTCTAACATAAGTCTGTAAACTAGAATGCACTGGTTTATTTTCACTCTTCAAGGTTACATTTGCCCATTTCAGTACGCACAAAAGTTGTTGACAGAAGTATAGGGCAACTTGAAATTTACACTTATGGCTTGGCTAGTGATTTTTAAGTTCCAAATTACAAAGGGCATTTTTTCATCAGTGGTGGAAATAGTTGTTTACACAATGGAGGAGTTTCATCAGTTATTGAGAGTTGTCTTTCATGTGCTTCTTCCTCCTCTTGGTATCTCCTGTCTAGCTCTGCCATTTCTTTTGCCCACTTTTCGTACTTTTCACGGTTAATTATTCCATGTTTTTTGCGGTATTCCTGTAAAATTTAAGGAGAGATACATCAGACCAAACTGATTCTCATTAAATTCATTTGGTAATTTTCTCAATGGAGCCTTACATGAATTGTCTTTTGAATTGGGTACAATGGGCGCCCCCCTATTTTGCATTCATTCAAAACCTCTTGAGCATAGTCAAAGAAATCTTCATCTTCTCTCTTGATCTGATCAAGCAATTTCTGGTGTCTTTGCATATTTTCAGTACATTCCTTGTTTTTAATTGCCTTGTGCTCCACCTGTGTTAAATAAAATAATGATTTATTTTTTCACCTTAAGTGCAAATATTGGTTCTGAAACTATGAGATAATTGAAAAGGAATTTAAAAGGACTACACACTATCTGTTTGTTGTAGCCCTCTCGAACAAGCATTTTTGTTTCCCATTCGGATTCTTTCCTCTTTATTTCATGCAGTTTATCAATTTCATCTCTCCGCAAGCCTTGCATTAATACCCATTGTTTCAACTCTTTCTCCTCTTGTTCATCCTTTATCTTCTGCTCCTGTACTAGAGCATTGTATTCTTTTCTTTCTCTCAATAATTTTGCCTCATACTCTTTCCTTTTCTCCAAAAGCTTTCTCTCCCTGAAAGAGACAATGCTTAAACACCTCACTTTTTTGTAATGTGGTAGTTACCATGACAAGATACCTACCTTTCATCTCTCTCTCTGAGTGCCTTTGCAATCATGCCTTCAATGTCATCTTCCTTCTCCTTAAGACATTCTGCAATGATGGCCCTAATTTTCTCTTGGTGCTCAAGTTTAGCTTTTCTTGCCTACAAAAAAGCAAATTGAAAGGACTTCTACTCCAACCATTTTCTACATCTAAAAAATTATGTCTCATTATTGTATATGGTAACAACTTAAATATTACCTCTGCCTCATGTTTCTTGCGTAAAGTCTCCATTCTCTGCTTTACTTTTAAGTAAATTTCAATTACTTTCTCCTCTTCCTCCTCCTCTTGCTTTTGTATTCTTTTTTTTTCTTTACTCAACTCAATACTTTCCATAGCATTTTTCCTTACCAACTCTTTTTTTCTTTTGCTCTGTCATAATTAAAGTTTTAAAAGATCAGATTATTGTGTCTCACTACATCAAAATTTTGTCTGATTTTGAGGAAAATCTACCTCTTTCTCAATGTTCTCTTTCACTTGTTTTATTTCTTTTTCCATTTCTGCTCTATCCTGTTGTTCATAAGCTTTTTCTCCTGCCAAGAGAAGAGCTTCTCTTTCTGCCTTTTCTTTCATTCTAGAAGATGTCAAATCTTTTTAATTTGTATGATAATTGCTTTTGGTTGGAGTACACTGTCAAATATGCATTCACACTTACATTTTAATATTTTCTGCTTTCCTTTCCATTTTCTCTTGATGTTCTCTCTCTTTCCTTTTAATTTCTTCCTCATGATACTTTTCAACGTCTCGCTTAATTTGCTCAGCCCTTGCTTTATTAGCTTTTTCTTCAATTTGTTTCAGATATTCATTAAATTCAACTTGCTTAGACCTTTCATGTAGAATCTGTCCTGCACAAGGCATAACTGATAAGATCCTAAAAAATAATAATTGACTCCTCCCAGTGCAAGTGGGTCGGACGTGTACAGTAAAATCTAACAACATATTTACTAATTTAGCAAGATTACCTCTGAAAAGACAAAGGAACTGTTAACTTGGTGAATGTCATCTTTTTCAAACAAGAGCATTCTTCGGGCATCCTCGATTCGCTTCTTCCTGTCTTCGGCGGCCTCCCGCAGCGATTCTTGATACACGGCATTTTTCCGGTTATCCTCCTCCTCGATGCGCCTTTGCCGCCGCTCCAATCGCTCCTTTTGCTTGTTCTTGAAAAACCAGCCATAAAGTATTAAACACCCCGAGGGGGAAAAAACTCTGATTATTTTTTTTTTTGTACAAATTTTGTGAATTTTTTCTAGAAGTTTGTAAAAAGTTTTCTTTGAATTTTGCACTTTTTTGTGAAATGTAGTTTTTCCCGAACTCTCCCGAAGTTTTCTGAATCTTTCTGACTTTGTCTGAACTAAGGGATGTGGAAAAATTTCAAAGTTGTCTCGCCATCAAAACACTCACACAGACACACACACAAACAAACAAACAACGTCCAGACAAAACAAACCAACACCCACAGTCGGTCGGCGCTACACAGGCACCTACCAGGACCTACCAGGACCGTGTTCTTCCAGTTCTTGACGAGGTCCTTGGAGGCGGCCCGCATGCGCTGCATCTGGTCGTGCCGCAGCTGCCCATCGCGCGCCTGGTCCGCGAGCCACTGAGAGTGCGCCTTGATCCTGTCGAGCTCCTGGCGGGGCAGGACGATGGCGCGCACGGTCCGGCGGGCACCGGGACCAGGGCCGGGGCCGGGGCCGGCGGGGACCGTCAGCGAGACGTGGTGCACGCGGGGGATGACGCTCATCCTGCAGCCAGGATGCCGGCGGCCTTCTTCGGGGTGTTTTGCTGGACAGTGGTGTTCTGTCTAGCTCGGCCCCCTTTGGGTGGGAGCTGCCCGGCTCGCCCACCACGAGGTCGCTTAGCAACCCGCCGCGCCCGCGCCGCCCTACGTGGAGGGGTAAAGGCGAGGGGGGATGTCACTTCAAAAACTCGTTGTTCGGCTCCCCCTCCCCCCAAAAAAATCATTTTAAAGGTATTAAAAAAAAAAACAAGAAGAAAGACAGAAAAATCGGAAAAATCGAGAAAAAATGAACAAAAACTGAAAATTAAATTTGAAAAAAACAATTCAAAAATTGGGGTTCAGGATCAAAATTTATCAAAAAGTGACAAAAATTTTCCTTGAAAAATCAAAATCAAAAATCAATTTAGTCAAAAAAAAAATCAATTGTCAAAAACTTTATTGCATACATTTTGTAAGAGTGATTCCCCCACTTCCCCCTCGGGTAAAGGCTGTTCCTCTCTTCGGCGTCGCCGAGCACCACCACAACACGCGCCGCGCCGTTTGATCGTTACGTTCGTCCGCTTTGTCCGCCCTGCTGCTGTCTGATTCAGAAGATCACTCTCGTCCTTCCGTCCTTGTCGCACCTATAGCACCCCTACCTACAATGGGGATCGCATATAGGGCTCCATTATTCCATGCGTTCGACAAGGATGGAGGTGCGAGCGCGATATATGTCTTCGGAATCATAGAGTCCTAGAGGGACTCAACGGAATCAGAGGGCTGGAGGGTGGGCCACCTAACGCGCGCACGTCCGTTGGGCTGCCTACCTCCTGGGCGCCCTCTGCTCGGGGAACGACCACACCGACCTCACCGCCACTCGAGGGAGTGGCGCAGCGCAACTCTCCCGAGGGGGAAAAAACTCTGAAAACTCTAAATGAGTAATTCAGAAAAAAAAACCTCCACGGAAACTAACGAAAATTTAGGAAAAATTCTGGCAAAAATGCACAAAAATTCAGTAGAAATTCAAGAAAATTCACAAAACTTACACTCTACTATTGAGAGTTGTTTCCCCCTCGAACTCTCCCCAGCAGCACTTCTACGGGCTGCCAACCCGCAATGACGCTCGGAATGGACAGTTGGCACGGGGAGGTTGACATTATCATAATTAATGGGTTCGTATAAAATTGGGCGCTGAGTCGATCGCCAAGTGCGACGTGCCGGGGCTGTGACGGGGGCGGCGAAAGGGGAGGAGGAGCAAGGAGGGGGCGGAGGCGGGGACCAAGCAGTCCACGGCCTTGGTGGACCTGGCCCGGCTCAGCCCCGCGGCCGCGGAAAACGTATTGGTTCAGGGTGAACCGCGCGCGCGCGAATCTGCGCGTTTTGCTAAACCGCTTGGCGACGCCACTGCGGAGGAAAAATAAAAGCAAACGGCTGTACTGCAGCAGGAGTCTGACGGGGAGGGGGCAGGCTGTCTGCGTGGCGCGTAGCCTAGCAGCAAATGCCGATGTGTCCCAGCGCCAAGGCAGCTCCTGCTATTCAACCACAAAAAAAGGGAGTAAAAAAAAAAGTCTACAACAGAATGATGCCGCTGGGAGTGAAAGTGAACGTCCTTTTAATTCCTTTAGATGAGAAAATGATGGGCCTGCGCGCTGCGCCGCGCGGCGTATGTCTGTCTATGGTTGCGCAGCGGGGTGAGGCGGGGCGGGGCGGGGCGGGCCGAGAAGCTCGGGGGTCAGGTGGCGTGTTAAATCCCTGACGAGAAAATTCTTAAGCGGCTCCCATTTCGCCTTACGTGTATTTCGGTGGACGCGGTGGGGAGGAGAGGGGGTGGGGGGAACTCTAGCTCCAGGGCCCGCGAGCGGGCGGGTCGCGTCACGCAACGGATTCGATCCGGGGATTAATTGATAGTTTTCGTACAGGGAAGTGAAGTGATTCGATTGCCCGCCGGTAGGGTTTTGGGATGATGATGGTGATGGTGATGTCACGCTGGGCCGGGATACGGTTCGGCCGGCACGGCGGGAAGCGGTCGGGCGGGCACCCAACTTACGAAACGGAAGGTCACCCGACCTCTGACCGATCTTGTGCGACAAACCGCGTGTAATTCAATTCAACACCATTTTTGTTTTGTGTTTTGTCGTTTTGTTTTGTTTTGTTCTGATTAGTTCGTTTTGTTTTCCTGAGGGAAGGAGGTGGCTCGTGGGGCCCAATGAGATGAGACGGTTGCGTGCGCTGCGCCGGCGTGGCTTAATTTTCTGCTTCCGCCGCGCCGTGTTATTCAGAAGTTAAAGTTCACGGGCGAGGTCGAAAAACCCCTGGCGAGCGGGTCGCATCGCGCCGCGCGACCTTGCTGCAGCTGGATGTTGTAACGTAACGCGAGTAATTCCCTCTCACCTCATCTCACCTGCACCTGCACCCTGTTCCTATCCGGGCAGCGTGCGCAGCGCGGCGGTGTGGTGGTGCTCACGCATTTGTCACCGACGCGTACCGCGTATATCTCTGGTGTGGCGCACCGACCCATGAGCTGTTTCATGCTCAGATTAGCCGGGGGGAAAGACGAGGGGGGAAAAACTCTAAAATTTAAAGTACAAAACTTGTGAATTTTTCTGGATTTTTTTTTCTCAAGTTTTATGATTTTTTTTTTGCGAATTTTTCCGATTTTTTTCTGAAGTTTACCGATTTTTTCTGAAATGTTCTGAATTTTTCTGAATGAGGAAGGATGTACACAAATTTGAGAGATGTTTCCCCCTCGGAAAAAGAGCAGAGACAAACGTGCCGTAACAGCAGAGACACCACCACCACAGCGCAGCAGGCTCAGCAGCAGGAGCAGGCGCGCAGCAGGCAGGCTCAGCGGACAGCAAGGTGTTTAAGCCTCCCCCCTCCCCCCCGCCCCCCGTTACTCTCACCCCTCCGCATCTCGTTTTACTTTTTACTACTATTATGATTCTGGTAGAAATATATACATCTAGTATTTCCCCCTCGCCGCGCCTCGCTCCGCTCGCTGTTGGCTTGGCGCGTCTTGTGTAACCCTTGTCTCCTCCATAGTCGAGGCAGGCAAGACGACGCGACGACGACGACTCTTTTTGGCTATAATTTACGTTAGTTGGTGCGGGGCAGGAGAGGAGGGGAAGTGGAAGTGTGCGATGCGATGCTGTCGGCCCCACCACCCGGGGAGCCCCACGGTTGGAGAGGGAGCACGGTCCCAACGTCAAAAATAATGTCAAGTGACCTCTTATAAACCACTGAAAGCATCTCAGCGCGTGTCACCGTTGAGTACGTATTGTTTTCTTTTCACCTGATTTGCCTTTTTAATAGCACCCCGTCCTCTTTCGGGACTCAAACGACGTCAAAGGAAAAGTCTTGCTCGCTTATCGTAACTCTTCTGTAAACGTAGGCCGATTTAGAAGAGCGCGCTCCCCTCACATAGAGTCCTAGACTGTGTCCTAGACAGTCTAGGACTCTACCCTCGCACTGTCTCTCTCGGACCTGTGTGCGGCGCACCCGCAATGGTTGCGAGGGAGACAGGGCGGGGAGAGCGCTCTCTTCCGAATCAGTTTGCAGGGTCTGCCTGGAGGCCTGCGCGTCCGAGCCGTAGTTGTTGCGGGTCCTACCGTCCTCCCCAACATAGGATAGCGCCATAGCTGGGACAAGGACGGAGGCACGCGAGTGATCTTCGGAATCAGTCGGCTGGCCCGTGCCGTGGCGGGGAAGAGGAATGGTCTCTGTGCTCGAGTGATCGGATCCGCGTTCTCTTTGACAAACGGCTGCAGCCACGGGCGGACTTGGCGGACGGACGGGCCGGCGGGGCTGCTGGGCCCGCCGGGGGCCGGGCGGCGGGCGCGGCCGGGCTGGCGGCCAAGATGAGGAGGAAACGTTCATAATATCGTCTCTTGCGTTTCCGTTCGATTCCTGGACGAGACGTATCCGTTTCCGGGGCTTGGCTTGGCGGCGCGGCGGACGGACAGCTCGGGGCGTTGCGCTGTGCGCTGTGCCGCGCGCGGTATCGCAGACCAGCAGAGCCCCGCACCGCGCGAATGTCAATAATAAATCAGCATGTTTTCTCCTCTGGCGTCGCTAATTTCTCAATTCACCTCGGTGCATAGTGCATGATGCGCATGGGCTGCGATGTCTCCGGGCGTCGCTATGCGCGGCGCGGACCTGAATATCCGTGTAACCTTTTCACCCGCCCCCGAGCAGCGCAGGTGAAGTACTAAACGGCGAATATTACCAGCGTATCTGTATGTATGCGCGCCTCTTTGCCTTGCCCGAGCCCGAGCCCCTCACTCCCGACCCGGCAGGGAAAGCGCTGCGATGACAACAGTCGTCTCTCTCACTCCCTCTGCATGGCCGGCCTAGCTTTGCGACCTCACAGATTTCCATACACAGACTATCTCGACCTCTTCTGGCCAGCCTCAACCTTTCCGATGCGTGCCAGCATGAGGATGGAACGGCATGTGCACAACGACCACTGCCCCGTGTGCCGGAGGGGTTGAGCAATATTTAATATTTGCTATAATACTCCGGAGCTAAGTGTCAACTCTCAAGAGTAAAATGTTTTCAGGGACGATCGGAGAGGTTTTGAAGAGGTATTTTTTGAAGGACCCGCGCAATGCGAGTGATTTTTACCCCAAATTATTGAAACCTGCAGCTCACTCGGTTAATCGCGATCGAATAATTGAGTGAACGAACTGATGAATAGTTGAGTATAAAATCTGTCAGGGAATCCGTGATGAACTTCAACAATGTGGTCAACTTCCGGAAGGACCAGGGAATGCCCAGCCCAGGACAGGCCTGGCTGCGGCTGCGGCAGTTGACCGGCAGAGTGCGCGTGCGCCACAATCGCCACCGCCACCGTGCGTTGAGGATGAGTGGTCGCGTTTTCGTTATTTTTTTATCGGGCTTTTAACTGCTAATTTGTCAACTTTTGTGAAGTTACATGTTAAAATGTGCACTAAGCTCGCGTGCGCAAATAATGCGTATAATTTCCATCGACACCCGTGTCTGACATTCGTACGAGTCGGAGTTCACGGGCTGGACATAACCTGTTCACCTTTTCCACCGGCCTAGCACCGGCCAACGGTTCAGAAGATCGTAAATGAAGAAATGAAGTAGGCTTCAAGGACCGCATTCTGACGATCCTCGGATTTTGGTGAGTTCTATCCATTCAATGTTTTAACGCAATGACATTCCTGCTCAACATCATGTACCGGACAATGCTTCATGCTTCTAACCGCTTGAACCTTCCAAGCCGTGGGCCACAGGATGAGCCCAGAGGAAGTCTGCTGTGATTGTTTATTTGTTTATTCTGAAGCTGTTCTTTCCTTCCATGGAAAAACACTTCCCCAGTTTAGATTTTCATATTTCACTAATGCTTAGGAGAAGCATGACAATTTGCAGATCTAGTCTCATTGCTTTTCTTTTTTAATTGTGTCCCTTTCATAAAAGGGTGTTAAAGAAGACTTGTCTATTTATTCATCTTTAAGAACTGATTTTGATGCAGGAGTGAGCAATGACGCTTGTCCCCCATCATCAATTTTTGCAGTCATGCGCAACTTGCTATCAAGCGTAACTTGGCTTCTTAATCTTCAGATTTTATATTTCTTATTTTTTAACGTTTATTCTAATCAATGATCAGACTAATTTATCTGCTTCCACGCAGCAAGTTTGTCAAAAGCTCTGTATCACATGAAATTTAATTGGATCACGCAGACCTGTCGAGACTGGCAACATCACATTTTTGACGGCACAGCACAACCTTGCTGAAGCCTGTTCTGCCTCCCTCCTAGCCCTCTGTCTCCAGGCTCAGCCATGAGCTCAGCTTGTTGTTGGGAGAGGCGGAGATGAGGAGAGCGAGTGAAGGGGATGATGTAGAGGCGCAGGGTGCTTATGGTGGTCAGCAGACTGATTCAGTAGAGCGCTCTCCTTGCTCCGTCTCTCTCGCACCTAAGCGGCGCAAACCATGAGTGCGAGAGAGACAGAGCGAGGAGAGCGCTCTTCTGAATCAGTCGTCAGGGCAGTAGACTGATTTCGATTCCGCACATCGGACAACGTGAGGTACACATGCGGTCCTCTCTCTCCCACCCAATGGCAGTGCCTCATGAGTGCGACAAGGACGGATGAGGTACGAAAGTCCCGTGCGGAATCAGTCTACAGGTGCCAGACCAGGTACCATGTCAGGCCGGCTGCGCCATTTAAATGGCAAAAGGCATACAGGCAGGAGAAGACCCCGTGGTAGGGCGGGGCGGGGCGGGGCGGAAGGATGATCTCATGACAGTCGCCAGGACGGACCCGGCAACGGCCACCGGGGCGGGGCGGGGCGGGGCGGGGCGGGGCGGGGCGGGGCGGGGCGGGGCGGGGCGGGGCAGGGCAGTCAGAGAGGAGGGCGACCTTGCACGGCGCCGCGCCGCCGTGCGCAGGCGACCTGGACACGGTAGAGGACATCTGAAAAATAAGAGCAAGAGACTTTTCATTCTGCTCATGTCTGTCCCGCCCCGCCACGCCCCCCGCCCCCCGCCCCCCGCCCCGCCCCACCCCACCCCGCCCCGCCCCACCCCGCCCCACCTTATTCTTAGACCCTGACGGGGGGCTCCGGCCGCGTCCGCAGGCTGGACCCTGGACCGCAGCGCGCTGGGCCTGCTGATGGCCGCAGGGGTCAGCGCGCGTGATCACACGTAGATGTGACAAGGTGAGCGCAACATCTGCGTGCTTGCGCAAACGGGGCGGGGCCAGGCGGGGCGGGGCGGGGTGCGGGTGGAGTAACTTTGCACACCAACGGTGAAAGAGTTAAACTACAATTATTCTTCCCTCCAAACCCGAAGAGACAGGAGTAAATTTGACTTCAAACAATAAAGTAAAAAGTATGTGTATGCTGTGGAAAGAATCAATTAGCCAAACTATCATCATAGGCATTTAAAAAAAATTATATTTTTTTTAAATTTTGTATTTTTGTTTATTTTTTAAACTTTCTTGACTTTTTAAAAAGTAAATTAATCTGATGAAACGAATATTGAACGGCCCGTCCTGGAAGCACCTGATGTTTTCTAGCGTCGTCGTTGCCTCCTTTTAATGAAACCTAAACCTAATCTTCGCGAGAGAGTACAGTCATTTTCGGAAGGGGACCCTGTCGCTGCTCGTTTCGCGGACGCGAATAACTCAGAGAAGCGAGCACGTGCGGTGCAAAGGTAGCGTGGATATGCGCCTGCGAGGAAATGCCAGCGGACGTACCCGAGGAGCTGCGTACCAGCTGAAGTACCCGTGGGGTGTTGCAAAATGGGGTATTACCGTAGGGGTCCTTCCCAAAAAAAAAATCAGTGTACAACCTAAAAGAAAATAAGTGAAAAATCAGAAAAAAATACAGAAAAAAAGTCGGAGAAAATTCAGAAAAAAATCAATAAAAATCATGAAAAACCACGAAAAACTAGAAAAATTGGTAAATTTGGTATACGCTTGAATTTATAGTTTGAAGGACATCTCCGGTTGGTACTACCCGCGGAGTTACCTGCCGAGGCACCAGGCTTGTCCCGGTCCAGGGCGCCTCCTAGGCTCGGCCGACTTGGAAATGAGCTACTCACTCATCCCTCTCTCTTCCTCTCTTTCTGTCTCGCGGACGCGCCGGAGTAGAGTTACCGCACTGAGAGAGAGAGAGAGAGAGAGGAGAGGCTTACTCTCATTGTCTTGCCACTTTATTCCCGCACACACAAACCACCACGCACTCGCACGCTGCGAGCTCTCTCACACAGCCACTGCCACTTGGACTTACACACACATACACACACACACCCTCGCACGCACAACTGGAGAAATTTAGGTGACTTTTCCCTTCATTTCGGGCGGCGCGCTCTTCTGGCGTGTTTGGGAGCCGTTTGTTTGTTGGAGGGCGTGTATGTCCCCCCACGACACACACTCACACACATACATACTCACACACACACACACATACATACTCACACGCACATGTGTGTGTACGTATCGTGGCGCCGTGCTGCTGCTGCATCTCTACCCACAAACAGTCCGTCTTGTCGACGGAAGAAAGTTCAAAGAACCGAAAGAGAGGGAGAGCTAGCAGCGTCCTGCCGCGCGCCTGGCTCTGGCCTCTGTCCTCCCGCGGTCCTATAGGAGATGTCGCCCGCCCCGCCCCGCCCCGCCCCGCCGGGGCGCGCACGCCGGTCACGTCGCCGGACCTTAGAGTTATTACGTCCACCTGGTTTGGTACATACGTCTCTCCCGGCCCGGCCCGGCCCTGTCACCACACACACACACACACACACACACACACACACACACACACACACACACACACACACACACACTGGAGGGGAGGGCAGGAGCGATGGGATCCGGGGCTGAGGGGGCCACGCAGGACCCTCACTAGAGGCAGGCTCGACATGACTCGATTTAGGCAACTAACAACTTCAAATTTTGGTAAAGAAAAAAAAAATCAAATTTCGTCTCTTAAAAATAAAATAAAATCTGACAATAATTTTGTTATTGTTCAGATCTTAATTTCCCTTGATATATCCGGTATTCTTTTAAAATCTCTATGATTAAAAAAAAAAAAAAAACTATTAAGATTTAAAAGAAAAAATCATGTGACGCACTAAGCTTGTGCATCGTTTTTCACCAGTCGCTCGTTTTGGACCGCGCCGTCGCGTCGCGCTCGCTTCCCTATTCAGCCCTTCGCCTCACGTGCTCAAATAATTGGGAGAAATTGATCGCGCCGCGCGTCGTCCGTTTTTTCCCTCGTTATGTCATCACGTCCTGGTCGGTCTCCTCTCTGGGGCGGGGCGGGGCGGGGCGGGCACGCATCAGCTGCGGGAGCAGCAGCTGCTGCAGCCAGCTGCAAGGGCGGCGCGCAGAGCAGCTCAGCCCGGCCCGGCCGCCTCCCAAACCCGTTATTTGAGCAAAAGAAAGTCCGCGCGCCGGCAGGCAGGCAGGTCTGGTCAGCAGCGGTATGTATAGGGAAGGACCAGGGATTGTTTCGCCCTGAGAAGGTACGGGCTGTTTCTGGCCGATGCAGTATGCCTCGCTAGCGCGCAGCTGCTCTCAGAGGGATTGTGGTTCCCCGCGGGGGTTCAAAATTCCCGCCGCGACACCGACCGCGCGGCGCAGACCGCGCGGGACACATATGAGGGTTGCAACTATACGGCAGTATAGACCACGACCGCGCTCTTCTCGCTTCTGTCTATCTCTCTCGCTTTCATGGTTTCCGCCGCATAGGTGCGAGAGAGACGGAGCGAGGAGAGTGCTGCCCTTCTGAATCTGAATCAGCCTGCAGGTCCTCTGCCGGCATAGGCGCCGACGCGACCTCCCGACCTAGCGAGAGGGAAACAATTCTGAAATTTTTGAACATCTCGTAATTCTGGAAAATTCAGAAAAAAAAATCTGGAAAATTCACAAAAAATTTGGTAAAATTCAAGTAAAAATTCACTAAAATTCAATAAAAATTCACAAAAATTTACAAAAACTTATAAAATGTGCTCTGATAATGAAAGAGTGTACAATATACACTGATTAATCAGTGTACATGGATGCTCACCAATTAATGAGCAAGCATTAATGTAAACTGATTAATCAGTGAACATTCCAATGTACACTGATTAATCAGTGAGCATCCGTGGACCGGGTGTTTCTTTGAATGCGTAACAGTGTTGCGGGTTTGCCTACCCAAGTCGCCCGTAAGGCGCCATGGCCCCTTCAGCGCTGGCGAGTATGCAATCCCGCAACACTGTTACGTATTCAAAGAAACACCCGGTACACTGATTATAATCAGTGTACATCAGAGTGTACACCAAAGTTCAGAGTTGTTTCCTCCTCGAGCCCTCGCCATCGCATCCACAACACGCGCCCCGCCCCGCGGCACCTCGCGGAGCCATTCAGCGTTTGCGGCGGGGTTGGAAAAAAAAAGGGGGAGGAAAAAAAAAATGGGAAAAACCTTAAGCACGGGCGGCGGGTGGAGGGACGTCGCGGACGGTCGTCAGAAAGACGAATGTCTATCCTCAAAGAAGAATTAGTGTTGGGTTTCGCATGCTATGAGACCTTTTCGCCCATTTCCAGTGTGGGGGCTTATCGCGCGCTCCGTAGGCGTCGCCACCTCGGTGCGACGGAAACAAACGAGCAACGCCAGGTGGACATGCGCGCCCGTGTGGTTGCGTGTGTGATTCCGCGGAGGCCTGCAATAGCTGGTGTCATCACTCTTTTCTTCGTTCAGATTATTCCGCAGGGTGGAATATAGCAATGTGTTTTTCAAAAGTCTGAAAAAAAAAAAACAGAAAAAAAAACACGCGCAACTATACTTTACGTGCTTTTGTGCGACCGCGACTGAACCTTGCGGTGTGTGCTTCGGCTCGGCTCGGGGTTTCTTTTATGGAACAGGAACTCGCTCATCTCTTATCCCTCATACGTTTCTGCCAAACGGCCTGTCCCGTCCAGCGGGCCGCCCGCTGCCCCGGGGTCAGAGGTCCTATCTCTGTTTCCTTTACGAGTGGCCGCGCGCGGTAATGTGTCGGGGCTGGCATCATCTTTTGTCCTTCTCCCTCTCTCTCTTCCCCTCTCCCTCTCTCACTTCTCGTCCTGATCGTTTTCCGGCGTGCCGTTAAAATAAATGCAAGACGCCTATACGTCTCGGCTATCAAACTAATTCATCGGGTGGAGGCTCAGGCAGGCAGGCACAGCCACTGTTCCTTCGACAAACAGCCGTTCCCGTCAGGAGACCACGTCACCGACCCGTTTAGCACGGCGCTGTCGTCAATGTGCGCGCACATTTTCCCCCTTTTTTTAAAGAAAAAAATATCCCCATAAATTATGCGTCGCTTTGCGTCGCGCGCGTGGCTATCGATAGGAAGTGGTTACTATCGTCGTGATCGCCCTGTGCGGGCGCGGTGATCCGTCGTTGTCGGGCGCGGAGAGTCGAGGAGAGCTAGGCGGTAAAGTATCGGGCGGTGACCTCAGAGTCTTTACCTCTGCCCGAGGGGGGAGTCACTTCGAAAAATCATTTGTATAACCGCCCCCAAAAAATCATTTAAAATATTAAAAATAAAATAAAAGTAAGAAGAAAGATACAGAAGTATCCAAAAGAATAAAAAATGAACAAAAAACTGGAAAAATTTGAAAAACTCCCTTGGGCAGATTTTCTCTTTCCGTAAGGGGCCATATATAACAAATGACATACGTTTCCTAGCGATTTTAGAAGGCAACTCCGTTTCCTAAAATTCCAGAAATGGGGGAAGAAAAAGATCAAAATTTATCAAAGAGTGACAGAAATTTTCCTTGAAAAATCAAAAGAAAAATCAAACCAAAAAATAACAAAATAAAAGTTTAAAAAAAAATCATTGTACATATTTTGTATTAGTCACCCCCCCCCCCCCCTCCCCCGCCTGTGCCTTCTCTAGAGTGTGATGCCAAAGATGTAATTTTCCTGGAACGCGCACAGCACGAGAGGTAAAGAGGGCCAACCTACTAGTGCTTCGTTGATTCAGTAGTGTTTAGTGGGTATCCTTATTAGTTCTTAGTAATACTTCAGTAGTTGTCTCCCGCGTGACGGTCGAGAAAAATTTAAACTCTCGAGACAAGATGTCCCGGTTACTATCTGTACCGCGCGGACCTTGTTGTTCACCCGCTGCTTGGAGGGCGACGGGCGAGTGAGTGACCCCCCCCGGGTGACCTCTCGGCTGTCGCCGCTTCCGTTGGGTATCATCTAGGCGGGGCGGAGCGGAGCGAGGCGCGGCTGGGCGTGCGTTGGAAAGGAGATGGGTTTCGGCTTGGGCCGCGGCAGAGAAGCGAATCCTCCTCGGCGCGGTGCGGGGCAGCCCGGGGCAGCAGCCACCGCAACGAGTGTGATGAGGACGGACACGCCCCGCCCCGCCCCGCCCCGCCCCGCCCCGCCCCGCCCCGCCGCGCCGCGCCGCGCCGCACGCACCGCTGATCATAGATGAGTGACGTCGTTTTCGTGTTTCGCTAATCGCAAGCAGCCCTCTCTCTCTCCTCCTCCTCGTGTCCCTGTCTCTCTCGCTCTGTCTTTCATTCTGCCTCCACGCTGTGCGGGTTCGCGGTCACTCGCGATGTGCGCGATCCATCCCCTTCTCTCTCTCTCTCTCTCTCTCTCTCTCTCTCTCTCTCTCTCTCTCTCTCTCTCTCTCTCTCTCTCTCTCTCTCTCTCTTTCTCTCTCTCTCTCTCTCTCTCTCTCTCTCTCTCTCTTTCTCTCTCTCTCTCTCTCTCTCTCTCTCTCTCTCTCTCTCTCTCTCTCTCTCTCTCTCTCCTCTCTCTCTCTCTCTCTCTCTCTCTCTCTCTCTCTCTCCCTCCTCTCTCTCTCTCTCTTTCTCTCTCTCTCTTTCTCTCTCCTCATTTGCGCCGCGTCAAACCACTACGCCGCGCCACTACCGTCCGCCTTGACGGCAGAGGACGAGAAGCGGAGAGCGCCGCATCTCCACGTGGCGTTTGGGCCCCTTGGCAAAACCCCGTAGGATACTGCCGCCCCACCTCGCCCCACCCCGCCCCACCCCGCCACGCCACGCCACGCCACGCCACGCCACGCCACGCCACGCCGTGGTGGTCGCTGACCGATCATCTCTTGCCGATCGTGCGAAGTAAAGACGCGCAATCTATTGTGAACCCCGGATTAATAATTCGGAGCCTACCCTACCCTACCCTTTCCGCGTGCCTGAAGCCGCGCGTGATTAAAGAGTTTGGAAGAAGAAACGCTGGACGTGCGGAATTGCTAGGCTCGTGTTCCTTTTTTTTCCCCTTCCTTTTTCTTTTTGCTCTCTGACGTTTGGGAAAACGATAGGCGTGCAGAGGGTTCGCCTAGGATGGCATGGCCACGGTCGGGAAACAAAATTGCGTGCCGACACCGAACGTATTAATTAATCGCGGTCCTCCCAGGGATTTGCCTGTGACGTGGACAGACAAAAAAATTTGGAAGGCTTGGATTTTGCACCAACTTTTGTGTGTGTGTGTGTGTGTGTGTTTTTTCTTTCAGACCGTACTTACTTGGTTCACTAAACTTCACTTAAAATTGCACTCCTCCCCCCTCTCCCCCCTTTCGTGTTTGCCGTTTGATTGTGAATGTTTGTCGAAAGCGGTTATGCGATGCCGGCTCCGCCGTCATCACCATCACCTCCACCGCAGCACCTGCGGCCTGCACTTCCGCGCGCTGGCCCCGCCATGATGTTTAAAACTGTGTTATAATGCGTAAAAACCACACGTCTTACGTGTCGTTGCGCCTATAGCGACCCGCGGCGCCTGGGTACTTGCGGTGGATACATCACGCTAGGCGTCGTGCCTCGGGGGGCTGGAGGAGCTGCCGACTGACTCCGAGGATCGCTCTTACGCCTCCGTCCTTGTCACACTTGCGGGGCTCTACCATCCCCAACATGGGGCACCGCCGGGTGCGACAAGGACGGAGGTACGAGAACGATCCTCTGAATCAGCCGGCTAGAGCTGGACCTGCAGGGTTGATTCCGAACATAGCGTTTGGTATTGTCCTCACTGGAAAAACAAAGGTAGGACTAGAAGGGGTTTAATGCCTTTACGAAGGCATTAAAAATTAGCACCCCTGCAAAGGCATTAAAACTGCCCCAAAGGTGTTAAATTTTAATGCCTTTGGACAATTTCGTGCCTTTGCAAAGGTATTAAAATTTCATGCCCCTAGAAAGGCATTAAGTCCTACCTTTGTTTTTCCTGTGCTCTCTCTCTCTCTCTGTCTCTTGCTCCTTTTGACCGTGCTCCATATGAGTGCGACAAGGACGGTGAGAAACAAAATTACTCTCCGCGGAATCACCCCGCTGCCGCCGCCCCGCTCACGCAAGCACGCTTGGAACTTTGCGTGTGTGTGTATGTGAGCACCGTCAGACGTCAGGTGTCGCCCGTATAGAAGAAAGCACTGTTCTTCATGTCGATGTATATGTGTGCGATGTGTATTTCTCGTGCTCGTAAGCAATTAGCAAGGGAAAAAAATGTGTTTTTTTTTTTTTAAAATAGAGCGATGACTCGGATGTGGTGTGCTGCTTGATGGCGAACTAGATTCCTTTCTGCGAAGGTGCGGCGGCAGCCATAGCGAGCTGTTAGCCGTCGTTTGGGGAGTTACTAGTGCCTATCGACAAGCAGGGCGGGGCGGCGCGGGCGGCGCGGGGGTGTTATTCTCGGAAGAGCCAAGAAGAGATTTAGTTCGATACTCACTTTTAATGACCCCCCCCCCTCTCTCTCTCTCTCTCTCTCTCTCTCTCTCTCTCTCTCTCTCTCTCTCTCTCTCTCTCTCTCTCTCTCTCTCTCTCTCTCTCTCTCTCTCTCTCTCTCTCTCTCTCTGTCTGTCTCCCCCGCGCTCATCTCGCCTCCCACATCGCGCAGCCGTCTCTCCCTCTCTCTCTCTTTGGGAAGGGCCACACACACTGCGCACTGCTCCTGCTGAACTCCGAAATTCTGTTTGCCTCGGTCCGATCCGCGGTTTGAAGCTCGTGCGCGAACCGGCGGGAACCTTTTTATTTTTATTTTTTTGCGAAGAAGCTGCGTGACTCGCGCCCAGTTATGGGGGAGGGGGGGGTGGAAGAGGGGGAAGAGAGGGAAGAACAAGAGGAGTGGCAGAAGGTCTATTTCTCTATTCAGCTTAGCGAGGAGTGAGAGACGAAATGTTTTGCGCGGAGAGGGTATGGTTTTACCGAAGAATATGGAAACCACAAACTCAAAAAGAGCGAGATTATAAAAATATTTCCCATAAATAGAGTGAGGTTAAAATTTCCTTCTATAGTTGTACAACGGAAAGTGTCCTTCCTCTCTCTCGTTTTCGTACTGGGGTCTTGTTTCGGGGTTTTGCACTGCTGATTTGGGAGCTCTTCATGATGAGTCTCCGACCTATCCTGACGAGCACATTTACATATGAATAAAAATGGATTTCACATCAGATTTGCAACGTGTAACGGTCGTAAGAATCGAAAAGTTTGGGTAGGGCTTTGTTTGTTGTTGATGCCGATTTCTCTACGGTGGTCGAAACGGTTCCCGCAAATGTCTTGATTCGGCTGGGGTGGGGCGGGGCGGGGCGGGGCGGGGCGGGGCGGCGCCACACCAGACCCCGCTCACTCCCTCTGCACGTGCGCCCGGGCGAGGCGGGGCGGGGGCGCGGTGGGGTCGATAATTATCGTCATGCTGGTTGTTATCCGGTCGGCGAAATTTGAAACGAATCCTTGGTTCCCGCCCTCTTACAGATTTATCTGCGCACAGCGAGCGGCTGCCGCCGCGGGCCCGCGGGCCGGGGGGCCACCACTCCTCTCCCTTGTCAGCGCCGGCCGCACCTCTTGGGGGGCTTATCCGGTATCAGAAATATACCTTGTGTGTGAGAGAGAGAGAGGAAGAGGGGGCATACTGGTGCGCACGTGTTCCCCCCTCCCTTTTACATCCTATTCGTGAATTCGCAACACAGTGTTTGTAATAATTCTTTGTTATCGTTTAGGCGCGCGGAGGGCAGATAACCGCGGTGAATCACACTGTGAAAAATGCCCCCGTAGATTTGCAGTTGACTTCGTAATTTACCCTTTACGGTATTTGTGTTGGAAATTTGAGACATCCCATTTTTGCTCGTCAATAAAGTGTAAGTAGATACTTGGTGCTTGTAATTTTAAAATTATAATTTTTTCCCCGTAAATCTGCAGCTAATTTTCACAGTCTCTAGTTTGGAGCACGTTTCTCTTCATCTTCATACAACATTTTTCCCTTTTTTTTCCCCTTCTTCTTTATCGAAACGGACCGCCGTTAGTGAAAGACGGCTGTTCCCTTTGATGTAATTGGACGCAGCGCCGCAGTTTCCGTTTCCGCTCCTTCCGGATTAGCGGCGGCTCGGGGCGGCGGTGAGTATGCACCTCAAGCCCACGTGACCGCGAGCGCAGGCGAGTCGAGTGAGAGTGTGTAAAATCTCGCGGCATGCGCGCAAAATAAAACGAGCGCGGGCAGGCCGCGTTAGCCTAACGCGTACATGTTGCTGCATCGGTGCACGGCAAAACTGGCGGCTTGGTTTTCAAGGCGTTTTGGAAAAACGAAGACTAAGACAATCTCCAAGACACCCCTCTCGGCTTTCGAGACGTCGTCTTGAAAAATTGGAATAATTTCTAGACGTCGTCTCAACAATTTCATGACGTCGTCTTAAATTCTAAGGGTATGTCCTGGGAATTGTCTGGTGTTCAGGACGTCATCGTAAAGGTCTTTACTTTTCCAAAACGCCATGAAAAAGTTGCCTTAAATACCAAGACGCCAGTTTTACCGAGTGCAGAAACGTTGCAATTTCCTTTCCTTCTTTTCTTTTTTTTTCTTTTATCGTGTGGGCTTCTTTCTTCGCTGAACAATAATTGTTAAAACGGCAAAAATAGGTGTTAATGCTATGCTGGCGATATAATACGATGATTGACATCTGTTTTGGCCTCGCTCTATATACTCACAGGACACAGTAACTCGCAGTAACTGCCTTAAAACAAAATACGCATATACTGTGAACAATAGTCTTAGACGGGAAAATTTTCCACGATGTGACGTTGTAAAATAATTACAATTACAAATCATAAAATTACAAGCACCTTCTATCGACCTGAAATTCAATTACGAGCAGGAATGGGTTGTCGTAAATTTACAACATTTATTCGTAAATTATTCGTATTTAACGAAATATATCATACATCTACAAAGATCATTTTTACAGTGATAAGGAAGTCCGGAATTTGTTTCCTTAAAATGCAGCGTGCTCAATTCCCCCTCCCCCTCTCTCTCCAGTAAGGGGCCGGGGAAACATCTCTGCGACTCAGAAATGCAACAATGGCTGCTGGTCCTGCTGGTCTTGCCGGTGTTGTGTCGCTGCGTAGCCACGGTCCCCCTACGGCTCTCGCTCGCTAGGCCCTTTGGACAATACGCACACTCACACGGCGCGCCGCACCCTAAAAAAGAAGTCGAACCGAAACCGTTTTCAGACAATAGATTGTCGCGCGCGGCGTCGTCGTCATCCTCGCTTATTCGTGGGAGCAGCCGTCTTGATTCCGAAGATCGCTCTCGCACCTCCACCTCCGTCCTTGTCGCACTCATGGCGGTGCTTCGTGTCGGAGAGGGCAGTGCCCCATGAGTGCGACAAGGACGGAGGCAGGAGAGCAATCTGCGGAATCAGACGGCAGAGCTGCTGGGCGGCAGAGCGGAGGAGGAGGAGGAGGCAGGGTCGTAATGCAAAACGATCATCAGGGGGAGGAGGAGCAGTGGAATCGTGGTGGTCGGGTCGGTTTCAATGGAAAATGTTTTTTATTGGGAGTGTCTACTCCACCTCTCCCCTCGGCGCAGATACTTTTTTTTTTGGCGCAGATTCTTTGAATGTTAAAGTATAGTTCAACAAAAATGCACAGACAAATATTTAGGAAATTAATAAATTATTAATAATTAATATTTTGAAACTTGAGACAATAAGTTCAGGTAAAACATTGAAAGAAAAATTCAAAAGGTTCAGAAAAAAAAACAAAAACAGGAAAAGTTCAGAAATTGCAAAAAAGTCTAGACAAGGAGCAAAAGTTCAGAGAAATTCACATAAAAGAAATCAGAAATTTACAAAATACCTGTAAAATCCACAATTAATTCAAGAAATTTCTGTTACCACATGGCAGACTGTCGTAACCCCTTTTTTTCTCCTCCCTGCTACGACAGTTCGTCACAATACCACAGATTTGCACTCTTAGATTCATAGTGCTGCTTCCCGCCCCAGCAGCGCATTCCCACAGTGCAGTTATTGGCCCAACCGCAAGACGCAGTTCGAATAAGATGTCGCTGGTACGCCCCCGCATGTATGTGTGTGTGCGCGGGCACGCGCGTGTGTCACGCGGGGCGGGGCCGGGCCGCACAACTCCTCCTCTCCTCACTATGCATCGCAAACGGTACAAAGACTAACGGTCTCTCTCTCTCTCTCTCTCTCACTCCTCCGCCACCGTTCGATTTGTCGGCCGCTACCGCCGCCGCTGTGACGGTTTTCGTTTTCGCCCCTAATGCCCTAATGTATATTTATGGCCCGGGCTGCGCTCGGCTCTATCGGCACTACTGTGTGCAGAACACGGTCCGCCCCGCCCCGCCCCAACCCGCTGCAGCAGCGGCAGCAGCCGAGCGCCGCCTGAAAAGAAAGAAAGAGAGAGAAAAAGATTCTCTCATGCGGCTTTTCAGCGGAGTCGTAGTAATAACGCTCGCGAAAGATTTCGCATTCATTTCGAGGCGGTGCAGCTTCAAGTGCAGCCGTGGGTGGGTGAGGGGGCAGGCCTCAAAGTGACGGACTCTACGTTACGTTCGAATCCTTTAGTCTGGTCGGTCAACCGCACTGAAAATCTACGTGTTATAAATTCTCGCTCCTCCCCGGGCGAGAATTTGAGGTCAATTTTATTACTCTCTGGACAGAGAGACTTTTTTCCTCGCCTGAGAGGAAAGTTAAGCTTAAAAGTCCTTACTCAAAGAGAGCGAGGCTCAAAAATTATCTCGCTCTCGAAAAGAGTGAGGTTTAAATTTCTCACTTCAATTATGATCATGAAAAAGTATCCTCTCCTATTTTGGGTGATAAATTGGATACTAGGACTTGCAGTGCGTTTGCGGCGCGGTTCCGTCTGTACCACACAATCCTCGATTCGTTTGTCGCAGCAGATTCGCATCATAGTTTTCCATGTCATGTGCGTTCGGGGCGGGGCGGGGTGGGGCTGTGGGGCCGTGAGGCGTGCTCCGCGAAGCCGCCCGGAAACGACCCGCAGCACTACACTAATACTGCCGGTGGTGAAAGGTAATCACTGTATATGCGGGGAGGGACAATTTCATAAATATTCAGGGTGCGCTGCTCGCGCGCGCGTGGGGGATGCGCGTGCAATCACACACACACACGCGCACACACGCGCGCACACACACACACACACACACACACACACACACACACACACACACACACACAGGCACTCTCCAAGTTGTCGTGTCGCCACATGCAAGATGTGCGCCAGATCGGAATTGTGAAAGCGCAGCAGCAGCAGCAGTGCACGGGGCGCGCGCGTGCCCTTGTGGTCCGATGCGTCACAATTCACGAGAAGTTCTCCCTATAGCAGCCACAGCATATAGCCGCTGTATGTGCTCGTCTGTGTCAGTGTGAGTGAGTGTGTGTTTGTATGTGTGTGTGCGCGTCGGGCCGCGCGATGGGTGGCTTGGCTTAGTTTCGCGGCGGCAAGCAGCGGCGTACGTATGCTGCTTGGCGTGTGGGAGTGAGGTAGCAGAGCCATCGGGGGAAACGGATACAATACGGTGAAACAGAGCGCAGGAAGTAGTCTACCTCCCCCCGCCCCCCTCCCCCCCCCCAACGCCCTGGCACTGTGAAAAATAGTCCTAAGGTTTATGGGAAAGAAGCGAAGTTGTAAAATCGCAATCGCAAATCGTAAAATTAAAAGCACCCCTCACTGAAAATCTACGAGTCATAATAATTCTCGCTCCCATACGAATGAGAATTTGAGGGCAATTTTCTTTTTTATTCTCCGGAGAGGGGAATTTTTTTTCCTCGCTATATTTGAAAAAATAGGTAAAAAGTCGCTATATTTCGAACAAAGTGTGGTTAAAAATTCTCTTCCTTTTAAGCATGGAAAAGTGTCATCGCCCATTTTGTGTGAGAAATTGGATTTGAGGGTTTGCATTGCAGTGCTATCAACTTGAAATTCAAATACGAGTAAGAAAGGGTTGTCGTAAATTTTCAACATTTTTCGTAAGTCGTCATTTACTAATGTATCGTAAATCTACCAGGATGTTCTTCACAGTGAGTAGAACTGAGGCTGCTGATACTGTTTCTACTTGCGTTCCCTGCGACGCGCCCTACGAATGCCAGTCTACTCCTTTTCCTCACTCCTCCTCCTTCTCCTCCTCCTCCTCCTCCTCCTCCTCCTCCTCCTCCTCCTCCGCGTCCTCTTGTCACGGGGCACGCAACACGACGCCGTGAAGGCTTCCACTGGCGGAAGTTTGGCGGCGGTGGGTGGGAGCGCGGCAAATGTGTGAAAGGACACGAGACTCGTCGTCGAGTTATTTTCGGTCAGTGGACCGCATAGGCGTCTGTCACGGAAACAAAACGCTGCGAGACATACTCCCGCAATGCTCCCGCGTAGAATTACGAAATAAATTAATAGATTAATAAACTGTCTACGGTAAAAACAATGTGTGATTATTTTTTTTAGGAAAAAGGGAAAACTTTGATCACCTTGGATCTTGGAGGAAAACTTCTTAGATTTTGAGGAAGTCTCCTCAAAATTTGTGGAGATTTCCCTTATTTTTTTGAGGAGCTTTCCTCAAAATCTGAGGGGTTTGCCTCAAATTACGGAAGTTCATCAAAGTTTTCCCTTTTTCCTCAAAAAATCAGACATTGTTTTTACCGTGTCGTAAGTTTACCAGTTACCTTGATAGTCAATGAACTCCTAGTCGATACTTAGTGTTCTTGTAATTTAACAATTTTGTATTACAGATCTACAAAAGGCTTCATGAGAAATTTTTCCGATTGCTGTTTTCCACTTTAGAACGGCACCGGCGCTGTCGGGCGCGGTGTTAAGACAAACTCATTCACCGTGACAATTATCCGCGTTCCCCATGTCCGCTGCTCACACTACTGCCACTACTACCAGTGCGCGTGTTGCTATAGTATCACACCATCAATTATAAAGGGTGCAAAAAACTATAATAATGAAAATAGAAAACTACCTTTCTTTATTCTTTTAGGAATAGAAATAAAAAATAAAAACCAGCGCGTGATACCGTTGGTCCCGCTGCACACCTGAAATGCGCTAGTGAGCCTGGCTGCGAGGGGCTCGCGGGGGAGGCAGGGTCCCGCCCCACCCCACCCCACCCCGCCTCGCCCGCCCCGCCCGCCCCGCCCGCCCCGCCCGATCGAGACCGTGACCGTTGCAGTCGGTACCCCGGCGGTACCCGCGGTAGTGCTAGAGGTGGTGGGTGCACAAGACTAATGCAGACGAGACGAGTGGCAGTACGGTTCCGATAAATGGCCTGCCGGTCCAGGGCGGGGCGCGGCGGCGGCGCGGCGCATCACGCCGAGTCGAGCAAAAAGAGAGAGAGATAGAGAGAGAGAGAGAGAGAGAGAGAGAGAGAGAGAGAGAGAGAGAGAGAGAGAAGGAGTGAGAAAGATTGTGGATGGTGGCTGGCCACCGCGAAGGAGAGCGAGAGAGAGAGAGAGAGGTGGGGCGTGGGGCGCACGCAGCCCCCTCCTGGCGGTCAATGGGTACATTCCACTTGATCACGTAGTTCGTGCGCCGGGCGGGGCGGGGCGGGGCGAGGTTAGGGCTAGTGGGCCGGGGTGATCGGTGAGTGATCTGTCGTGCCCGACCGGACCGGACCGCTGCCTCCCTGGTGACAGACAACCAGGGCGCTTCAGGTCCATCGCCTCACGAAACGTTTGTTTTTCTTTTTTTTTGTGTGTGTGTGTGTGTGTGTGTGTGTGTGTGTGTGTGTGTGTGTGTGTGTGTAAGTGCTTAGCATTAAAAAAAAATTCTGAGATTAAAAAATATATTTTGAGGGTTTTTGACTCTGTGAGTGCATGGGGTGTCTCTATGTGTAACCAGAGGGTCAGATTGTAAGGTCCTCACATCTAGATGTTTCACCAGGACGGAATCTTCCGTGTTTATTTGTGGTAAGTACAGAAAAGTACGGAAAGTTCCGTACTTTTCCGTACTAAACCACGGGAAGTGTGTCACATATATGTCGGTCATAGGGGACTTGTATGTTTTAGGTTTCAAGAGCTGGAGCCTGTCCCGTCACCCGTTAGCTGTTCGCCAATATACCTCAAGGAACGAGAACGAAAATGTAAGCACCAACAGGCCAGCAGCAGTAAGGTGGAGTTAAAATCTGTTGTGCCGTTAGATCGCTGTGTAGCATGCAGCTAACACTCACCTGGTCTTGGCGCAAATGTGGAAAAACCGGGAAAAATCTTCTGCCAGGCTACTTCTGCCTGCCATCTTGGCAACCCAAATGTATGTATACGAGAAAATAAATATGTTTTGTTCCACTGCCAAAAGTTAGTCTTAACCTTAAAACTAACCTGTGCAAAGTTTGGGCTCGATCCGTCAACGTTTAGTTCTGTTGCATCGCGATCTTAGCTCCGGGCGCACGGACGCTACTAAGCCAACCTCCATCTTTGAGACGTTGCCACGCGCGTGCCCTGGCGGCAGCGGGGTTTAACCCGGGATGAAATGTTACCTTCGGACAGTTAATTAATGAATGACCTGTTAGATTTGACTCCGCGGTCACTAGGGCGCCTCCAGGGGCGTAAATACCGCGGTTTACGCGTTTCGCGCTTGAGAGAAAACAGTATGAAAACTAACGATAGTTATTCTGTAGGAACTGCGGCTCACCTGCCGTCTATGCAAAACCGATGACTCTATGGGGTAGCGGCCACAAAACAAGAAATTAAAGAAAACTAAGAATACGCCTGCTAGGTAGGCAACAAGCCAGGAAAACGCCTGTGGTGAGGTCAGATAGCCATGCTCGCACAACACGCCCGTCTCGCTTGATGACTACCGAACAGGCGTTTTCGTATTTTTTTTAAAAGAAATTCTTCTTGTTGCGTGTCCGCTACCCCATAGAGTCATCGGTTTTGCAAAGAGGGCACCTTAGCCGAACTATCGTTAGTTTTCATACTGTTTTCTCTCAAACGAGAAGCGCGTGAAGCGCGGTATTTACGCCCCTGGAGGCGCCCCCGAGCGCCCCAGTGACCGCGAGGTCAAAACTAACCGGTCATTTGTGAAGTATGGGTCTTAAGTTAACATTTCATCCCGTGTTGAACCCCGCTGCCGCCAGGGCACGCGCGTGGCAACGTCTCAAAGATGGAGGTTGGCTTAGTAGCGTCCGTGAGCTCGGAGCTAAGATCGCGATGCAACAGAACTAAACGTTGACGGATCGAACCCAAATTTTGCACGGGTTAGTTTAAAGGTTAAAACTAACTTTTAGCAGTGGAACAAAAATGGCATTTTTTTTTTTTTGGGGGGGGGGGGGGCGGCCTACCGCACAGGTGCATAATAATAATTTTCAGTTGTTTTTATGATCTCTCAACTAACGCCCCTCCCCTGCTCTGCTTGTCTGTTCCAGAAGAAAACCAGTTCCAATGTTCTTGGGACGGTTGTGGGAAGTGTTTCCGAGATGGATTTAATCTAAAAAGGCACAGGAAAGTGCACACGGGCAAAAGGCCATACCAATGCCCGAAATGTCCTAAAAAACTCAAGGAGCAGCATCATTTAAATAAACATCAGAAGACACATAAGTAAGTTTTGAGAGTGGTGTCGAGGTGAACATCACCACCAATCAGAGTTTTATCTCTATACTCTCTTTCTTTAGGCGTGGGTAATCTTGATAAGGGATAATGATTAAGATTACAACAAACAACCCTAAACCCTCCTATTCCTATTCTATTTTCATACTTTTTTTCTTTTAAAAAGAGGACTGATTATTTGAATTGGATGTTCTGTAAATCCATTTAATATAGTCTTACTTATCTTTCTTTTATGTAACGTAAAACATATACATATTATGTATGTTATTCATATCTCTAAAATACAACAATGTTTACAAAAGTAAGTGCCACTGGTTAAAAACACGTCATTCTATTACAACTAATTGAATTGATAGAACAAGTTTGAGAAAATTTCTGGTGTCTGCAAATCTAAAGGAAGAGTTCTAACTCATTTGAATTCAATGCATTCACCGATATTGTTTGGTTGGGTTGTGCGTGGCCTAATGGATTATAGTAATTAAGCAATTGTAATAATTAATTACTTGATATTATAATTAGATAATTTTGAGTCAGAAATGACTCAGTGTTTTGACAATTTTCCAACAATTTTTCAGTACAAGACTAATGCTTAATTTCTTCTTTTTTGAGTTTTTGAAAATAAACAGTTTTTATTGGTGTAATTGTACAAAGCAATCTTCTTGAAACTGTATCAAAAATACATAGTATTTTAACAATTGTCAAAACTTATGAACGCGATCCTTTCCAGTTGTTATCTCAGCTTTCAAGGCTGGCTGCATCTATTTCATTATACATGGCGCGCAGATCGCATCCCCGCATTAATAGGAGGCAGGTGTCACGGTTTTATATTATCACCGTCTGCTAGTTTAGGAGAAATAGTGTGCTGAAGTTGTTTCCTTTGTAGGGCTATAGACGGCTATAGAGCCTAAATGAGTACAGATATCGTATCAGACCATAAAAACAAAATTATTTAAAATTAAATTTGCAACTATAAACGTTTCCATAAAATTTCATTCTACAGCGAAACTAGCCATTTAGAGCTCGTGTCCGAAGTTAGGGCACTTTCGTCCCTAATTTCGGACACACTCTCGAAGGCTGCTGTAGCTACACACATTTAGATAGAAATTCGGCAAGGGTGTCATCCGACTTGTCCGGAGCCATATTTTTTCCAATCGCAACAGATTTTTCATGTTTCATCATGCCTACACGTAAGAAAGGAAAAACCGCTCAATTCGTCCGAAATTAGGGCACTTGACTGTACAAGAATTTTAGATGCTGACTTTAGAAACTGTAGCTTGTTATTCGTTTGGGACCTCGGAAGGAAACAGGCATAGGAGAACGAGGTTCGCCTTCCCCTCCTCGTGCTGAGAATGCTTTCAAGACCAAAGTGGAATACCCTTAATCCCCGCGCGAGCGTGGCCGGGCCGGCCAGCAGGGGCCGCAGGTGTCGGCGGAGAGAAGGTACACTAGACCAGGCGGGCGGGCCCGGGCCTGGCTAGCCTAGTGAAGTAAGTTTGTGGGAGGGGCCTGCCTTGCCTACGCCTGCAGGCCTGCCGGCCCTGCCGGGGCCTCGACACGGACCACACGCTGGCCTGCTGGCCCCCGCAGGAGGGCCCCCGCAGGTCTCGTCGGCCCTGGGGCCCCTCTGCTCGTGAAAGGGAAAGGGAAGGAGGAAGAGAAGGGCCCTGCCAGGCAGGCCTCGCGCGACACCCGCCCACGGGCCCTGTCCCTGCAGGCCTGCTGGTCCTGCTGCTGCACCGGATCGCTGTGCTGCTGCCGCTTTGTTTGCGCCGGGATCAATACGACCTGCTGTCGCCGCAGGCCTGCTGCTGCAGGGAAAAGGACATTGTGATGTCACCGCAGCAGGCCGCAGGGGCCGCAGCGCCGCAGGTTATGCATTTGCGAAAGGGAAATAATGTGCGGGTAGAAAGTACCCGTCCTGCTGCTACTGCTGCTGCGTGTCCTCTCCGCGCCGCCACAAACGAGTGCCAAACGGCGGCGGCGCCTGCTGGGTCCGCGCCGCATACGTAGGTGCGACCCGGCGCAGCGTCGTGACGGGTACGGGTACCGACGCCGCAGCGCCTGCCGTCGGGGCTGGGCTGGTACCTGCGGGCACGTGGGCCCGAGGGGCTCCTCACAAAAAACAAAATCGGTGTACATCCTAAACCAAAGTAGTAAAAACTTAAAAAAAAAAGAAAAAACAGAAAAAGAAAAAAAAAACAGAAAAAAGTCAGAAATAATCAGGAAAAAATTCTACGAACAGAAAAAGTCAGTTTAAAAAAAAATAGAAAAGAACAGTGAGAATCAAAGAAAATCCCGAAAAATTAGAAAAATCGCACTAGAAATCCTAGTGTACGAATGTCCTACACTTGTTGGTGTGTGAATGTCCATTCGTACACTTGGGGTCGCAACTTTTTGACTACCACTTAAAATATAACTTCTGACGTCAGCATCATCCCCGGCGTAAAGTTTCTTTTCAAACGAGCTCGCGTATGATAGGGTTGCGATTTATATTGAAGTGGGTATGTTCATCAAATCAAATTTCTTAAGTTGTATTTAAGGGCGTGTCCATGTTAAAGTAACAATCTCAGCCGTATCACATGCGAGCTCGTTTGAAAGGAAATTCTACGCCGGAGATGATGCTGATCCCAGAAGTTATATTTTAAGTGGTAGTCAAAAAGTTGCACTCCCAAGTGTACGAATGAACATTCACACACCTACAAGTGTGCGAATTTCCAGTGCGGTGTACAGTTGACTTTATTGTGTAAGATTCCTCGCACGGGCCCAGCGACTCCGAACCGCAGCCGCCACCACCGCGAGGACCCGCGTTCGAATCCCACTGCAACCGCGCCACCGCTGTACCCGGCCCGGGCAGTGAGTGTGAGTGCGTGTATGTGTGTGTGTGTGCCTGGTCCTTTCATTCGGAACCGGCTTGGGACGCCCGGCCCGGCTCGGCCCGTCTCTCGCGCTCTCTCGCGGGCCGCGGAGTGAGCCGAGTCGAGCCGAGCCGAGCCACGCGGCGGGGGGGAGCCGCGAGCCGAGCCGAGCCGAGGCACCTGCTGCAGGCAGGAGCAGGAGAAGGAGGAGAGCGGTGGTGGTCAGGTGGCGCCCCCTGCCGGCAAGGTGCGCCCGGCCCGGCCGGCCCGCGGCCCCCGGGAGAAAGACGCAGGTGAGGGGGTTGTGGGGAGGGGGGGCAGACTCTCACTGGCACGGCCGGGCGGGGGGGCGGCGCGGAGCGGAGCGGTAGGGCGGCCGCCCCTGCCCCGGCCCCGCCGCCACCACGCCAGTCGAGTCTGACGTCGCGCTGGGAACACTCCGTGCGCTCTCTTGCTCCGCTCCGCTCCCACTCCGTCCTCTTGCTCGTCGTCGTCGTCGTCCTGACTCTTCTCGTCGTCTCGTCTCGGCCGTCGCGCGCGCGCAACACACTAACCCTATTCGCAGGCTCGAGCCGGCTCTCATCGGCCCCCCGGGGCCCACCCCACAGGGCGCGTGCGCGCGTGCGCGCTCAACGCGAGTGTGTCGCACTAGTGTGCTGTGCGTGTGGTCTGAGGAGGTGACTAGCGTGTGCGAGTGAGTGAGAGTGCGTGTGTGTGTGTGTGTGTGTGCGCGCCAAGCGGAGGTGGAGCAGCTTGCAAGTCAGTGTGGATAAGTTTCCTTCTCGTATTTGGAGTACAACTGCTGTCGTGGATCCGATAAAGTGGTGAGTACTTACTTACTTGGTCTTCCCTTTGTATATATGCGTGTGACCTGTATGACCCTCGGTCTCAGTGATAGCAGTAAATTTTGATTGAGCAGAGGCACAATGACTTCCGCCGCGATGAGGATATAACGCTACCTTTAACCCTCTCGCGTAGCCGATCCTTGCACAACTTGCCGCACTGTCTCTGGTTTTGCTGCGAGGAGGGTCGCCCTGTCAAACCACCCCATCGTCACACCACCCGTCGTACCACCTCGTACGCACCCCGTCGCACCATCTCGTCACACCACCCCGTCACAACACCCCGTCACACTACCACGTCGCACATCCCCGTCACACCACCCCGTCATACCCGAGGGGTCCTCCACTTGAAAAAAAAAATCAGTGTGCACCCCCCAAAAAAAATTAGGAAAAAAAATCAAGATAAAATAAGAAAAAATCAGGAAAAGTATGAAATGCCATCAGAAAAATCAGAAAAATCGGTGTAGGCTTGAATGTACAGTGAAGGACCCCTCGGTCATACCACCCTTCATACCACTTCGTCACCGCACCCCGTCACCCCGTGCGGCGCTGCTGCCGCGCTCGTGCACGTGCAGGCGTGCAGGCCGACCCGTCGCACGTGCGCGCGGCCGGGCCCCTCCTGCCGCAGGTAGTCCATTCATTCTCCCGCGGCTCTGGCCCGGGGGGCCCCGGTGGATCCCCATTAACGAGCACCTGCCTAGCCCAGGGCAGGGCTGCGCGATGCCTGGCCCGCTGGCTCGGCCCGGGCCCGGGCCCGGAACCCCCCTATACCCGCTGCGCTGCCAGGGCGCCGGGCCGGGGCTATGCTGCTATGCTATGGGCGCGCACATTAAACGCTACCTAATTTCACTTTTTGACGACCGCGTCATGGCTGTCGGGGCGGGCCGGGCCGCCGGGCCGCGGGACGTACGGTCATCTAAGAAAATGATGGTGCACCCCGTGTTCGACGTGGCTCTTTAGCGCTGCTGCTGCTGCGGCGCGCCTGGAGAAAGTATATTGAGAGGAATGTTGCTGAAATTCGCCGGAGGGATGGTCTGCGCCGTGCTGCGCTGCGCCGCGACGCGTCAGAGGGGCGGATTTTTGATGTCTTCCCTCTCGATTGTCTGCGTCGCCGAACCAGCCGGTGATGTTTTTTCGGCCGAGAACGAGATTCCATACGGTGGCATGCCCTTTTTATTTTTATTTTTCTCTCTCTCTCTTACTCTCCCAACGACGAATGCATTCAGAGAAGGTCGAAAGTTAAAAACCCTCGAGGAGCAGGGCACGTACCCGCGCCGGGTCCCACGGCGAGGTAACCGGAGTTTTGCGGGGCGGCTAGTCCGGTCTGTCTGCATCAACCACCTTGCACTTTCTGATAGAGCAATGCCGTTTTGCATGAGTGTTACCCATACCCATACCTTACTTTTAAGATCGGTTGCCACGATGGGACCCACTGCAGAGTGCCCCGTACAGCGGTTGCCTACTTTTCAGGGGCATATAACTACTTTTGCTTATAAATTGTCCTATATCTTGGAGATAGTTGACCGCACACATTTTTCGACGATGCCATCGGACTCAGCACACCTCAAAACATGCCGCCTTAAGATTTCAGCCGTCTGCGGACCGCCACCGCCCCGCGGGAGGCGTTCGAATCGCCGCAACAAGGGCGTAATAGTAGTTATCGTGTTTCTCGCTTGCTTCTTCATGAAATACCGTCGCGAGTGGTCAGCAACAACATTAAGTGTATTCACCATCACTATGGTAAAAGTGCCGACCGTAAGGTCTGTCGTGGGAGGAAAGGCTGCGTCCGAAAAGACCACCAATATTATTAAAATCGAAGAGGGAGTGACACCAAGGAACATTGGGGCAGTTGGCGGTTTAGTTTGGGGATGTGTGAGTGAGTGAGTGAGTGAGTGAGTGAGTGAGTGAGTGAGTGTGTGTGAAAGTGAGTGTGTTTGTGTGTGTGTGTGCGCGTGCGAGAGAGAGAGAGAGAGAGAGAGAGAGAGAGAGAGAGAGAGAGAGAGAGAGAGAGAGAGAGAGAGAGAGAGAGAGCGTCTCACTGAGAGAAATGATTCGTTGCAGCCATCAAAATTTTGATACCCATAATCAAATTTTGTTCGGTCGGTCCCGGTTAGTAATAGGCATCAAAATTTTAGTTGCTGTAACCGAAATTTTGGTTGCTCTAACCAAAGGTTTAGTTACTGTGACTAAAATTTTGATGCCCATGACCAAACGGAATCGATCAAACAATTTTTTATGGCTGCAATGAAACATTTCTCTCAGTGCTGGGCGCGCGTTAATGTCCATGACAAAAATGGAATTTTACAATGTAGAACGTAATTAATTGCATCTAAATTTGGTATAAATAATAAATACATTGTATATATTAATGCGATGTCTTAAAAATAAGGTAACTCATACAAATTGCACTCAGGTTCCCAAGTTAGTGAATTCATTATGCGCATTTACAGGAGCATAGCTCGCGGCATTTGATGCCTTTCTTGCGACAGGAGCAATTTCCAGAACAAGCCTGTTTGCATTTGCACCTGACAAAGGCGTTGCAGGACTCAGCGGCCACAGGGATTGTCCTCCACACTGGCACCCATTTCCCGTTTTCCTGCGTCCAGCCCCAGTCGGTTGCAAGAGGGAGAATCTGCTTTGTCTGGAAAGCCTGTCTCCAAATATGCGCCTGCAGTGCAGCTCTACGTGTATGCTCCAGCAAAGAATCGATAGTCGGCGGAAGATCATCAATCTGGCGACTGTATTTAGTGAAAAGCGCTCTGCGGCAGGCTACTAAATTTTCGTACATTCTCGACCTAAAAATAATAAATTACAGGTAATTTTGTTTTTTCAACTGTTTTGTAATATGGCCATATTCTTAAACTACTCACGGGCTGTACAACTTGATGACAAAATTTTGAAGCACTGGAAATGCTTCTTCCAGATTTCCGTTGCTTAATGCAACAAATGCGTCAAGACACACGGGGTACGCTAGTTTAAGAATATGGCAATATTACAAAACAGTTGAAAAAACAAAATTACCTGTAATTTATTATTTTTAGGTCGAGAATGTACGAAAATTTAGTAGCCTGCCGCAGAGCGCTTTTCACTAAATACAGTCGCCAGATTGATGATCTTCCGTTGACTATCGATTCTTTGCTGCAGCATACACGTAGAGCTGCACTGCAGGCGCATATTTGGAGACAGGCTTTCCAGACAAAGCAGATTCTCCCTCTTGCAACCGACTGGGGCTGGACGCAGGAAAACGGGAAATGGGTGCCAGTGTGGAGGACAATCCCTGTGGCCGCTGAGTCCTGCAACGCCTTTGTCAGGTGCAAATGCAAACAGGCTTGTTCTGGAAATTGCTCCTGTAGCAAGAAAGGCATCAAATGCCGCGAGCTATGCTCCTGTAAATGCGCATAATGAATTCACTAACTTGGGAACCTGAGTGCAATTTGTATGAGTTACCTTATTTTTAAGACATACCATAAATATATACAATGTATTTATTATTTATACCAAATTTAGATGCAATTAATTACGTTCTACATTGTAAAATTCCATTTTTGTCATGGACATTAACGCGCGCCCAGACGCTCTCTCTCTCTCTCTCTCTCTCTCTCTCTCTCTCTCTCTCTCTCTCTCTCTCTCTCTCTCTCTCTCTCTCTCTCTCTCGCACGCGCGCACACACACACAAACACACTCACTTTTACACACACTCACTCACTCACTCACTCACTCACTCACTCACTCACTCACTCACTCACTCACTCACACATCCCCAAACTAAACCGCCAACTGCCCCAATGTTCCTTGGTGTCACTCCCTCTTCGATTTTAATAATATTGGTGGTCTTTTCGGACGCAGCCTTTCCTCCCACGACAGACCTTACAGTCGGCACTTTTACCATAGTGATGGTGAATACACTTAATGTTGTTGCTGACCACTCGCGACGGTATTTCATGAAGAAGCAAGCGAGAAACACGATAACTACTATTACGCCCTTGTTGCGGCGATTCGAACGCCTCCCGCGGGGCGGTGGCGGTCCGCAGACGGCTGAAATCTTGAGGCGGCATATTTTGAGGAGTGCTGAGTCCGATGGCATCGTTGAAAAATGTGTGTGGTCAACCATCTCCAAGATATAGGACAATTTATAAGCAAAAGTAGTTATTTGACCCTGAAAAGTAGGCAACCGCTGTACGGGGAACTCTGCAGTGGGTCCCATCGTGGCAACCGATCTTAAAAGTAAGGTATGGGTATGGGTAACACTCATGCAAAACGGCATTGCTCTATCAGAAAGTGCAAGGTGCCTCCGAATAATGTTACAGACAGACCGGACTAGGCGGCGTTGGCTGCGGGGAACTGGGGAACCCATCCATTCATTCGAGACTGCTGGATCTGGGGAAGACAAGAGAGGGAGAAAGAGAGAGAGAGAGAGAGAGAGAGAGAGAGAGAGAGAGAGAGAGAGAGATGCAACCTGGCGGGGCGAGTCGGGCGGGGCGGTGTGTCATGTGGGCAGCGAGAGACCTGCTGCCGCCGCGAGCCGAGCCGAGCCCAGCGGAGCCGAGCGCGGCCGGGACCTGCTTGGCGGGGTGTGCGGGGCGGAGCCGAGCCGGGGCCGTGACCGGGACCGGGCCTGAGCGAGTAGGAGCGGAACGCCATCCAGTCAGCTCTCCCTTTCCGCGCACCACCAATATAGCTTGCCTCCGGGCGGGGCGAGATGGGCCGCCGTTTGGCACCGCGGTGGGTTCAAATGCCATCAGCCTTCTTCTGTTCATTCCTTTTTTTATTATTATTTTTTTTTACGGGGGTTAGATTGTAAGGTGGGTGCTCTAAGTAATGCCGAGATAATACCTGGTTGTAAAAACCGGTCTTTAATAAAAAGGTCGAAGGAAAAAAAAAGTCAACATATTACACACCTTTCTTATCTGACCGGAAGGTTCTCTCAATACGAACGCCCTTTCCTCCCTCACTTTAAAAAAAAAAAAAAAAAAAAAAAAAAAAAATTCCCAATAATTTTTTTTTTTATCAGACTTGACGTACTTACGAAAAAAAAGTGGGCGGAGGAAGTGGATATATACGGAACAAGTGTATCAAATGAGAACGAAAGGTGTTGGCGGTGGGGTGTGCAGTGGGATGCAACGGCGTGTATGAAATGAAACTCGGACCTGCTGCATCCGGGCGCGGAGGTAGGCGGGCAGGCTCAGGCCCTACAGGGCTGGCCAGCGGGGTGGTGAGGGGGATGGAGGGTCCGAAAGAGATCCTCCAACGGCCGCGCCGCCGCCGGCCGCGCGGAGGTGCAGAGTGCGAGGGAGGGAGAGGGTGCGCAGCGACCTGGAACTGTCCCTTCCCCCATCAAGTGTGTGTGTGTGTGTGTGTGTGAGTGGGGGTGTTGTGTCTTCCTTCCCTCCTTTGTGTTGGTCATCCGGCAGGGGCGCTGCCGTTGGCGAGGCGAGGAGCGAGGGTCTGCTGGGCTGGGCACCGCGCCGCCGCCATTTCGGCTGCACCGCAAAGCTCTAATAAGGTGCGCTGCTGCTGTTGCATGGGCCGACAGTCCGTCCGGGTTTGTGCGAATCGAGTGTGAAACACCTCCGAATTTTAGTGTACAATTTTTATTTGAATTTTCGTGAATTTTTGTAAATTCTTATTTAATTTGTCTGAATTTTAGCTGAAATTTAACTAAATTTCCCTAAATTTTCATAATTTTTCTGAATTTTCTGATTTTTTCTGGATTTTCCTTCAGTTTTCTGAATTACGAGGTGAAAACATTTTTTTTTGAGTTGTTTCCCCCTCTGTACGAACAGTACGCTGAAAAGAAAGTCGGGCGTTCGTCGCCTGGATTAGAACAACGGAAAATAATGGCACTATGGTGTTTAATAATAATCCTGTGTATAGTGCGTGTACCCGGACGCCTGCCGCCGCAGGCCGCAGGCCCCCTTGCTTTAGATGGGCGTCCCATCCCATATCGGGGTGCTGCTGCTGCTGCTGCTGCAGGCGCCGCCAGTGCGGCGTGCGGCTGCTTCAGCGAAACAAGTAGACCGAAAATATTCTCGCACCGCGTTGGTGGTGCCCGCGCCCCCTCCCCATACGTCTGTGTGAATCTGTATGTATGTCTGTGTGTGAGAGTGCCTATGCGTGTGGTAGTGCGACCCCTCTCTCTCTCTCTCTCTCTCTCATCCGGTGGGTGCGAAGACGCGACGCGTCGTCTCCCACTGATGAGCGCTAATAGTGCGGCTGTGCTGGGCTAACGAACTCGTCCTCGCCTTGTAAGGGGCCGGCCGTGCCGGGCCGGGACTCGCACTGCCGCGACTTATTCCGAAGAGCGCTCTCATCACCCCATCTCTCTCGCACCCATGGGCTTCGTCGCATAGGTGCGAGCGAGACAGAGCGAGGAGAGCGCTCCTCGGAATAAGTCGCACTGCTGCCGCGGTACAACTACCGCTGCGCGCGGAGATGAACGCCCTGCTCCTCTTACCGGCGGTGATGGTGCGGGCGGGTGCGCCGCCGCCGCAGCCGGGGTCTGATCCCGAAAAGGTCGCTCCTACCTCGCCGTCCTTGTCGCACCTATGGCGGTGCCCCATGATGAGAGTGGTAGGTCCCCATGAGTGCGGCAGAGTCAAAGGCGCGTGAGAGCGATCTGCTTCGGAATCATGCGGTATATAGATGCAGATGCCGCGCCGCTGACACCCGCTGCGCTGCGCGCACGCGGGGACGATGACTAACTGCAGCGGTGTGGTGTGGCACGGCTCGCGAGAGCGCCGCCGCCGTCACCATAGTTGGAACCCTCAGCAGCAGCAGCAGCAGCAGCAAGCTGTAGGAAGGAGGAGAAAAGAGGGAAGGAAGGCGGCCTGCGCGCGCGGCTAGTTTCTTATGCAGGCCATCCATCCATCCGCCCGCTTTCGGTTGTCGAAGCAGCATCGGCGAATAAGTTCTTCTTCTTCCTCTTCTTGTCCCTCCTCGCGCGCCGCGGTCGAGAATGACCCGATCCGCCGGCGGATAGCTCCTGCCCCGCCCCGCCCTGCACGGGAGATCTCCCCAGGATCAGCAGTGGCGGCGCCGACAGTCCGGCGCGCAGTTGCAGTTGGTATAGTAGTAGCAGTAGCAGCAGCCGCGTCCACTCAGTGTGGCCAACCGAACGTGACGCGTGTGGCGCGCTGTTTGTTGTTGGCGGGAGCGGACTTTATCGTCGCGCGGGGTAGCGCGGCCGCGGAGTTAAATGGCGCTCGTTGTCTGTACTGTACTACTGTGTTTTGTTGCATTTTTTTTATTATTATTATCATCGCGCTTGCCCTTCGTGCTGATCCCTTTCTTTTTGTGTCTTTCGCTTTAAACGGAGTGACACCATTGCGCGCGTGTGCGTGCGACGTTTTCTCACCGTTGCTGTTTTTCCCCTCTTTTTTTTAACTAGTTTGTGGCATTGTTCATAGAAAGGAACTGCGTCCTGGTTTTCAAGCAGACACGGTTTTCGGATATGCTGAAAATACATTGCAGCATCTTGGTTCCTTCCCTAGGGGGAAACAACTCTGAATTTTCGTGTACAAGTTTTTCCCTTTGCAATTTTTCCTTGGGTTTTTCCAAAAATTTTCTGCTTTTTGGGAATTTTCCTGGATTTACCCAACTTTTTTTTTTAAATGTTTTTTTCTTCTTCTGGATCACGACTTTGACAAAAAAAAATTTAGGCTTGTTTCCCCCTCGGTTTTTCCATAACAGCTTGCGAACCAGGACTTAGTTTACACCGTGTTGGTGTGGTCTTTCCCTTCCCTGCAGGACGCACGACACTGCGACGCTGTGTGTCATCCCCTCCCCCCCCCCTCCTCCTCCGCGCTGCTGCTCGCGGCTCGTCATCCGCCGCGTCACCCGTCGGAATGAGCGCGCTTCCTGTCGAGCGTCCTGCTGCGCGCGACAGCAGTGCTGAGGCGCTCTCGTTTGGGAGGTCGGCGCCGTCGTGGCAGCAGCAGCAGCAGCAGGGGGTAGTTGTTGCGGCTGTTGTTGTAGTGGTAGGTAGCTGGGTTGGCAGCCCTGTGGCGGCGGCGCGGGCCGGGCCGGGTGCAACGCCTTGTGCTAACAAGGGCAGGATGCAGTCGTAATAGCTGCTGCTGCGGCGGCGGCGCTCTGGTGCTGCGGCGCTAACGAAGGCGACCGCGCATGGGCGTAGCTACGTCGTGACCCCCCGGCCCTGCCCGGCCCTGCCCGGCCCGGGCACCGCCAAGGCGTAATGGATACGCCATCGGGCGGCGCGGCACGGCACCCTCCTGGGCCATGCCCGGCCATGCCCTGTGGGACCGGACCGGAGCCGAGCGGGGCTCGGACCATCAAATGTACTATACAGGCAACAACACCTGCGTTGTTGACCTATCCCGGCCCAAGGTCGTTGAACCCTATAGCTGGGCGGGGCTCGGACTACGGACGGACCACGGACCACTCCCCCGGATTGGATCCCGTTTTCCCTGACAGCTCCGTATGGGGCGTCATCGTCCACCTCGACGGCAGCCGCGGCGCCGCGGCAGGGGGTCCGCCCCACCGCCTGCCTCCGGCCCCTGGAGACTGATTCCGAAGAGCGCGTCCCCTCGCACTCTCTCTCTCTCTCTCTCTCTCTCTCTCTCTCTCTCTCTCTCTCTCTCTCTCTCTCTCTCTCTCGCACTCACGGGGTGCGCCGTGAATGTGCGAGAGAGAGAGACAGAGCGGTCTTGTGAATCAGTCTTCTGGCCCCGCGGGTATCCCTCCTCTCTGGCCGCGGGGTCGCGTAGCAGCCTGAAAGGGGGGCCTGCTCGGCTCGGCTGCCGCGTCTGATTCCGAAAGATCGCTCTCGTCTACCCTCGTCCTTGTCGCACCTATGGCGGTGCCCTCAGCGCGGCGGCAGGATCAATGAGTGCGACAAGGACGGAGAGGCGCAAGAGCAATCTTCGGCTGGCAGTAATCAATGCGCCCCCATCGGGGCCCGATGCCGCCCGCCACGCCCTGCCCTGCCCTGCCCTATCGGAGAGCCTCGTCTAGTGTTTTAGGGAAGGGACGGGAGCGGAGCGAGCGGCCCTGCCTGTCAGGTTTAAACGGTCGGCCGCTGCCCCGCCCCGCCCCGCCCCGCCTCCCCGGAGCAGCAGGAATTTATCCATCTCCGAACTTCCCTAGGGTTTTGTCGTTAGCAGCTGTTAATCCCGCCGGCCCGGCACCCGGCACCCGGCAGCAGAGCTCAGCAGAGCTCAGGGCTCGTCGGATCTGACCCGACGCGGGACTGGACGGCCTGATGGACGGCGCCCCGTTAACGTAATGCTCCCTTATCTACTTACACTTTGAATAGGGAACGCCTCGCCCGCCCGCCCCGCCCCGCCACGCCGTGGGGACGATGACCATTGGGGCGGGGCGGGGTGGTGGTGGTCCCCCTCCGCATGCTGCTGCTGCTGCTGCTGCTGTCGGGGCCCGCGCGCCGCCCCTACCCTACCCTACCCGCGGAGCTAACTGTATAGCCACGGCCGAGAAAGCGCGATTCTGAGTACAAATGCTCGTTAATACGGACCGCCACGCCACGCCACGCCGCGCCCGCCTGACGCGCCGGGCCGGGCCAGCAGGGCCCCTCTCTGTACTGCACCGCGCCGGACCGCGCCCCGCCCCGCCCCACCCCGCCTCACCCCGCCTCACCCCGCCCCGCCCCATCCCGCTTCACCCCACCTCGCCGCACCACCGGCACGCAATCCTAAGTATTCGCAGCAGCGGCGGCGGCGGCGGCGCCCGATGGTATCACGGTATCACTGGGCGCCCGATAGTGTGTGTGCGCGCGCGTGTTGGTGTGCGCGCGTGCGTGTGTGTGTTCGTGATGCGTGTTTTAGAACAGTGCACAAAGCTGGGTAGATATCCTGGCACAAGAGGGTGTACGTCGAGCACTGTCAGAAATTACAACGGGAATTTTGACGGGATGGTCTGAACCGTATTTAAACTTACGGGAAGACCGTACCAGAAAAAAATACGGACCTTCTCGTACATTCAAATTAAGGACCGTCCCGGACACCAAAACCTCGTATTTTGTGTTTTATGCCTACCAGAGCATTTTTGAGCCCGTGATTTTCTATCACGGATTCTTGCGTATCTAAGGGGTACGGGTATATCCGTAAAAAAAATACGGTGCGTTCCGTAGTCATTTCCATAATTTGCTACGGGATTTTTAACAGTGAGGGGGAAACAACTCTGAATTTTGGTGTAACATTTTTGTGAATTTGTGTGAATATTTGTGAGTTTTCGTGAAGTTTTGTGAATTTTCACTTGGATGTTTTCTTTTTTTTGTAAATTTTCCTGATGTTTTCTGAATTTTTGTGAATTTATCTAATTTTTCTGATTTTCTCTGATGTTCCCCCGATTTTTTTCAGAATTTTCCTGTATTACGAGGTGTACGTAAAGGGCCTTTATCAACCACCTTACTGACCCTCCCCCTGACCCGCGCACGGTTCGTCGACCAGAGAAAAGCGAAGAAAAAATACATACCTGATGTTAGGGATACGGGGTCGAGAGGGTTTCATTTTGAAAATTGGTGGCAAACTGAAAACGAAGCAGCCATACATTTCTCGTTCAAGCTATGAGCGGATTATTTCTAAATCAGTCGATGAGAGCTATAGCGACAAAGAGATTTGAAACAAGTGCTTTCACTGTGAAAAATATTTCCGTAGATGTACAATATATTTTTGTAATTCACTATGTACAACATATCTCGTACATGTACGACTTTACACTTTTCGACTTTGTTGGCTCACCAATCGATTCTGAGTTGATAGGTATAGTTATAAAATATTTACAGTATGAATCGTAATTGTACAAGACCTCTCATGGAAAATTTTCCCGTACCGGTACAAGAATTTCTCACAGTGTTTATTTGTCAGTTTGACCTTGCGCTGTGGAAAAAAAAGAAAAAAAGGCCTTAGTTGAACATTTTGCCGTAATGCATTTATGATAGAGCGATGTCGATCTCAAGACGAGCATGACAATTCGCCAGACACAAATCTCGTGCTCTCCGCAATAAGGAGTCGAGCAATACGAGTCCTCCTCAAGTTGCCGTGCAGTGCGCACCTTTTCCTTCCCCAAAGCAGCGGTGGGCTCCATACGTCTGCTTATCAGTCCGTGACGTCGGGGGGGCCCAGGAGGGCCCGGGGTGGGGTGGGGCGGGGCGGGGCGGGCGCACAGGGCCACTGCAGACTGCAGGGCGGAGCGGCCGGTAGCGTGACCGCAGCCCGCAGCCCCCGCGGAGGAGGACGGTACGGGGCGGGACGGAGACGGCACGCATGTCGGACAAGGACGGAAACCTTTCACTCTCGTCTTGTTGAATAAATCTGCGAACTCTGTTGACAACACTGGTATAATTACGGAGAGTGAGATTTGTTTTTTTCTGGTTCGAATGAAACAGACTAGATTTATATTGTTTTTTTTTAATGTTTTGTTTTACTTGCAGTTGTTGTAAGTGGGATAAGATTGCGTTGTTTTTTTTTTCCGGATTTTGTTTTTCTTCTTAGTGGGTGCTTGGCGGGGCGGATCGATACAGGTGGACGCGTCGCGTTACATATCCCATCTGAGAGAAGGACTTTGCGAGCGCACGGATCGGCTTTCAGGAAACGACTTGACACCGTCTCTGCCAATGGCGAGGTGGGGCGGGGCGGGGCGGGGCGGGGCTGCAGCGGTCGCGCTGGCGGCCGGGCGGGGCGCCCTCTGGCGTCGAGGTCCCCGTCGTCACACTACGGTGCGACCCCCGCGTCGAAGTCTCCGGAACCTGCGCTTGTGTCTCCACGGTTAAAAAAATGTCTGATTTTTTGAGGAAAAAGGGAAAACTTTGAGGACCTTGGATACTTTGAGGGAAACTCCTTAGATTTTGAGGAAGTCTCCTCAAAATTTGTGGAGAGTTCCCTTATTTTTTGAGGAGCCTCCCTCAAAATCTGAGGGGTTTCCCTCAAATTACGGAAGTTCCTCAAAGTTTTTCCTTTTTCCTCTAAAAATCAGACATTGTTTTTACCGTCGACTCTCCGCGTCTCGTTGTGAGAGGCCACTTCCCTTTTCTCTAATAATCCATCTGCCTATTTTATTAAAATTGTTTATTTGTCTTTGGTGTGTCGCTTGGAAATAAAGGGATATTGAATTTCATCGTTCTTGAAAATAGTGGATTTAATTTCCTTTTTTTTTCCCCTGTCGCCTACAATTTACGCTTAGTGCACACGACGGTGTTGGGTTCTAAAAGAGAACTAAGTGTTTCACCGAGTTTACGAGGTTATAGTGTCGTGCCGCACTCAGCATGGCACTCTGATATTTCGCGACAAAATATAAATGCCAATAAAGGAAGACGTGAAGGAGGGCGAAGTGTGTTTCAAAGCCTCCCCCTTTTTTTATATTGCGGTGTGGAAACGTTGGACCAGTGAGGCAACAGCCTTCGTCACGTAGTGTGACCAGCCGCTTGGCTGGCAACTGCCAATTAAATGCCGACCCGATCAAGTTGTATAGTAAAGTAATAATGTCTGCCAATTTATTAGTCCAGTATTTATTAGTTTTTACTCTAGTTGTGAAAATGGAAAAAAAATACTCGCCACCTATAGGAGCTGGCACGGCGGCGAACGGCTCACTTTTTTCTGCGACCGGACCAGAGTCGAGTTCCTCATCCCATTATTGGACCGACGGTGAATGTTGGCTTTGGAGGTCGAAACTCAGCGCACACCTTGTGCCCTAGTGCCTGGACGGCCGCGGTGGTCTAGAATAGGGAGAGAGAGAGAGTGAGAGAGAAGGAGAGAAAGAGAGACTTCTCCCCCTGCCTTACTTTGTCCTGTGACCAAGTGATTTTTTCCCAGCGTGCAAGGACGGGGCATCGGCAAACACGCTCTTATAATGATAATGACCGGGCATAAACACGTGTGAAAATTCACTCCACGGCGATGACGCTCCCACTCCCCTCACCCCCTCTCTCGTGTTTCTCTACCCCTACCCCCATTCAATGTATGCCAGGAACCCTGAGTCATGGGCTCATGGAGTATGATGACGGAGAGAAGGGTGCCCCCCCCCCTCTCTCATGCTTAATCTTTTCTTCTTTCATCCCGCACTGACTCCCGCCGCCGCTCCGCTCTCCATTGACGTATACAGCGCTCCCGCACTCTTGCCCATGTTACGAACTCATCCTTTCTTTCCATCTGTAACTACTTTTGGCTGCAGTTGGGCGATGTTCTTTCACGCTCTTGGGTGTCGTGGTACTACTCTGGTATATGTACCCATGATTAAAACCAAGACAAGACAATGTATTTTTTCGTTCAGAAAATCCTTAGCCCTTGAAAACCGTAGGACGAAGTATTTTCATGATAATGTGTTACACGTCATTGATTTTTAGTCAAACAAAGAAAATTCGATTCTGGATGTTCAAAACGTACAACCGCGAATAAATTGCACTGATAACAAAAGTGTTCAACTGGCGTCCTCATTGAAGTGTTGAACACTACGTTGCACTTTTTGAGGTGTTTGACTGGAAATTTGCATATTAAAAAGTGTTTAACAGTAAATTCGAACACTGAAAAGTGTTTAACTTGAGGGTTAAATTTACTGTTCAACACTTTTAAGTATGCAAATTTCCCTTCAACTCATGAAAGTGTGCAACGCAGTGTTAAACACTTCAATGTGCACGCCAGTTGAACACTTTTATTGTCAGTGTGAGCGTGATTTTGCCGGAAGTGACGTGTCAAAGTCCGCCACAACATTTCTAGCAAGTCCAACTCAACAACTCGATAGAGCTGCAGTGCACGTAGGGCACGCGGCTGCGGGGGGCGAGTCAAGGCCTATTTGCTTTAGGACGGCGTGTCGGACGCGCGATTGAAGGTCGGCTCGCAATAATAGGATGACGCCGCCGAGCTCTTCCTGCAGCCCGTGTCCGTGTACAGGCCGCGCGCGCACTCTCTCTACAGTCTAGTGCTCTCGCGTAGAGAGCCTCTGCTGCTGCCTCTGCTTCCTCGTCATCATCATCCTCCTCCTCCTCCACATCTGTCACACTTGTGCAACAAATACAGCGCGCAAGGTGCAACGAAACGACGACAACAACAACAGAAGTAGCGAGGAGGGCGACGCGGCGGCGCAACAAAAACAAGAAGCAACGAGGAAGAGGAGGCGCGAGAGAGGAGCGCAGATGATGGAAATTGGAGCAAATAAGGCGGCGGGCCGCGCTGCTGCTGCTGCTGGGGTCCGACCGCTAGAGCCGGCGGACGGACGGACGGACAGATAGACAGGCGGACGGACATATAGACAGACGGACGGACGGACAGACGGACAGATAGACAGACGGACGGACGGACGGACAGCTAGACAGACGGACGGACAGATAGACAGACGGACGGACGGACCGACGGGACGCGGCTCTGATTTGAGCGGAACCCTCACCGTGCGCCAGTTCAAGGGCGGGGGGATTGGGGGGAGAGGGGGAGGGGGTAGTGATTTGATTCGCTGTGCGAGGACGTCGAGGTGCACCACTGGAGCGTGGCGTGGCGGGGTGCGGCGGGGCAGTGGACCAGCTCCAGTATACACCGTCGTGTCATCTAGTTATTATTATTATTATTATTATTATTATTATTATTATTATTATTATTATTATTATTATTATTATTATTATTATTACTGTTGTTGTTGCCACAAAAATTTGCGATGTTCAAGGAGGCCCTGTCGTTGAACCAAAAATCTTTCTCTATAATGTACAGTAATATAATAATTCAGTCTCTAAAAGATTCTTGACTCAAGAAGGACTTTTTCTGGGTGCTTGGTTCATCGTGCTGCTGAGGCGGGCCGTTGTGGGAGACTGGCTTGGCCCTGCCTGTTTGAATGGATGGTAGACGGGATGGGCGGGGCAGGGCGGGGCGCCGGGCTGTGGGGTCAGGCGGGCCGCGGGACCTTGGGGCGGGTCGGGGCGGACCGGGCGTAGGGCCTACACCGCTATGTGATCGCATCCCGCTATTGTCGTAGGGCAACAATCGTATCTGGTGCTATCAGTTAACCCTCGTGCTTCTTCTTTCTTTTTTTTATTTTTTTAAAGCCTTTCTTTGTGTATATAGGGTGTACGCATCCTGTTTCTTCTTGAGTTGTTGAAAAATTAAAGTGTCTTCCCGTGTAGGTCTCCATTACACATCCCACCTAGATTTTTTTTTCTATTCAAGACATGTCGTCCACCCATGTCTCTCCTCTATTGCCCCCTCTCTACTCTCTCTCTCTCTCTCTCTCTCTCTCTCTCTCTCTCTCTCTCTCTCTCTCTCTCTCTCTCTCTCTCTCTCTCTCTCTCTCTCTCTCTCTCTCTCTCTGCTCTTGCCGCGACCGCCGCATTTAATTGAGATACGTTTGGGCGAGTTATCATTGCGGTCTGCGAAGCTGCTACTTCGCCTTTCTCCCGCGGCTTTGCCATTTCTCATCATCATCAATGGACGCGACAAAGACGGCCGACTCATCCTCGCCGCGCCTAGAGAGACACCTTCCGACTTAATGGCGCTGCGCTCGCGGCCTCGATCTAGCAAATTATATTATTTTGCAGTATTATACATGAATATTTGGCAAAAATGACGCGCACCGCACTCTATCTATGCGATGAAACGTGATGATCGACCACACGCCCTCCGCATCGCAAAGTGTTAAAAAGCAGTGCACTGATGTGCTGGATGCTGGCAGCCGTGGCGGGGCGCTGCTCGTAAACGGCTCAGGCGAGCGGGGAACAACTGTAAATTTTGGTGCACTCGCAATTTGTGAATTTTCTTAAATTTTTGTAGAAATTTTGTGAATTTTCACTTGAATTTTACTTTAAGTTTTGTGAATTTTTCTGATTTCTTCTGAATTTCGAGGGGTACAAAAAATTCCCGAGCTGTTTCCCCCCCTCGGGCACAGGACAGTGGAGTCATGTCCGCGCGGGTCCAGCTTGGCCAGGCCTGCACCCGGTGTCCTTGCCCGACCCGGGCGGGGCGGCCGGCGGCGGGGCATTGTGGTCCCATCTCCGCACCTTGGCACCTCCTACCTCACACCTTCCTCTCGGTGCCGTCAGGTTTGCAGCTCGACCAATTAACTGCAGTGCGGCGGTTTGGAAGTGCTATACCCGCCCCGCCCCGCTCCGCCCACAAAAGAATTGACCGACTCTGAGAGAAGAGAGATATGCCCCGCCTCGCCGCGACCAGACGGAGGGCATCCTCAAAGTTGCGTACATTACCTGATTTTTTCTTCCTTTTTTAGCAGATGATACCTTTAGTTTCTTTACTTTCAGAACAGTACAAGACACTAAGGTGTCAGCTAGCTTGTACTCTCGAGTCCAGAAACCAATCGCAACTATACAATAATATAGGGTGGCGCTGCTAGGGGGGGGCCCAAATGGCCGCCTGACGCGCAGTCTGCGCGGAACAATGACACCTTCTCCCGGCGCGCAGCTCCTCCCTGCCAGCGACCGCTTCGGTCCGCCACGCCGCCGGCGGACCCCTCCCACCCCTTTCCCTCCCCACTCCGCAGGCACGCGGCGCGGCGCTGCTGGCGTCGTTCGTCGTTTACATCGTGTGCGTTCACACACAAATTGTCGCACCCCATAGCAATTTCTCTTGCGGTGCGGGTATCATCTGCTATCAATACCAATCTTGATTGATATTTTTTTTTAAAAAAAAAATCAGCATTGTTTTATTTCTAAATTCAGCATTATTTTACTTGTCCTGGAGTGAGTTGTAGGTGGGGCCGGGGGGATGTCCCGGCTGTCGCGGGGTATAGGTGCCACAGCCGCGCTCGCAGGCGCACCGCTCGTAAATACACGGGGTAGTGAACCCTAGCGGGGCTGCAGCGTTGCGTCACGGACACCCGCGATGATGCAATGACGATGATTTTTTTTATTTTTTATTGTTTTTATTATTATCATTTTTGTTTGCGGACGCGACGTAGCAGTAGTATTATTTCAAGTGAGGAAGGGATGGTGGTGATGGTAGAACGAGAGATAAATGAAGAGAGACGCGCGCGACGGGGGAAAAGAGTATGACGGAAGTGAGAGGCTGTATTAAAAGCATCATGTCCTGTTGTGCCTACAGCAGGAACGCCCCGCCCCGCCCCGCCCGTCCTGTTTGGAAGAAAGCAGGTGCAGCAGCAGGAGCAGCGGCCTCCCTGCGGGGTCCCGGTGGGTCCCGGGGGGCGCGGCGGGGCGGGGCGGGGCGGGGCGGGGCGGGGCGGGGCGGGGCGGGGCGGGGCCAGGCCGCCGAGGGTCCTGGTGCTGCTGCTCGCTGCTCGCGCCACTGGTCCGTGTTGGCATAGAAACTTGGTGTTAGTCCAGCCGCGGCCCAGGCCCAGGCGCGCGCGCTCTCGGCGGGTTTCGCTCGCTTCGGGGAAGGGCCAGGACAGGGCGGGGTGGTGTACCTCCCCCCCCCCCCCCCAAGAAGCACCACACCCTGTTTTCTCCTCGGCAAACCGCGCGCTTCCCGAATGTTTGGAGTTTGCGCCCGCGCCGCGCCCTGCGCTGCGGTGCCCTGCGGTGCCCTGCGGTGCCATGTAGTTCCTGTTGCGCCGCCAGACCGCACCGACACCGGCTGCTGCTGCTGCTGCTTGATTTTCACCAGAAGTCCTTTCTTTCCTTTTCTTTTTCATTTCTACTTTTCGCTCTGGCTCCGTCGCCGTGTCAGGTGTATGCGGTGGTGGTGTGGTATCCTTTTCCGCGGAAGCAGTGCATGCGTCACAGACTGGTGGTCGCCGTGCTGGTATTATTTTATTATTATTATTTCATACGGCATCCTTCTGTGCATTTTTTTTTACCCACACCATTTCTTTGGATTGGCTTTTGAAGATCTCGAAAATGAAGGAGTCACATCGAGGGGTCATTAACTTTGGGATTTCATGTACACCGAATACTTGAATATGGTTGAATATTGATGAATATCGGTGAAATATTCGTAAATTCGAGTTAAGTTTGTCCAAATTTGGGTGAAATATTCGTAAGTTAGGCTAAAATATTGTTAGATTTGTGTGAAATACTGCCGACAATGGGTGAATATGGTTGAATGTTGAACTGATTACCGCAAGCCTGTACACTGAATATGCCAAGTTGTTGACCCCCTGAGTCACATAAGCTTTTTTTTTCTCTTTTTCTCTCTTATCTTCTTTTAACTGTCTCTTACGAAAATAAGCAGACGACAACGCGTCGCCTCGCGTCGCGACACGGCGGGAAGGATATCGCAGTCTCATTCTGTGCAGCTCGTTTGATGCTGGCGGGGCGGGAAGGGGGGGAGGGGCAGGGCGTCGAGGTCCGCGCAGTCCGCTGCGCCGTCTGCAGCAGCCGCCCCGCCCCGCCCCGCCCCGCCCCGCCCTTTCCCGCCGCACCCCACGCCGCCCCGCCCTGCTGGGTCACGACTCTGTCCAGCCTGATGAGCCCCGGGGGAGAATAAGCAGCCCAGTCCTGAAAGTGATCGGAGGAAGAAGGAAGGAAAAAAAATCTGAGCGCCAGAAAAGAAAGGGATTTTTTCTCTCCCTACTTCTTATAAAATTTACTACTTTTTCCCCGCATTCGCGCTGTTTTCGCGACTCTTCGGCGTCGAGCGTATTATTCATTGCCTTCACTATGATGGCAGTTCTATTATTACTGCACATCATATCTCCCTTTTTCTTTTCTTTCTCTTTTTTTTTCCCCTGCCGTTGCGTGTAGTGTGGAGTAGCGAGGAGATGCGCCGCTTTCCAGGTCACACGGCGGCGAAATCTCCTGTAGTGGTGGGGTAGGGCGGCCCGGTGCAGCAATGGCACAGCCCCACCGCCGCCGCCGCCGGCAGCGATGCCGGGGCAAAAATATAGGGACCGTAAAGACAGTGAAGCTTTTAGTGAGTTGCGCGCGACCTGGCCCCGGCTCCGGCCCCGGCCCAGCCCAGCGCGGCCTGACCCGCAAGGCGCGGTCTCGTCGGTAGGAAGATGCCCCCCCAGGGGTGGGCTTGAGGCCACGCGAGCTATGTACTAGCCTAGCGCCCTCCTAGAGAGCAGAGACTGCTTGGAACGACCGACCTATGACGCGTGGTACTTTTCGGATCCAATCAAAAAAAATCAGAGTACACCCTAGAACAAAATCAGGAAGAAAAAAAATAACTAGATAAATCAGAAAGATAAGTGTACGCTTGAATTTATTGTGAAGGACCCCTCGTACTTTTCTCTGGATGTGTACACTGGAAATCTAAGTGTACGAATGTCGTACACTTGGAAGTGAGCGAATATCGTTCGCACACTTGGAAGTGTGTGAATGGATATTCGCTCACTTGGAAATGAACGAATGGTTATTCGCTCACTTGGAAGTGTGCGAATGGATATTCATACACTTCCAAGTGTGCGAAACGGGTATCTCACCTTGCTTATCTCAGGTGTACGAATATATATTCGTACACTTCCAGGTGTGTAAATATCTGTTCGCACACTTCCAAGTGAGCGAATACCCATTCGTACACTTCCAAGTGAGCGAATATCCATTCACACACTTCCAAGTGTGCGAACGATATTCGCTCACTTCCAAGTGTACGACATTCGTACACTTGGATTTCCAGTGTAGCCATCCATGCACAGCGCGGGTGATAGAGAGACGCGAACGCTTTAGGCGGAGAAAAGGTGACGTTATGCGTGTAAAAAGAAATGACGGTTATTAAAAAGATGTTGCTGGTGAGCGGTATGGGGAGTGGCACGCCCGGCATGTCCCGCATTTCACATAGTTGTTGAGGCCGGCGCGCCGCGCCGCCGCGGGGGTAGAGCGCGTCGGAGTGTGCCACGGCGACACCAGGACACTGGACGTTGTTTTGTGGCGGGTGTGAGAGAGAGAGGGGAAGAGTAAGGCGGGGGAAGACAGTGAAGAGGGAGAGAGAAAAAGGCAGAGAGGCTCACTGAAGCTTTCTCGCATGTGGGAGCACCTCTCTCTCTCTCTCTCGCGCGCGCGCATGGTTATTGCCCGTCTTTTAAGACATTGGAGATGCGAGAAAAGAATGAAAAATGCAGTGGGAAGAGCGGCTGGTTCGTCCGTCATATCCGTGTCATCGTGAGCTCGACACTCAGGTCCTATAAAGAGGTGCCTGTCGACAGGTGGAATTCACGCCTTTCAACCTGGCTTTTAACTGCCTGCCCACGCCCAAAGGCAGTTTTTTTATTTTTTTAAGAATTATATATTTTTATATGTATTGTGAATGTGCAAAAAAGGTTCAGGAAACTGCGAGAAATGTACTTAGAGAACACAATAGACGTGTTGACATTTGGCTCTGACCGACACGGAACACACGGTAGCGCATTTCGCGAGGCCTCGCTGCGCTCTTTCTCCGGGTGGCAATTGAGTCGTTGTGACCGCTGCTGCTTCTGCTTTGCTGCTTGTGTTACCGAGCTGACAGGACGGGGGGGAGGGGGGGGGCAGGAGCAGCGCGAGCTTGTTAAATGTGAAGGGGGTGGAGGGGGAGGGGGGGGGGGTACGCGGAAACAGCACGTCGTCGTCGACACAGAGATGCGCCCGGGCCGCCCGGGCCGCCTCCTCCTCCTCCTGCAACCCGAGCAGCAGGGAGGTCGATTGTTACATCAGCCGCGGCGCAGCGCTCAGCAGCGCTCAGCAGCGCTCAGCAGCGCTCAGCAGCGCTCAGCAGCGCTCAGCACAGCAGCGCTCAGCAGCTCAAAGGTTGTCGACGTGTTGCTGCTCCTGAGCAGCGTACTGATCCCGCGAGAGCTGCGAGTTGGCTTGGAAAAGTCATTTATGCATTCCATAAGAAATCGAAGAAGAAAGAAAAAAAAATCAAAACGCAGTGCGCGTCGATTCGTGCCAGCAGTTAGTTGGCGTGTGTGATGACATGTGTCGCGCGCGTGCGAGGTGCCCGTCCCGTGATCACACACTTCGCCTGCTCCTTAGCGACGGTCAGTGAAGTGCAGGCAAGGCTGAGGGGAAAAAAAGGGGGGGGGGAGGCTGGAGGTTGACATCATTATCGCCGTGGTCTCTCTCTCGCTTGGTCGCGCGGCGCGGGGCGGGGCGGGGACGACGCCAACGTAACAACACGGAGATAATCTGAGGTGTAATGCTGGCGTCATTTTGGAATGAAGCCCAATCAGCCGAGCTGGGCCGCGCAGCTATTGGCAGGCCTGAGCGCCGAGCGGGAAAAGAGGAGGGAGGGAGGGGGGGGGAGGTTGAGTGCAGTTAATCTTGGTGCAGCGCCTTTGGTGACAGGGTCGACGGCCCCCGTGCCACCGAGCACCGCCCCGTCCCCCGCCCCGCCCCGCCCGGCCGCGCTTCGCGACCACTCCAAGTAATTCTTACCCGAGTAGAGCAGGCTGCAGGCGAGGCGCTAGGGCTGTGGTGGTCTCCTCTCCCGTCCGCCCCCCCCCCTCGACAACTATCAACATTGTCACCAGGCTCATAAGGAAGTTTCAAGTGATCTTTTTTACGACCGGGCTTTTTAAAAGGCGCCGAGCTGAAAGTTTCGTGGTGGTGGTAAGGCGCTTCGGTTGGGAAGCAGGGGAAAGGGGATGGAGGGAGGGGCTCTCTCTCTGTCTCTCTGTCTCTGCCTCTCTCTCTCTCTCTCTTTCTCCCCTTTCAGCAGCCCCTCGTCTCCTCGGCGCGGTGCAGGAACAATGGACCGTGAGAACGCTCAGTCGGGGGGGGGCGGGGGGGGGGGGGGGCTAGGCGACCGGGCCGGGCGGCGCGGCCGCTGCCACCGTGCAGTGCAACCACCTGCTGGAAAATTGCCAACTTCGGATCGAGCGGTGCTTAGCGCCGCCGGAATAGTGGGAAGCTAAAACGTCCTGCGCACCACCACCACCACGCCCCTCTATCAAACCCTTGTAAAAAGGCCACTGTTGTCTTTGGGGGAAAAAAAAGTTGGGTTTAAGTAACTTTAATTTGTCGCACCGGGTGTTGCGGGGGTGCCTCAACTTTCTTTGAAACACCCGCGGTGCGTTACACGCATATTACTGATTGCACTTATTTCCCTCGCCGCGCGCGCGCGAGCGCACTCTCGTCCGCGGATGGAGTTAGTAGTAGTAAGTATATTCTGGCAGGTGCCCAAGCGGTACAGCACGCCCCGCCCCGCCGCGCCCCGCCGCGCCCAGCCGCGCGCGAGCCGGTCAGGGGAGAAAGTCTGCTTATTTGGCCTCTCCTCTCGCGCTGAGAGCGCCCCGCCCCGCCACGCCCAGTCAGGACAGCCGCCAGTTATGACGTAGAAGAATACACCATCGACATAGCAGCAGTCAAGCAGCAGTCGTATATACAGCTCTATACACTGCCGGGCTGCGCAGACCGCGGCCGGCTGCGGGCCGGTCACCTCTGCCCCCTATTTGGAGGAGGAGAGCAATGAGATCGCGCATGGGCCAGGCCGCGTCCTGCATGCTGCTGTTGCACAACAGGTGGGCCATCCTGCTGCTCCTGCTGGACCGGCTCCTGCGGGGCCTGCGGCCTGCGGGCCGGGGCGGGCCGGGCCGGGAATGGGATGGGGGCGCCGGAAGCTGCTGCGCGCACGGTAAAAGCAATATATCTGATTTTTTAAGAGAAAAGGGAAAACTTTGTGGAACTCAATCAATTTGAGGAAAAATCCTCAATTTTTGAGGGAGTTTCCTAAAAAAAATAAAAATAAGGAAACTTTCCTTAATTTTTTAGGAGACTTCCACAAAATATGAAAATTTTTCCTCAAATTAAGTGGGACCCTCAAAGTTTTCCCTTTTCCCTCAAAAAATCAGACGTTGTTTTTAGCCCAATCCCTGTCACTGACACCGTTGAGTAGCAGGGTGCAGGGCGAGGGAAAATGAACTCGGATATTGTTGTGCACCTTGTAATTCAGAATAATTGAGATAAAAATGCCGAAAAACTCATTTTTAAAAAAATAGTAAAATTCTTAAAAAAAATTAATAAGGGAAAACTCCAGCAAAAACTGCAAAATATTCAACAAGTATTCACAAAATCTGTCCACCGAAATTCAAAGTCGTTTCCCCACGGTACGGGGGATACTGTGGACGAGGATGGGGCGGGGTGCGGCGACGGGGCCGGGCAGGGCGGGGCCTGCCTGTCACCAGGACCACGTCGTTGCGCCACGGCTGGCCCGGCGCCAGCCCCGCCCCACCACCCCCTCACGCTTTATTCAGCCGGCAGGGAATGAAGCATAAGGAAGGAAGGAAGGAAGTGCAGCGCGGCTGCTTGTGCACGATGTCGCGCTGCATGAGGTGACGGGGGTATGTCGTGTCGTGTGCTGCGCGGGGCGGGGCGGGGCGGGGTCGGGCCGCTCACATGCACAGCAGCCGAGGGGGGAGACAACTCTGAAATGTTTGTCCACATCGAAATTCAGAAAAGTTTAGAAAAAAATAAAGGAAAGGAATTCCGAAATCACTATAAAGTCAGAGAAATTCGCATACAAATATGTAAAATTCAAGAGAAAATTTAAAAAAGTTTCATAAAAATTCACGAAAATTCCCAAGGAAAAAATCACAAAAATTCACAAAGTGTGTTCACCAAAATTCTGAGTTGTTTCCCCGCCTTGTGCACAGCAGCGCAGCCCAGAGCACTCCCGCTCCCTCACCACCGCGCCGCCCCGGAAATGACTCAATCTGGTTTGGATGCCAGAGCATCGCGAGCAGCAGCAGCAGCAGCAGCCAGAGGGCGTGCCATCAGGGCTGCAGCACCAGGATGCAAGCCTCCTGCTCCTGCTGCCGCCATCGCTTTCTTGTCGGTATTTGCTGCTGCGCGTCGCTGTACGCACTGCGTGCCAACTTGCCTGCACGCCTCCTGGCGCGGGGCGGGGCGGGGAGGGGCGGGCCCCGGGGCGCTCTCAGCATATATATAGAGAGAGAGATGCGGACGGAGGGGGAGGAGCTTGTAGAGGAGGAGGAGGAAGAGGAGGGCATTAGCAGCAATATGTAAACAGCGTCTCGCGATAAACAGCGAGTGACGGGAAGTCATGCCGCCGGTAGTGGACACGGTGCCGCGCCCTCTCTCTCTCTCTCTCTCTCTCTCTCTCTCTCTCTCTCTCTCTCTCTCTCTCTCTCTCTCTCTCTCTCTCTCTCTCTCCTGCCCATATCGGCGCAGTAATTAACACCGTGTTAAGTTTGCCCGTTTGATTACCCTTACGTCTCCTCTCCGACCTCCTCCGCCGCAGCCCCTGAAGCGTAACCAGCTGCTTGCGGCTCTACACCGTCGGCTCTGCAGCCTGGACAACACCGCACCGACGCTGGCTTGATGGTCTTCCCTCTTCGCTCGCGATTTATGTTCACCTAAAGCGCCACGTGAAGTTCCCCCCCCCCTCTCCTTTTTTCTAAATTTTCTCCTCGTCTACTATGCGGAGCACCCTGCGGGTTAGGCAGGCCCGTCGAGCAGCCGTGTCTGCCGGGCTTGCCTACCCGCCGGGCGCTCGGAGCGGACGTGCCGTGTGCGGCTGTAGGACGTTGTGTCAGGTCGGGTCGGGGGCGCATTGCTTTTTGGCCCCCGCCGCCCGCCCGGTTGGGCTGGGCTGGGTCCTGCACGGGTCAGCAGCCACCGCCTTGCTTTCTCGGAGATACCAATCTGCAGCAGCAGCTTAAACCACTGCCTTGCGCGGCCCGGCCCGCCCGCCCGCGGGCGTGCCCGACCCAACCTGCATGTCGAAATCGGGAATTAATGTGGATCCAAATGAGTTTTGGATGCGAGTCGGGCTGACCCCGCGCCCCCCACCCCCCTCCCCCGCCCCTGCTTGCGTCCCGCGACTGTCCGTACCCGACGTATGGGCTCTGCGTCAGTCCGTCAGAGATAGCAATACAGAAGGGAATGAAAACTAGTGTTTGCCCCGCCGGGTCCTGAGGGACACCCACACATCAAGTGTGCCGTTCTATGGATCATTGCGGGGACTCTTTGGACGGGAGCTATCCTGGTGCAGGGTGGGGTGGGGCGGGGTGAGGTGGGGTGGGGTGGTTGCGAGCGAGCCAGGCGGAGAGGAGATTAATGAGAAAACCACTTATTATGTACTGCGGGGCAGAGGCGCCACCCCACCCCGCCCCGCCCCGCCCCGCCCCGCCCCGCCCCGCCCCGCCCCGCCCCGCCCCGCCCCGCCCCGCCCCGCCCCGCCCCGCCCCGCCGCCCAGAGGTCAACTACTGGGCTAAACTGCGGTGTGCAGGATTGCGTGGCCGCCGCGGCTGGGCGGGCCGACGAGCGCTCCACTCGGCTGAGGTTCCTATGTGCAGCACATCATGGACGCCTATTACGTTGCGGAGGAATAATACACATAAACATGACGCGCGTCCATTTTAATTTATAATTTGTATAAAAGACTATAGAAAATTGCCGTTCTTTTGCTCAAGTTTGCAGAGTTGGCGCTGAGGCAGTGTTTTAGTAGAGTGATGTTGGCCATATCACGCGGCACTGAGCGTGGCGTTGATAGCCAGGACTGAATGTGCGTCCTGATGTAACCCAACGCACACACGTCCGCGCGCGTGGTCAGATGCCTCTATTTGAACCTATTACAGATCCCTCCCCTCCCCCCCCCCTCTTCAGTTAGCTGCCTTAAAGTAAAACGCCTCCCTAGCAAGTGTTGTTCGGAGGTAATTTCATCTTCATGCCGTCCGTATGTTGTGTTGCAATGGTCCAAAAGCGCCCGCTGCAGTCTGTTTTCGGCGTAGCGTAGGTACGTCTTGCGGTCTGTGTTATGTGACCTCTCCCCTCCTCTCCCCTCCTCTCCTCATCACTGGAGAGGCTCTTCTCTGCCCCCGACCAAGCCATTCTCTCCGCTTTACATGCAGGCAGCCTTTTCCTTATACGCTATTTCGCGGTTTCGAAACCATTTCTAATCTTGTTTTCATTTTTTTCCGGCCTTAAATTCGGAGCCCGCATATAATAGCTCCTATTGCATTTTGAACCACCTCAGCACCAGCAGGTCGAACGGAGTGCATGTTCACTTATTTGGCGTGTACTTTGCGGGTGGCGCATAATGTCTGTGTCGCAAGACCCGCCCCGCCCCGCCCAGGCACATCCCGCGGTCACTGCGCGCGCTGGACGGCTCACTCGGGTGTGTCTTTCGCCACTCGAGGGCCATATGATGATGGCTCTCGGCAGTTTCCTAGCGTTTAAAATGTGTTTAAAATCTGCGCAGCGCCCGACACTTGTTTATAGTAATGTCGAAACGAGCCGCGAGAGCAGCAAGGCTTCGCGTGTTTTTTTTTCTCTCTCTTCTCGTCGTGTTGGGGGTATGGGATGATGGGTGAAGGTATTGTCGATTTCGCTAAGAGCGTCGCGGCCGCAGGAGGTCTTCGCAGGTCTGCAGACGCGAATTGCTGCTATAAAGTTTGGAGATATATGTCACAAGTTTGGCTTAAGAAAAATTACAAAACAAATGATAAAAAGAGTACAAAAACATTTTAAAGCAAAACATTAAAATACAACAACTTTAAAACAGCATTACAAAACAATAAAAAAAAAGCATGCTGACACACCTTTTTTATTATTATTATCATTATGATTAGTCGAAGTATTTTGCAATCGAAACGGCCTTATCTGCTAATATTAATCAAAAAAAAATTGAAGATAACTTCCTAATATCGCCGTTTTGGTCCCCGCTCACATTATGTCAGGTCTCCATACGGTCGCGAGGCATGAGCCGCGGCCTTCAGCCTTCAGCCCACGACGAGGGGTGAAAGCGCTTCCAGCAGCAGCCGGGCCGGGCCGGGCCAAATCTACACGGTGCAGGATAGAAGAGGGCGAGGAGGAGAGCAAAGGTGTGCGCATGCGCGGAAGCAGGCATCGAGAGAGAGACAGACAGAGAGAGACAGAGAGAGAGAGAGAGAGAGAGAGAGAGAGAGAGAGACCCGCCACTTTCCAATTCGCGCGGTGTGGTGGCAGCGGCGGTGTGGCTACCGCGGCGCGCGCGGGTCGGTGACACTTTTAGTGTTGGGCCCAGGATATGGCCTGCGGGGAGCGGGCTTCGGACCAGCAGCGGTGCGCCCAGGCGCCGGGCGGGGCGGGGCGGGGCGGGGCGGGGCGGGGCGGGGCGCGGGCGCGGCTGAATAGGAATGAGATGGAAGCCTCTTTCGGAGAGTGGGAAAAAGTCGCGTGTGCGTGTTTGTGAGAGAGACGGGCCATTGGGCTCGGCGCCTGCGCGCCCTCTAACGCGCGGGCGACACAAGTTTCTCTGACGGTAGCTAGCAGCAGCAGCTGCAGCAGATGGGATCGGTCCAGATCTCTGCTTCTGCAGCTGGCGCTGCCCTCCAGCAGCCCGGCCCCGGGCCGGCCCGCCCTGACTGCTCGATATCCTATTCCGATTGCCCGCGCGATGTGTGATTTCTCCGATTCGATTGGCTGGCCCGGCCGGAGAAGTGATTGGGAGGATCGCGTCGGGCGAGCTCACAGCAGAGAGAGAGAAAGAGAGAGAAAGAGAGAGAGAGAGAGAGAGAGAAAGAAAGAAAGAAAGAAAGAAAGAAAGAAAGAAAGAAGGAAAGAAAGAAAGAAAGAAGAGGGATGAGAGGATGGCTGAGACATGTCCCTGTCCAAACATTTCCTTCAGCTTCCCCAGTGGAGAGGTTTTCTTATTTGTCGGTCTCGTTTTTGGTTGTTTTGTAAAAGCGCTCCCCGAGGCTGAAACAAGTTTGAAATTTCTGTACACCTCCTAATTCAGAAATAAAATCTGAAAAATTAGGAAAAATTTAGAAAAAATCGTTAAAAAATCAGGAAAATTCACCATAAAGAATCTCAAGCAAAACTTCACAAAAGTTCACCAAAAATTCACAGTAATAAACAGAAACTCTCAAAATTTGTACACCAAATTTCAGAGCTGTTTCGCCCTCGGCTGTACCTGATGTAAGTGGTGCGCGATGGAAACGCGCCTCCCCCCGTGTATAATGATTCCGCACGGAAGCGGTCGGTCGGACCGGGGGCCGCGCGCGCGCAAGGGGCGCGTGGAACATAATGATAATCATTTTCAAGAGAGGAAAAAGTGGAGGAGGGCAGGTTTATAAAGTCGAAGCGCTCTCGTTTCGACCCACTATCGATCTATCGTGTAAGTAAAGGCGATTAGAAAGGCGCGCAATTTTGTACCAGATCATCTTGTTCATTGCACACGCATGACTCGCCTGTTCGAGGCGCGCGGTGCCGCTTTTGTGTGCGAATTTGGGTCAGTCGCTCATAGCTGCTTCCTACATCCACGTGTGTTCGCTAAAGCACTCGGGAGAAAGAGTCTATTCCTCGTGGAATTTTCGTGCTCCATCTATACTGGCTCGTAGGGCGTCCGCATCTAGCCCGGCTATCGCGTGGCTGATCCCCATACAGCCGATCTCCTTGGCCGATCCCTACGGATCCCTATGGCTATGAGCCCTGCCGTGCCCCGCCTGCCGGCCGCGGGACTGGTCGTTACAACACACTGGCGGGTGTATACCTATCGGGTGACGCTGGACCTCTCGGGTGTTGTCTTCCAGCGGCTGGGCAACTAGGTGGACCGCGCCGGACCAGGTATATCACTATGGGGTGTCGACCGCTCGCGGGCGGGCTGTATGGGAAAGGGGTGTGTTACCGCGCTGAGTGGATGTGAAATATTGCCCCGCTGGCTTCCACGTTTGGCCACAAGTGCTGTATCATTCCTGTTTGTCTACAACTCAAAGTAGGTCCTTTACACTGTGTTCATGCAAGCAACTCATGGCAAGCAACACAAATTCTGTCAGTTTTAGTTTCTTCCAAAGTTGTATGCTATTTAAAAAAAAATAAAAAAAAATTTTTTGCATATCGCACCCGGTGTACTGTGTTTGCGTGCCGCCATTAGGACGTGATTGTGCGAGGCTGCTGACAGAGTGACCACTCCAGTGCGAAACCAGATCAGAGACAACCCCCTGTTTTGCAATGCAATTTGCTGTTAGCAGCGGGCGGCGCGGTGGGGTTGGCAGCGCGGCCGTCCCGTCGTCGGCTGGTCGGAGCGAGAGGCCAGGCCTAGGAGGCAGGCTGTCCCGTCGGCCACAGGGACTCTAAGGCGCGGGCTTTTCACTCAACTTTACTTTAGAAGACTGCCAAGTATGCGCTCGGCGACGGGAAATGGACGCCTCTGGCGCGCTGCCTCTCCCCTGTGCATTTCGTGTATATTTGTGAGATATCAACTGCATTTGCAACAATTGGCTCGGTGCATTTTTCTTCTTCTTAATTTTTTGAAATCTTTTTTTCTTATGTTTCTTTGATTCTAATGGCCATAGCGTCATTTATTTCTCTGTAATGTATTTTCCACAGGCGTCATCGCACAGGAAAGATGCGTTCTGTACAGGAGGGTACTCGATATTCCAAGGTATTATACGTCGGTATTTATCTCAAAAAAAATGTACATTTTTAAACATATTTTGATATTTTCTCGTCCTGCATTACGGCCACAATTCTCCGTGATACCCGAATCAGTTGTAGTACAGAGCATTACGGAAGTAAACACCTATTGTCTCATTTTCCTGACATGCTGTACCCTATAATAATTTATAGTCTTATTGCGGTGCAAAACATAAAAATTAATTGGCGAAATTTGAACGCGGTGCGCTGAACGCGCCGTTGCGTGTCACGCGGCCCTCTAATCACGCGGCCACACGTTGCGCCCCGCCACGCCCCGCCACGCCACGCCACGCCCCGGCACGGCCCGGCCCACCGCCTTCTCCTCTTATGTGAGCTGCACGACTTCTTGTGGGGCGCACAGCTCCTACACCACACCAGGCTACTTACATGTTTATCCCAGTGAGTGTGCATGTGTATGTGTGCGCCTCCCTCATCTTGGAAAGAGAGAGAGAAAGTGCACCTGCATGAGCTTGGGCGGGGCGGGGCGGGGCGGGGTGTATCGCGAGTCTGATCTCGCCGGCCGGCCGGCCGGCCAGCCGTTTCCGTCGCTCTTTTCGTCGGTTATACGGACCGCGCGCGGGCCGCAGGGAAAGGCAAGGCAAGGGCCCGCCCTATGGTGCGGGGGCGGGGCGGGGCGGGGCGGGGGCTCCCCTGCGCGAGGGAGGAGGAGGAACCGACAATGGCGCGCCAACTCATACAAATATTCTTTGGTTCACGGAAACGCCGTCACCGCGCCGCCGTCATCCCCGCGCAATGGCGATGAAAGTCCACTGCACCTCCACCGGGGCGGGCAGGGGGAAGGCCGTCGTGCATGACTTTTGGCACGTAACAGTAAACAGACTCTCGCCGCCGCCACCGCACCGCCGCATAATCACAAGAAGGAATAAAGATGACGCCGCGACGGACTTCCTGCGCGTTGTTGTCGAGCGCAACTTTTTTTAAATTTTCTTTTTGGCAGTGTTCCTCCTCCTGGCCCGACGTTGATTTTGCACACAATGTGTGCGATGGCCGGTGCATGGACCCGGGCCGCACCCTCAGCTGGAACGCGAGAGATCAAAAGGCTTCGTCGAGTTTGTTGAGTGACCCCTCCCTTTTCCGCCTACACTGCAAATAATAAAAATGGAGTCATAATTTTGTTTGGCGGAAAGGTGGATACTCTCGATGTACAATGTGATTAAGATAATCGAGTGCAGTAAATAATTAACCTTGGAGGTATGAGATAGAATGCGGCGAGCGGTGCAAAGTTAATCATTTCGCCGAAAGGCTATTTGCGCGGAAAAAGCACTTTTTGTTTTTTGCAGTGTAGCTGATACAATAACGCCGAGTGCATCGAGGCGGCGGCGACGGCAGCGTCGGGAGCAGCGCGCTGATAAAGATATTGTCTGTCATAACAGCGGCTGCAGCCCCGCCGCCCCAAAGCCCGGGACATTTCTTTATTGCAAGGCGTTGCGCAATTTTTCTTTTTTAGAATGCGGTTTGGTTCTTTTCAATATCGCGGTCGATTGTGTGTGTGTGGTATTGTGGGCGCCGCAGGGCGCTGCTGCGCTGCCGCGGGGCACAAAGCGCACCGCGACCCTTTGCGCGGAGCCGAGCCGAGCCGAGCCCGCCCAGCGCGTCGGGTCGGGTCGGGCCGGGCCTCTGCCGCTCAGGTTTTGTTTGGGAAAACTTGCGTCGCGACGGTGAAGCAACGCGTTGATCTTGATTTCATGCAGGTGTCAACATTGCTAGGTAGACAACTCTAAATTTTTTGTGAATTTTCTCCCGGATTTTTATTGAAGTTTTATGAACTTTTGCTTCAATTTTACCCGAAATTTTCTGAATTTTCCTAAGTTCATCTAAATTTTCAAAAAAAATATTTCTGAATTACCAGGTGTACCAAATTTTTAGATTTGTTTTCCCTCGCAACATTATCACTTTTTTTGGACTTGCTGAAAGGTTTTTCTTGTTTTCGAAATTTTTGTACAGGTTTCCTATTTTTATCATTCAATGGAGCGTTGGAATTGACCATCATTTTATTTTTTTCCGTTTGCTGCTGACCCTGTTTCTCTCCGCACGGGGTGGCGCCCCGCTGGCCTGGCGTGCCCCCGCGCTCGCGTTGTGTACTTTCCTCGCGGTGCAGCAGAAAGCAAGGCGGCTGGGCGGGGCGGGGCGGGGCGGGGCGGGGCGGGGCGGGGCGGGGCGGGGCGGGGCGGGACCGCGCGGCGGAGGGCGGCTGATGCACCGACAGTACAACTGCGGTGGGAACGCGACGCGACGTGCGGGCCGGACCGACCCGACCCGTGGTGGCACCTCGCCGTGGGACTGCACGCCCTGCCCTGCCCTCTGCCGTGTCGTGGGCCATTTCCCTTTTTGCTGCAGCAGCAGAGGTCCACTCGAGGGGGAAATACTCTGAATTTTAGTGTACAAATTTTGTGATTTTTTTTTATGAACGTTCGTGAATTTCTGTAAATTTTTGCATGAATTGTACCTAAATTTTCCCGAATTTTCCTTATTTTTTCCTGAATATTTGTGAATTTTTCTATTTTTGTTTCTGAATTTTTTTCTGATTTTTTTTCTGAATTTTTCTGAATTTTCCTGAATGACGAGGTGTCCGCCAAAGTATCAGAGTTGTTTCCTGCTGGGGTCCACTGCTACAGGCCTGCGGGCAGCAGGTGCCTCGCGCCGGCGCGCGACAGGACAGGTGTCTTTCCCTTGACCCTGCTGCGCGGTGCGGCCTGTTGCTGCAGGCAGGCGCGCGCGCGGGCTGACCTCGAGCGGGATGAATGAACACAGCGTGACTGTCCTGTCGCGGCTGCTCTCCGCAGGTCTCAGCTCAGCAGGCCTGCGGGGCGGGGCGCGGACGACAGACATCAGGAGGGAAAACAACGCAGTGAGGAAAGTGTCTCATTTAAAGTCGATTCGGCTCGAGTTTTTCTTTCTGGAAACTTGAATGTGCTCCGGTTTACTAGCATTCATTCATCTTGATTCGTTTACTCCAAGGTCACGGCCCGCCTCTCACTTTCCGTCACTCTCCGCGTCCGGGTCGATCATCGACATATTTTTTTTCTTTTTCTTGACCGGTCCAAATCCGAACAATTATTGTTTCGGCCGTGGCCGGCCGACCGGCCGGGGCTGGCGCTGTATTTGGTCATCGAGTGGGCCGTGCCCATCACAGCCCGTCAGGTGCAAGGGGGGCCCCACTTCCTCTGCATCAGCTCGCCTTGACAATAACGAACAGCACTACTGCTTGTGCCGCTGCCACCGCCGCGGTGCAACTCGGGCGAGAAGTTCTCCTTGTCCTGTCATAGCTTCCGAAAGGGAAGGAAAAAGAAGGGGCGGAGAGAGATGGGAGGTTGAAAGATGGGGAGGGGGGGGGGGGTGTTAAGAGCGATGTGCCAGCCCAACCAAACTCTTCCTCCCCTCCTCTCTCTCCCATCCCCGAGACAGGACACGCCGCCGGCCGCCCCGCCTGTCGTGAACCTGCTGTGCTGGTCATGGGCGTGTTCCAATAGCCTGGACTGGACCCGCTGAGCAGAGCTGCGCTGGGACCAGGCCGGCCGGGCCGGGCCAGGCGGCCATTCGATTTCTAGAGAAACAGTTTTACAGGCCGGACCAGTCGGTTATTGGCAGCAGCAGCACCACTACCACCTCATGAGACGCGAAATTACCAGATAAATCTATAAAATCCACCTGTCATCGTTAAAAGTGTGGCTGCTATGAAAATCAAAGTTCTATTATTTAGAAAATAATATTTTTTTTTTTAAAAAAAAAAACATATTTTGTGTGCTATGAATGAATACCACACAGGACCACGTGGCGGTATAGCAGGTCCAATTTCCTTTAAAAAAAAAAGTAGATAGACACGTGTCTATAATAGTGACGGGCTTATGCTTGCCGGTGCGGCTCGGCGCTGCCCTGCCCGGTGTTATAATAGCAGGGAAAGGAGATTGGGCAGCAGTGAAGGGACCGCGCCGCGCCACGCCCGGCCCCGCTCACGCACCTGACATGCCGCTCGCCACCGCGCCCGGACGCGCCGCCCTGTGTTCTGACCGCGTGGAATTTTTCCTCCTTTTCTTTATTTTTCCTTCCAAATTATTACGCGCTATATGTTCAATCTCCGCTGATAAATTAAAGGCAAAAAGGTTAATTATTAAAAAAACACTGTAAACGCAGTGGCCATTTTTAACGCCACAGAATTAGCATTCTTTTTCGAATGCCAATTTACGACCACTTTTAATGCCGAATTTTGGCCTTCTCCGAGAAATGCCAGTTTTCTGGCCATTTTTAATGCCAAAAATAGGCCTTCTCCGAATAATGTCAGTTTTCTGGCCACTTTTAATGCCAAAAATTGTCCTTCTCCAGTGAGACTGCCAATTCTCGGCATTAAAAGTGGCCGCAAATTGGCGTTCCGTAGGAGGAGGCCATTGGTTTATCAGCGAAGAAAGACAAATACAATCGATGCAGGATCGAGGGGTAACAACTCTGAAATTTTTGTGCATCTCGTCATTCTGGAGAATCAAGACGCTCGTCCCTAAATCAAAACACGCGCAGCGACTCTAGTGAAACCACGTACCGCCGCGCGACCCTAGTGAAACCACGTATCGTTGCGTGACTCCAGTCAAACCACGTATCTCATTTTTTGTGTAAATTTTAAAACCTACACTATTCGATTCAAAATTTTTCTCTGAATCCAAATATATAGTTCTCAAAAAATGGCCGAAAAATGCGATACGTGGTTTCTCTGGAGTCGCGCGGCGATACGTGGTTTCACTAGGGTCGTGCGGCGGTACGTGGTTTCACTAGAGTCGCTGCAGCGTGCGTGTTTTGATTTAGGGACGAGCGAAGAAAAATACAGAGAAATTCACAAAATTCAGGGAAACTTAGGAAATATTTAAAAAAAAATTAGGTAAAACTCAAGTAAAATTCACATAATGTGTACACCAAAATTCAGAGTTGTTTCTCCCTCCCCTCGAGCGGGATCCTGAGGACGACCCGGTGGGCGATGCGTCCGGCCTATGGGCCCCGGGCAGCAGGAGCAGCAGGGCATGATTCTCCAATTCTCACCTGTTGCGGTCCCACTCGCATCCGTCCTGCTGCCCTGTCAAGGTCACTCGGCGGCGCGTTCACCTGCTTCCTTCCAAGGGAAGGGAAGGGCGAAGGTGTCGGGTCGCCGCCATTAACCTGTCATGTAACAGGTAATGCCCTCCCTCCCTCCCGGTCCTGCTGCTGCTGCTGGCTCCCACAGGAACACCCGCGCGTCTGGATCCCTTGTTCTCGTAATGAAAAACACATTCCGATCAGATTTGAAGGATGAGGAATACATTGCTTGCAGCGGCGGCAAGGCGAAGTGAGAGGGAGGCTGTGCGACGCGGACCCGCGGTAAAGGAAGGAGGGGGGGGGGAGAGGGGGTTTGCTTCTCCCAATTACATGACCTTCGCCCGTCGCCCGTGAACTGAAAGTGAAGGAGGAGAGGAAGAGGCTAATGCGGTTGTGAAAGAGAGGGAGAGAGAGAGAGGTCTGATGCGCGGACACGGCGGGGTGATGGGATGTCAAAAAGGAATACAAAGCAGGCTGACCTTACGAGGCGCCCTCTGCGTCGTCTCGTCTGCTCTGCTGTCGGCAATATTTGAAGAAGACGAATAATAAAAAAAAAAAGCTTGGTTACTTTTCTTAACCTTTATTAAAGATTTACAGAATTCCTTTCGCTGTGGTTACGTGGCACGCAGCCTAGCCAGAGGCTCACACGCGCCCGGACACTTTCTCGTCCACGCGTTTATGGTACAAAACGGAACCGCGCACATTAAACGCGTAGGAAAGTTTTATCCCCTATTTTCGTATTCACACATCAGATCTTTTTTTTATTTTCTTTCATCTTTTTTTCGCGCCGCGTGAGATTTAGCGATTATTCCTTTTTCTTAGCTTTATTTTCTTGAAACCGGTGCGCTGCGCGTGCGTCTTATCTCTCTGAGGCTGCTCAGCAGCTCAGGTCCCGGAGCAGCAGCCGTACCTTATCTGAGGCGTGGCGCTGGCGGCGCGTGGTGCTGGCCGCGGGGCCCAGCCCGGGTGCGACTGACCGCTTGCGTCACGCTGTCACGTGCCCGTCACACACGTCCATGTGTGTGGCCGCTGTCGCTCACTTTGCTGCTGATGCGACTTTACTGCACTATGTCCTCTCAGGTGTGGTGTGTAAAAAAAATGATTTTGATTTTTTTTTGACTTGCTTGATTTTTGTTTTGATTTTTCAAGTAAAATTTCTGACGTTTTGTGATAAATTTTGATGTTTTACTCCCATTTCTGAATGTTTGCAAATTTTATGTCGGTTTTTTGTCCATTTTTTAAAAATCGATTTTTTGGATTTTTCTGCATTCTTCCTCTTGATTTTATTATTATTTTATTTTTCCCTTTTTAAATGATTTTTTTTTGGGGAAATCGTACAATGATTTTTTGAAGTGATGCCCCCCTCACCCCCTCCCCTCGCGTGGAACACCCCTATTGCTCCTGGTTGGCGGCGAGCGGTGCGGCCCGTGGTGTCCCACGGCGGTTTTGTCGCTTTGCAATAAAGCCCCGCCATGCTACGGGCCCCGATGCGTCTGCTGCAGCTGCTTCTTTGGCCGCGCACAATGACCCTCCTCCTCGCGCGCGGCGCGCGGCCCTTGTGGCGCCTTCTACTATTACCGTGTCATGACTTGAAACGCAATAATGCGTTGTGTCATTTCCTCCTGCCCCCCACTCTCCCCTGCTGGCAGGTAGGCCTTCCCTTCCGAAGACGGCCTGCTTGTGTCATCCCGCGCGACGAGCGTTTAGGACCCCACCGCCGCCGCCAGGCCGACTTCTTCCGAAGAGCACTTTCCTCGCCCTCTCTCCCTCGCACTCATGGGGTGCGCCGTATAGGTGCGAGGGAGAGCGCTCTTCGGAATAAGTCGGCAGGCTGCGACCGCCCGCATGGCCCGCCCGGCCCCCGGCCAAGCGCCTTTGAGCGGAAGTCGGCCGCGTCTTTTGTCGTTTTCGCGTCTGTTTCTTCTTTTTTTTTCGTCTTTTATTTTTTTGAAACAGATCTTCCGCGCGCCTGGTGTTGAGAAGATGACTCATCCGGCCGGCCGTAAGGCGAGCGCGCCGCGGCGGGCGCGGACGGCGGCGGCTTCAGTATTTCCGCGTTCGGTTTGAGCTCCTCTTCTTTCTTCTTCTGGGCGGAAACATCTCTGCCGCGCTGCCGGTTGCCTACACACCCGCGGCAGGGAAAGGAAGACACGTTTTATGACGGGTGGCTGGGTGGCGTCTCGCCCCGTCCGCCCACCTCTCCCCCCCCCCCCCTCTCCTCCGCCCCGCCCTACCCAGCCGTATCCTTCCCTTCACTTTCACTATCAGGTTCAGCAGGTTTTTGATTTGTGTGCGGGGCGTCGCGCGACGCCACTCGTGCGCCTCTCCGATGTGATGCGACGGCGCGCGGTGGCGCGGCGGTAGCAGTCGGAATGTGCACGATAGCAGCCTATATGAAAAAAAAAACTTTTTTTCTTTTTCCTTTTTTTTATCCTCCATCATCGAATCTGCACGGGGGAAACGAAAGAAACGATCGCGTTGGTTTGCGGCTCACTTTCATTATCTTGGAGCGAGGCATTGCGTATCTTAATGTGGTCTGCGGCCTTTTTGAAAATATATATTTTTGCCAGCGTTGCGGGTGGCATGGGTATTAAACCTCGTAAAATCCAACGCCCCAATTGCCGCAAATTTTAGCTCCCGCGCCGCATTGCGTTCTAGCTTGATGAGGGTGTTCGGTCTCTTACGAAGCTCTACTACAACCTTTTAATAAGTCCCTTCTTATTTTTTTCCTCTTTGGCTCTGCAGCGAGCACAAAGTGCGATCCGACTTGTGATGATTATCGCAAACAATAAAAGCAATCTGTGATCGGAAAGACGCATATTCCTTCATAACCCTTTTTTTTCTCTTTGCCCATACAGCAGTGCGAGGGACCCGCCCCAGGATACGCTGCTGCCGAAGGACTCTCGGCAAAAAGGTGAGCGAGTCTAATCTGAAATTGCCACAAGGGCTACGGCTGCCCTGCGCTGCAGTATAGCATATCGCAGCCAGCCGTTTAATTACATCAAAAGTCTGGGCGAGGAAGAAGAATAAGAAGAAAAAAAGGAGTAGCTGGGCTCATGCAGGCAGGAGGGGGCTTGTGCACCATCTATGCTCTTTCAATAGCATGGCCGGGGGTATACTGAAGCCCGAAGGCGGAACTATAACCTGCTCGAGATGCTTTGGCTGCCTCCTCCTGTGTAGAGCATTACTCACGCGGATGGGGCGAGCACGAAAAAAAAATAAAAATACATATATGCACGCGGATCGGCCGTCGCGTCTAACCTAGTATAGTGAGCAGTACAAACCAGCCGTATGTATATTATCCCCCCCCCCTCTCTCTCGCTCACACACACGTACACTCGCACTCTGCTCACAGAGCGCACGCCTGCGGTAGTCATACCCCCTGCTATTTGCAGGTCGGATGCCCCTCGTTGTCCTGGTAATGCCCGTGTTTGAGCTCCTTTTGGACTCGGCTCGGCTCAGCTCGCACGCTCACACGTCGCGGACGTGTGGGCACGCACGCCGACACACACACACACGCACATTCATACATACACACTCACTCACACTGCCGCACGCATGCAATTTCAGGGCGGTGCAACGCACTGCACCTCGTGAACAGCGGAAAGGGAAATGGATAGGTGTGCGCTGCCGCGGTGAAAGGGGTGGCGCGCGCGCGCGATTCAAACGCTTCTTTTGCTAAAGTCTCGGGAAAATAGAGGAAAATACATTGATTCATTGTAATACGAGCCAACCTTTTTTTTTTTTATTATTTTATTTATTTATTTATTTTCCTGTTACAACCGTCTAATCCTTGTGTGCGCGTAGAGGCCCTCTTCGAATTATTTAAACTTTTTTTTAAAATTATTTCTTTTTTAAGAGGAATGAAGCTGAACCGTATGACGCTCCCGCGTGCAAGGCGTGTTTGCCTACACTCCTGCGTCCAAAAGAGGTTTGGGCTGGTCGCTTTGCGCGCGCGCGCACTCACACACACACAGCACTGCGCTGCCTCGTTGTAATTCTGTTCCTGTTTAGTTTCGCGCCCTTATCACCTGCTGCTGGCTGCGGCTGCGCGAACCGTACCGCTTGCCGCTGTTCCAATGCGGTGTGCGGACCGGTGACGCCGGCGCCGCCGCCACCACCAGGGGTCAAAATGCCGCTAACTTGTAAGCACGGGATGCGAAAGCGAGAGAGAGAGAGAGCGAGAGAGAAAGAGAGAGAGAGAGAGAGAGAGAGAGAGAGAGAGAGAGAGAGAGAGAGAGAGAGAGAGAGACGCATGGCGCATGCATGCTTTGCACCGTAGCGATGACATTTGGCCCGGCCCGGCCCGGCCCATGGCCCCATGGCGGCGCCCCGGCATGGCCGCCTGTAATTCCGTTGCTTCCATGAACTTCACCTTATCTAGGCTCCAGGCGCGTCCCTGCGCGGCCGCCCATCGTGCGCAGCGCCAATGCGCCATGGCATTCCAGTCCCGGCGCCTCCTCCCCCCCCCCTCCCCGACCCCCCGTCTTTCGAATGCCCATCTGCCCCCACTCCCCCCCCCCACTCCCCCTCTGCTTCCGTCCTGCGCGCGCGCAAATCCGCAGCACGCTGATTTCCGAAGATCGCTGCTCTCGTACCTCAGTCCTTGTCGCACCCGCATGGCGGTGCCCCATGAGTGCGAGTAGGACGGGGGCGCGAGAGCAGCGATCTTCGGAGAATCAGACGGAAGCCCACGACGACGGGGCGGCGGCGCCATGCTGCAGCGTCCCGGCCACGCCAAGCCTTCTTCCTAGGCGCAGCTAACCAGCTTCCCACCTGTGTCGCTGCTACTTTTGTACAGGTGTCCAGTGTCCAATTTCATTTCTTCTTTTTTTTTCTTTCCCATCTTCCCCCTCTGGCGCCGGTAGTAATAAGAATAATGGTGGTTGTAACCCGACGCTGGGGGGGGGGGAGGCGGGGGCGGGCGGGTGGGTGCGACCGAGGGTCCTTTACTAAAAAAAAATCAGTGTACACCCCCCAAAAAATCAGCTCAAAATCATAAGTATAAAAAAAAGGAAAAATAGAGAAAATCAGAAAAAATCAGTAAAAATCAAGGAAAATCGCGAAAAATCAGAAAAGTCGGTGTACGCTTAAATTTCGAGTGAAGGGCTCCTCGGATGCGACACTGATCCCTCTGCTTCTCCTGCCGACCCGTCCAGCCCGGCCCACTTTAGCGTGGGGGGCAGCAGCAGCAGGAGCAGCAGGGCCAGCAGGACGGTGAGTAATAGGGTCGTCAGTAGAAGTAGCCTGCGAGCGGCTGCTGCAGCAGCAGGCCTGCTGCCGTTCCTGCTGCTGCTGCTGCTGCTGCTGCCGGTACGGTGGCTGTCCTGACCCGAATTTGCCAGGGAAAAGGAAAAGGCGTCATCTCTGCTCACAGACCACCTGTGGGGGGCGGCCGGCGCGGCGGTCTGCCCTGCCCTGCGCTGCCCCGGCTGCTGCGCGCGCAGCAATAGACGATGACAAACGCTTTTTTACGCCCGCGCGGTTGATGAAATTTAACGATGGACAAATCGGTACGGTTAGGACAAAAGTCTGCTATAATAGCTCCCCCTTTGCCTTCCTTTGCGCAATATTTTGACTATAGTAAAAAAAAATATTTCAATTCCACGTGAAACTGTCGTTAAGTGGTTCGGGTTTTTGTACACATTTTTACTTTTGCGTGCTGCCGGCTTTTTCCCCGTCTGCGCGTGTATAGGTTTGTTTTAATTTCTTGTACATCGCAAGGCATTACTCCGCTTCGTATTGGCAGCGCGGATCACGTTGTTGGGCAGGAGTACGCGGCCCGCGGCCGGCTGGGGTGATGGTGAAAGTGTGCAGCAGGCATTCAGCAGCCCTCTGCTCATGGCTCCATCCATCCCATCTTGTGGCTCCTCTCCTCCACTCTTCTCCATTTCGTCGCCCTCTGCCCGGCCCGGGCGTACCGCGTACCTCCTCACCGCGCGCACCGCACCAAATATTGTGCGGTTTGGCACGGGGATGGGCCGGACCGGGCCGGACCGGGCCGGACCGAGAGAGATCTGCGCGTCCAGCAGACAGACTGATTCCGAAGAGCAGCGCTCTCCTAGATCTCTCTCTCTCTCTCTCTCTCTCTCTCTCTCTCTCTCTCTCTCTCTCTCTCTCTCTCTCTCTCTCTCTCGCACTCACATGCGGGGCTCGCCGCGCGCTTATAGGTGCGAGAGTGACAGCGCGAGGATAGCGCGCTGCTCTTCGGAATCAGTCTACGCTTGGCCGTGTCGAAAGCTAGACGGATAGGGAGTCTGTGTCCTATGGGCCGACTGTGCCCCGCCCCGCCCTGCCCTGCCCCGCCCTGCCCCGCCCTGCCCCGCCCCGCCCCGCCCAGTCGGACCAGCCAGCACCGCAGCCGAGCTCAGGCCGCGCGGGCCTCGCTAGAGGCCAGCTATAGCTTGCCCAAGCCTTGCCCAAGCGGGCTCACCATCATGGGGTGCGTTTTGCTCGCGATGTGTGTGAAATGAATCCGTTCGGAGAGAAAGAAAAAAAAATACATAAAAATGGACCAGTTTGGGAATTGTGTGAAAATAGGGGGAACAGGTAGAGATGTCCTAGATTTTTCTCTATCCCATTGATGCATAGCCAAACAGAAAATAGTGATTAAGAAACATAGAAATTGTGTCACCATCTCATATTAGTTAAGTGTTACGTAAGTCGTCCAATTTTTTGTTTCCGTTCAGAAAAAAAGCAAAAGTCACACAAGATCACCCTTTTAGAGAAGCGTGCGATGGGAGCATCGGTTTGTGTGTGTGTGTGTGGAGGAAAAAAAGGGAGGGGACTAGTGGACGGTGCAGCGCGATGTGTTTCAGAACTAATGAACTAATTAGAAAAATCTTCGAGTCCAATCTGGCAGCGAGGTGTGGATTGAGACATTGGCCACCACCAGGGTAGCCTAGACCGACTATATAGAGAGACTAGTAGAGAGACCCCTCCACGGCAGTCTCTCTAAGACCGCGGCGACGCGTCGCGCGAGGCAAGCGCAATGAGAACCGCCCCGCGGAGTGTAGCAGCCCGACCGGCCAGTGCAGCGCCTCCTTGGGGAACAAGTTTGTCGCCACCTTGCGGGAAACGCGGGCGCGCCGTGTGCGAGTGGGGCAGCGCGAGCATGCGTGCGTGCGTAGCAGCGTAGCAGCGGTACAAAACATGACTGATTTTTCTGTATTTGTTTAAATTTTTTATTTGAAAAAAAAAGGTAAAACTTTTAAAAAAGGAAAAAAAAACAAACTCCCGTATTTTGAAGGAAACTCCCCAGATTTTGAGAAAATTCGAAAAAAAAAAGAGTTGGGGAATTTGCTATAACCACTTTTAAGGAAACATTCTCATCATGTGGATTGTCCTGGATTTTCCCTCAAAATCAAAGCTTTACCTTTTTTCCTCAAAAAATTAAAAAGGAAAAAAACCGCAGACTGTTTTTACAGTGTGATTTTTTTTTTTTTTTTTTTTTTTTTTTTTTTTGTTTCGAACCGGAGAAACTGTTGCGAAAAACAGCTTTACGACGGCGTAGTCAGTGGAGGAATTAATGTGCCGAAAGAAATGGCGTAGTTTCGTTTATTCCGCGTCTAAAGAGCTGAGAGTAGTGCCACATATTGGCACAACCCTTTCGCAACTGCCCCGGGCTGCTGCTGTAAAAATGAAGGCGCGGCCGGACTGGGTTGGTGGGTTGGGGCTGCGGGGTAAACGGGTGGCGGGGGATTAGGGGGGCCCTTGTGCTGGTTGGTGACATGTTGCGCCGTTTTCAATCATTTGAATACGCGCGGGACATTTCGTGTTTCGCATTGATGCTAGTTGCGATAGCCTGCACAGCAATGAGTCCAGGTGCGGGGCGGAGCGGGGCCGGGCGGCTTAACCAGTCAACCCGCCGCTCTCTATAGCGGCTCGGCTCCAGCGACCGCCTCATGCTCGCAGGCGGCAGGGAGGAAGCGAATAAGGACAACTGCTTAGGGTTTGCCGCAGACGATTTTGAATTTTTAACGAAATAAGACTCAGATATAACCGGCGTGGAATTGGTCGTGAATACGGTCGTAACGACGGCGGGACGGGACGCGGAAACCCAGAGAGGACCGATATACGTTGCCGCCGTGGATAAAAATGACAAAAAAAGGTGTAAAACTTTTTTTTTTGGCGAAGGGGGGGGGGTACCAAGGACGTATTCCGTCCTATCGGCCGCACACGGAGGCCCCGCCGGTGATGTCATTGGAAGCGTGGCTATCGACGCGCATCACCAAGTAGTGCAGGGCGGGGCGGGGCGGGGCGGGGCGGGGCGGGGCGGGGCGGGGCGGGGCGGAGCGCGCAGGCCAGACACGGCGACGCGGCGCAACGCGGCCCCAGGGTCGCGCGCCCGGCCGCCGCGGCCCCCGGTCCGGCCCGGCCTGGCTCTGCCTGGAACTGGAACGAAACTGGAAAGCCTTATCAGATGGTCTGGAGAGGCGGACCTTTTGTGTCGTACACTGGGTAAAGGCTGGCTGCTCCTGCTGGAGGACGCGTCTGCCGCCTGACTGGATGAGTGAGTGTGTGTTTATATGTGTGTGTGCGAGTGCGTACTGTTGCTCGAGTAGCGCCATATATTTGTCGCTAACGCTTCAGAAAAATTCTCGTCAAGTGCATTTCTTTCCAGAAACTGCCGATCTTTTTCTCGGCCACTCAAAAAAAGAAGGAAGTGTTATAATGAAAGAGAAAAAAAAATTAAAACCACAAGTGGGTTGTCGGGAGAGAAACGTGTTCCAGGAGTGCTGCGCTGCGCGCGGTCAGGGAGAGGTGCAACTTTCCAGCGGAATCACGTCACGAATCAACAGAGATGGGCGTTTCGCTCGCGTCATATCCGAAGCCTCTACTATCCCGCCCCAGCCCACCCCTCCTCCCCTGGCCCGCTCCTGCCCAGATAGACCCTGCCGCGAGAGGTCCCTTACGTAACATCAGGCAGCCCTCTCGCAGTTTAACGGCCCCGATCACATTCGTCACCGAGAGATTTTTTTTCCCTCTCCCCTTTCTGCCAGCATGTGTGTGCGTGTGTGTGTGCGGGTCAGCCAGGTTTCACTGCAACTGCATCCGCAAAGCCGGCATTTTTGTCGCGCTGGAGCTGCGAGCAGGCACTCTGCACTCTGCTCGCACGGGAAAAAAATCATTAGTTGAACCAACTCACACATATATGGGTGATGTAGGAAGAACTCATGTTTAGTTGTGAAAACGAAAAATTCGCTGTCTCAACTAAGTGTTCTTTAATGCAACACAAAATTCATTGCGGAGCAGGAAACACATCGCTGAGAGAGCGAAGTATCGAAGGCGATCGTTGATTTCACTAAAACGGCCTTCGTTTCTGCAATCAGATTTATTCGCTACCTCAACGATCTAATCGCTGGTACAACCAAGAATTCGTTGCACCAACAAACTCTTCATCAAAACAACAAATATTTTGTTTCCGCTACGAATTATTTTAGTTTGCTCCAGATCAACTCTAACATGAGTTGAAGCAACGAATACTTTTTTCCCGTGTATAGACAGGTGAGTTCCAGCAGGTCCGCGGTATGCACTCTTGTGACGCGCGGTGGGAGTGCGAGAGAGATGGTGTGACGATGGTCGCGCACTGCCCGAGTGGTGACGAAAGAGGCCCGTCACCGTCTCTGTCGCACTGCCGCTGCCGCCGCGACCGGCACTCTCGCTTTGCCGTGATTGGCGCCTCATTTAGCGCACCGCTACTTTTTCTCCGCCAATTACGCGATTATCATTTCATCCGCTTCGGTTCGCCTCCCCTCTTTACTACTTACTACTACTACCGCCACTTCTACAACTGCGACTTCTACTCCTGGTACCACTTCGCGCGCAGCCGCTCGGGGTGAAAGGTGACAAGACCTTTTTTTTTTTTTTTTTTTTTTTTTACCACGTCCGCCTATTTTTTTTTTTACTTTCTTTTATGTTTTTAGTTTTGACGATGCTGAATCAAGTATAATTTTCTATCCCAATAACCATATTTATGTTGCAAAATATTGCATAGCCGTCGCGTGCGAGAGAAATGTGTTGTGCATGCAGCATAGTGCGCGCGGGGAGAGGTTGTTGACCTTTATGCCAAATCTTCTTCTTCTCCTCCTCCGTCACACCCTCACCTTCAGGCAGGGGGAGGGAGAGGGAGAGGGGCAGTGAGAAAAGGATGAAAGAGCAGCAGCAGCAGCAGCCATAGCGCCGCCGTGCTGTATGGGTTCATTACTACTTACTTCACAATCTGGCGCTCGCTCGGGGGGGCGTTGTCTGCTGTTCCTCAATTACCGACAGTCCCCCCCCCCTCCCTCCCCCCTCCCCGTTCTCGGGTTGGCTTAGATCGGCTCGAGCAGGAGAGTTCCTCATTGTATAGCAGTTGTCTCGCTAGAATATTACAAGACGGCGGCGCGCTCGACTATAACGGCTTCATTTCCATGCGATTCAGCTGTACAGAGCCACCCTCGCTGTCGCTGCTGCGCGGCTGCTTTTTCCTGGATATCAGTGTAACCTTCTTGAAGGCGGCGCGGAGTGCGGTAAGGCTGCCTGCCTGCCTGCCTGCCTGCCTGCCTGCCTGCCTGCCTGCCTGCCTGCCTGCCTGCCCGGCCGTGTGCTGCAATACAGCCTCGTCACCGTGTATTGACTCGAGTTGTATTTGGGGATTGTGTATTATTGCCTGCGCTGCTGCGGTCGCACGCGGTGGCAAAGGAGAGAGAGAGAGAGAGAGAGAGAGAGAGAGAGAGAGAGAGAGAGAGAGAGAGAGAGAGAGGGAGAAAAATATGACTTTGAGGCTTTTGTATTGCGCATGCAACACGAGCAAGTAGTAATAAAAAATGAAGGGAATGTCATCTTGCGGTATTTGGTGATCGGTGTGCGGCGGGCTCTATGCGGTACACACCCTCTCCGCGTCGCCGCCGTTGGCGTTGGCCCCTCAGTGACCCCGTGGCACTCCGGACGCCTTGGTGCGGAGCAGCAGCCTTCGTTGTGATCTGATGCTTTTAATTGCACCGTTATGAGAAAGGCCTGCCTAATGCATGGGGTGTAAGCCTGCGTGGGAATGCGAGCGGCGCGCATCTCTCTGTCTCTGTCTTTCTCGTTCGCTCTCCAACTCATCCTCGATCTTCCATCTCACTCCTTTTCCTTTGCTCTCTCTGCTACACCTCTCGTCTAAGTACCTGTCCGACACACCTGTTCTCCCCTCGCTGTCGCTTTAGGGCTCACCGCCCGCATACACGTGTCGCCCTGGGGAGGACGTAGATAGGCCCGCGTGTCATCTAAAGAGGTTCCTCTTGTTTCGAAGGCAAGTGGAAGGTTAGCCATGGAGAAGGGGAGGGCTCCCCCGACCTTGGTGCCAGCGACGTCAGCGCATCGTAGTATAGACAAAATAGTGAACTCGACCACCTGCCCTCACCGGCCGAACCAAAACCATAAGGCGTTAAGTTATTGAAAAATACCTTTGTATATTTACGAAATATTTTGTAAATTAGAACTTACGAAAAAAAGGTACAACAATCCGCATTCTTATTGATCGTAATTGAATTTCAAGTCCATATGTACATAGGTAGTGCTCGTAATGTTTTTTACGATTTGTAATTTTCACTTTACACCTCCCCTTCTATCTTGGAAAATTTTCCCTTACACCTACGACTATTTTTCTCAGCGAACGTTTCATTTTAACGCATTACATTAAACTCCCCCTTTTTTCTCTTTTTTTATTCCGTCTTTGTGTTTTTTTTCTTCAGGCTTCCAATTTTGCGAAACTTAGGTATTTTCAGCTGACCCAGACCCACCACAATATCTGGCGTGGGTTGTGTCCGAGTGGCACTTGGCACTTCCCTCCGTGACACCACCGCGCGCGCTGCTGATCGCTCAGCCCCTCGGCCGGACGCGTTGCCCAAATGGTTCCCCAACAGTAGTGGTGGCGCGGCGCTGCGGCCGGATAGCGTCGGCGGCTGCGGACTGGACGGCGACACTGACTAATGGCCGGCTGCTTCATCATCCATCGCTGAAAATATGTTAATTGAGGCGCGCGAGCGGGGCAGGGATTGTTCCGCCGCGCCGCATTTCCATGGGAATGATCCCACTTGCGCCCGCTGCTGCTGCTGCTGCTGCTGCTGCTGCTACTACTGCTACTGCAGCTGCTACTCCTGCTGCTTCCTACCTCCTCCGCGCCGGCCGGACCACCTCATTGTGCCAGTGGGGCAGTAAGCCACCGCCCGCCCGCCTGCCGCTCAGGAGCGCTGCGTAGCCGCGCGCCACCTGATGCGAACCGCAAAGCATCTGGAACGAGATGGCGCCGCGCGTAGTATTTTGAATTGTGTCACGAGGAGGAGGAGAGTTTGCCAACGCGCGCCTTTGCTCGGAAGAATCTCAATGCACGTTCGAAATGGCGCATGGATGATTTTGTTGCAATCAACTTAATAAAAAAAATACGATTTCACGAAATCCTGGTAGACAACGGAGTTTCTATATCTAAAATAAAATATTGTGAGTGTTGAATAAGACTGTAAGAAAACCGACTGGTTTTGTTTAGTTTACGATAGTCAAGATAGTGGCTAGATAATTCTAAGTTTGATTTGAATTGATAACGCGGGTTTCAAGTAATGAATACTCTCCGACAGTTCGGCCGACATTTAATCGACAGGAGCAGGAGAAAATAGAGCTCTCCTTCTGACGGCAAAAAATGGGCGGCGAGGTCACGGTCGGAGGAGAACGTCAACAATAACCTCCCCTCCACCGGGCGCACGGGATGGGCGAACCGGGGCCCTACCTAATACCGCTGGTACGCGAAGGACCAGCGGGCAAGCGCGCCGCGGCCGCGACGGGGGTGCGCTCTATTGGGAAAACGCGGAGTTAAGGCGTTGTTTACACAAAATGGTACACGTAAATGTACATCATTTCAAGAATTCTGCTCACCAGATCGAAGTCAAACTTACCAAACCGTTTTCCGCAGGTATAAAACTACCATTTACGCATTCAGTTCGCCTTGTCAACGTTTCGATAACTTTATACGATGATTTAAAGTCGCGAGGTGGGCACGTCAGCCACCGGCAATGGCGGACATGCTTAGCCTGCTTTCGCGTTGTTGACACAACATGCCAACCAAATAAAATGAAAAAAATCACTGCTCTCATAACGTTACGATTGGAACTCATTCTTTGAGGCACACATTTAGTTGGCAGAACCGGGGCAAGTTTCAGTAAAACTGAAGTAGTTTTAAAGAAGGCAGTACGGTGGTCACGTGCGAATTTCAGTAGTGTTATCTCATTCTTGCGCTCGAAACTAAAGGCTGGCTTTGTTTGAACGCAGACTTTAGAGGTTTCTCTTTCGCTCCGTGTTGGCTCGCCTCGGCCTACCCCCTCCACGAAAAAATATCCCCTTCCCCTGTTCATTTTGCCTGACGAGTCGAGCATTACCATAGAAACTCGAATTTCAATTCAAATTTACAAAATTTCTGCAATACAGATTTCAACTAGACTTCAGAATCGAATGTACTAGATTACATTCTAAAAATATGCTTAATATCATCGAATTCCCTTCAGCAGATTTTTTTCTGTCGTAAGGGGCCATATGAAACAAAACACGCACGTTTTCCAGCGATTTTAGAAGGCAACTCCGTTGCCTAAAAAAAAAAAAATGTTTAAAGTCGCACATGTAATTTGTGCCCGCGAGGACGTCACGTTTGACACTTGTCTCGTCCTTCACACGGGTGCCAGTGGTGCTAAAGTGATTCGCTGCGCCGATACTATAACGCGTTAATTCCGTTCGCGGCGCCACAGTGTTAGTTGTTGTCGCTGCGCGCGGAGTGGATGGGAAGCGGAAAGCGCACGGCGGCGGGGTGCGGACGGACGGACGGGCGGGAAAAGGTTAAAAAGTGTGGAGGCCTATCCGTGAAGGTCGTTTGGTGAAACAGGAAATAAAAGGGGGGGGGGTATTCATTGGCGCCGCTTCGTCAACACCCATTCCGCTAAGCAGCTGCGTGGTCAGAGTGGAATGTGAGAAGCAAGTGACTCGGTCTCCTGAGCGGTGTGTGTTACGTGGTTTACAGTTAAATCAATCAGATCGATTCCAGTTTTTTTTTTTCCGTTGCCTCATCAGACGCGCGCGCATTTGCCAATCTCCATAAACCCGCGAAGCTCGTCGGCGCCGCCGGCGGTCGCGCTTGTAACACACTCTCCTCAGCCGACGCACTGCACTCACTGCTGCGAGTCACAGCTGAGAGAGCGCCCCAGCGCTGTTAAGTGCGGTCAGGGCGGGGCGGGGTGGGGCGGGGCGGGGCGGGGCGGGGCGGGGCGGGGCGGGGTGGGCTGGGACCGGCGCGACGTCCTGTGTAACGGTAGAGTGAGTAAGAAATAGCGCAGTCGCCGCCGTTATGGGTGGACTCACCCTAATGAACCCGCGCGCACCGCGAGTGCATGACCTACGTGTGTTCAAATAGAAGCGGCACGAGAACGGTTTTTTTCCCCCTCAGTTTTTATTTTTATTTGCATTTCTGCTTGTGAAAGGCGCGGCGTGGCGTGGCGCGTCGCGCACCGACCCTGCGGCGGCGGCGACGGGGAGACAGAGGAGGAGACTTTCTTTCTTTTCGATTGGGCGCGACCATGCAGGTCGTCGCTGTGACACCACATGATGCGGTTATGGCTTTAGCAAGCAGCCTCTATCGTGGGACCAGAGACCAGAGCCCCGCGAGCGAGAGAGAGAGAGAGAGAGAAGGGAGTGGGGGGGGGGAGGGGGAATGCCCTGCAGATGGCATTAGTGCCGTGAGATGGCATGCACAAGGTGCGAGGAGCCGCCGCCGGCGTGCAGAGCAAAGCTATTCATCCGGGCTACGCTAGTCGAGGAGGAAGCAATAGAAATTATGTTTAAAAATGTGGTGAACTTTTCTATATTTTCCCGAATTTTGTGTGAATTTTTCTACATTTTTGTAGAAAAATTTCTGTTTTTTTCCCCTTATTTTGCTTTAGTAAATGATACTAATTTTTCCACAATTTTTCTTAATTACGAGGTGTCAAATCATTATTTAGAGTCGTTTCCACCTTGACGGTGGTTGAGGCGCTATAGTCAAAGCGCTGGCCTAGGAGCCGGCTTGTAGGCGCTGGCTTAGGTGCTGGCCCAGGTGCAGGCCTGGGTGCTGGCCTAGGAAAAAGTGTAAAAAAAAAATTCCACAGAAATTCAGGAAAATTCGCAAAAATTATTACAAAATATGTTCATCACAATTCAGAGTTGTTTCCCACTCGTGGCACTCGTGGCCTTAGGCGCTTGCCTATAGGCGCTAGTCAAAGGGGTATCCTATAGGCGCCGGTGTATAGATAGGCGCCAGCAGAGGCGCTATGAAGCTGCTGGACGCATAGGTCAGCCGCGGCGCGGTACGCGGTACGGTCGCCTTGATGCAACGCGGACATGATTCGCATATATGCGAGGTGAATCCACTACTTCATCCGCCATCGGCCTTGCTCTATGAACGGTCCGTGTTGGTGTCTGTGTGAGTGCGTGCGTGCGTGCGTTCCATTGCTCGGGCTGAAGATGGGCTTTACGTACGTACGTACGTACGTTTGGCTCTGTGCCTGGCTGCTCTGGACCGGGCGGCAGGGGCCCCGTTGGCTCGGCCCGACATCCTAGCGGTATAGCAGCAGTAGTGCAGAGGTGGTCCACCGCCGGCGGGGCGGGGCTGGGCGGGGCGACCGTGTCTCTCAAATGAATGCATAATAATTAGCAGCCCCCCGCACCGGGTATCGGATGGCGGCGCGTATATGTGTCCCGCTAAGGTACAGTACACTTGGCATTCCAAGTGTGTGAATGTCACACTCTTGCAGGTTGTTTGATTTGCACTTCACATGCCTTTTTCTGTTAAGTGGATTTCCTGGGAAAATTCGCACCTTCACTTTAAATGCGCGAATGGAAATGTGCGAATGGAAATTCGCACATCAACCAGTGTTTGACAGAAGCAGCATCATTATGCTCTTCTTGCTGGAATAATCCCACGACGCAATGCCTGCCTTTTGTATGCGTTGTCTGTTGTTCCTCTCTACTTGGTAACTCGCAAGTATGGCGATAATTATTGGCTATCCAAACGGTTAGACAAGAAGGGAGCAAAAACTGGAGGAAAGTTGTGTGCGACCTCCGCTCCGAGATGAGCCGGTGTATCGTGAGCGTTGGGAAAGGTCCTTTTGCGCCGTGATGTGACGAAGCGAAGGGCGTAGAGTATCATTGTCTTTTATTTCGTGACGACAGAACTGTTTTTTTTCTTTCCCCTCCGCCGCCGCGAGCGATACGCGTTGGTTGGAAGCTGCTTATTACCGTTTTGCCGTATCGTTTTGCCAAAACGCGACAAAAAAGTGAAAGCATCAAGAACATAGCAGCAGGAGCGTTATTGTTCATCTCCGAAGCGACCATCAGTAAGTGTCCCTCGCGGGCCGTAGAGCAGCCGCAGCAGACGACAGACGACGGATTGCCATTACAGCCCGCTCCGCGTTCTCACATCGCTGTCATCTGCTGCCAATAAATCGCAAATCATACACATTAGTCTGTGTGTGACGGGCCAGGCAGGTGCGGTGCAGCGCGGACGCCTAGACCATGTGTGCGGTTATGGCAGCTTGTTCACTTTGCCTGCGGTTTTTCTCTCCCCGCTGCGGTGCGCCCCGCGCGCTGTGCGCTGCCGCGCTGCGGTTTCACGCTCCCGTGGCCCGCGTGGGCTGCATCATGGGCTTGCTTCTTCTCCTTCGCGTACTCTTCAGTTGTAACTGTTTTTCTTTTTTTCTTCATTTTGCGTGTGTGATGTGTTAGTTTTTCTTAAATGATTGTGGGAACACAATTTGTGAGGTGTCGATATCGATGTTTCGTAATGGAGGGGGTAAGAATGACTTTGTTGTAAAATGATCGTCTGATTTGCATGTGAAGGGGTAACACCCCTAAAATTTGTGTACACCTCGTAATTCAGAAAAAAAATCGTGAAAATTCAGAGAAATTCAGGAAAATTCAGAAAAATCCACAAACATTTACCAAAAATTTCCAAATTTTATGTAAAATTTTAGCAAAAACTCACAAAAAAATCAATAAAAATTCACAAATTTTCGTGCACCAAAATTCAGAGTTGTTTACCCTTCCGTTGCATGCGTAAAATTCGGTAGCTGGTATCGGAAATCCCTCTGCTAGTTGTCACTACCAAACACTTGCACAATCTCAGTTTGTTATGTTCAAGTCCTGGCTTTGGAGTATGATTATCGGATTCTCGATATACGAACAACCGAATTATGCCCTTTGAAGTTTATCACCTCTATACAAAGTTTTTTTTTTAAATTATTTTTCCGCAATAATCATCCATTTATTATACTATGCTCATAAAATAATGTGTCGATGTTTAAGAATAAAATAAACTATGACCGAAGTCATGATGTAGCGTTTGCCGGTAGTGTCTGTCGGGTGGCGCGCTCTGTGCAGTAATACCGCCCTCGAGTCTCGCGGCGCTCGTCTCTGCTGCGCGGGCCCGGCGCGCCCCGCTGACAGAGACATAGTATTCGGTAGGCCATCCATCCGTCAGTGAGAGACAAGGACAAGCACGTCTCTTTGCCCTTTTTGCTCCGACGCATTGGGTCACTGATTACAGCCCGGCTGCGTCATGGCGCCGCCGCCGGGTCGCGTCGCCCCGCGCCCGCGTTGAGGTCTCCGACACACACTCACGCACGCACCAACTAAATGAGTCTATTCCGAAGGGGGAAAACAACTCCGAATATTGCTGTTCAAGTGTAATTATTTTTTTTTCTGTATGGTACTAAACTTTCCAGAATGTTCCTGAATCTTTCTAAACTTTTTTTTTTTTAAGATTAGGCTTTGGCTTTCTCTCTAGTTTAGTTTCTCTGCATGTTTTGTGGACTTTTTTGTGTGAATAGATTTTGAGGCGCACTGAAGTTTTCTCAACTGCAAGGTGTGCCCAAATTTCAAATTTGTTCCTCCCTCGCCCTAATAAATTGAGGCTGCTAAACAAAACAATCCTCACTCAAATAGAGTGAGGCTAAAAAATATATCGCTCGAAGAGAATGAGTTGAATAATAGCAGACACACTGCAAACCCTCGAATCCCATTTCTCACCCAAAGTGTCCTCACCCACTTTGGGTGAGAAATGGGATTCGAGGGTTTGCAGTGTGTCTGCTATTATGTTGCGGTTTGTGTGTGTGGGCGAGGGGGAGGGAGGGGGGGGGGTCTCGTGGTCAAACTTTTATTTTTAGTGGACGTATCTAATGAATGGCGCTTTCATAGGTCTCCGCTTCGCCGCGGCTCCGCGCCGCGCGGTCTCGAAGGTTTCGCGCGGCAGTGTACGGGCCGGCCGGGATCGCCTCGAGGCACCCTCTGGCCTACGCGGCCGAGTGAATGACCAGGCCAGGCCGGGCTGCCGCGCGCCGCCAGCCCAGCCGGCCGAAAACGTGAAATGGAAAGTGATTTGCCGCGCCGCACCACATATCAGTCCAGGGCGTGGCGAGGCGGGGCGGGGTGTGGCGGGGTGTGGCGGGGCGGGGTGGGCCGGTGCTCGGGGCACTGCACTGTCAAAGAGCCACAGTCGGCTGCCGGGCCGCCGGGCCGCGCGGCAGACGAGGCGGGGCGTTCCCTGACCTCCTTCCCAAGCGGCGGCGTGGCCTGGACTCCTGCGGCCCGGCCGTGCAGTGCAGGGCGGCGTGGTGCAGTCGCGCGACAGAGTCGATCGTGAGGGCGAAACATCTCAAAACCGAAGTAAATTTAGTGAATTTTGAGGAATTTTTTAAGGCAACTTTTGCCTTTTTTGTTTGAGTGTGAGTGTAAAATTTTTAACATTTTTAAAATTAATTTTCTTATTTTTTTTTCTTAAGATTTTGTGTTTGATTCGGTTTTATTTTTTCCCTGCATTTCTCTGTTTCGTTTTTTCGAATTGGCCTACGAGTTGTTAATTTTTTTTAGAGTTACCACCCCCCTTGACCAATGGTGAGATACGTGGTTGCCTTGTGGAGGTAGGCCATAACGTAGGGCTCTATCGTGCACGGTGGTCTGTACGCACGATGCGGCGGCCTGCAGCCATCTGATTCCGAAGATCGGTTCTCTCGTACCTCAGTCCTTGTCGCACCTCTGGCGGTTCCCTCTGTTAGGGATGGCAGGGCCCCATGAGTGCGACAAGGACGGAGGGCGATCTTTGGAATCAGACGGCTATGCTCGAACGCGACGCGCGACTCGTCTCTCACAGCCGCGCCGCAGCACGCACGCACGCATGCCCGCCATAGGGCATTAATTAATGGAGCCAGGACCCAGCAGCAGCAGCAGCTTTGCGCAATGCAGTGCGCCAGTGATTCATCGGCGCCCAGTGGTGCTGCTGCTGGCTGTGAGGCTGGCAAGGGCTCCTGGTTGGGCCGGGGCCGGGGCCGGGCCGGGTGGGTCAAGGGCGGCAGGGCGGCGCGGCGGGCTGGCCAAGTCCTCATCGCTGTAGCAGCTTTTGTGTCCTGGAAGCATCCTTGTGGCACCGCGCGGGCTGCGGGACGGGACCCGGGTGGTCCTGACTGAAGGCATCGCAGATGAAGCCTCGCGTCGAGGACACTTGGGGGGAGACTTGAACACTGCTTGAGGGACGACGGGAGGCTCTAGGCGCCGTGACCTCTCTCTCTCTCTCTCTCTCTCTCTCTCTCTCTCTCTCTCTCTCTCTCTCTCTCTCTCTCTCTCTCTCTCTCTCTCTCTCTCTCTCTCTCTCTCTCTCTCCTCCCGTCTTGATGGAGTTCTATATTCTCGCAGAGAACACACATACACTCTTCCCGGTCGCGAATGGTATATTTGTTTTGTGATGTGTTGTTAGTGTTGGGGCCGCGCCGTATGGTCGCGTGCCGTCGCAAGTGAAACCTCGCGAACAGCAGCAGCAGCAGAGCGCGCGCGCAATCGCAAGCGCGGCGCACCAGGCGCACCCAGCCAGCACCGAACCGCACCCGCGTGGTCTGTATTATTTCTCATACCGCGCTCGTTGGGCAATGTCACCGCCAAGTAGTTGATCAATACAATGCCGACAAACCGCGCGCCGCGGCCCGGCCGCCCCGCCCCGGCCGCCCCGCCCCGCCCCGCCCCGCCCCGCCCCGCCCCGCCCCGCCCCGCCCCGCCCCGCCCCGCCCCACCGCACCTCGCTGCCGCACGCCCATTCAAACCTGCGTGGCTCGGCGCAGTGTCAAGCGGTTGGGCGCGGCGGGGCGGGGTGGGGTGCGGGGCGGGGCGGGGTGGGCGCGCCCCGGCCGACCCAACTCTCACGCCGCGGTGCGGTGCGCTAGTTAGTTTCCGATCGGGTCAATTGAATGCCGCTGCAGCCGCCGCAGCCGCCGCCACTACTGCTGGCTTGGTATTGTATTGCGGCAGCAGCAGCAGCAGTAAAGGGATTTATGTGACCCAGAGCAAGCGGTGTGCGCTTCTCCTCTGCTTTGTATCGGCCGTTCCCACGCGCCACCGCGCCGCGGCGGGGTTGTGCGGAGAGAGAGAGAGAGGAAGAGAGATGTGCAGAGAGTGACGGAGAAAGGTAGAGAGATGTGCAGAGCACGCTAAATGTCTATGTTTTTGTGCATACGTTTGTACAAAGTTGTGCATGCGTTTCGATTCGCACAAATTTGTGCGAAGGAGTGCACATTTTTGTACAAACATATGCACAAATTCGTCCATTTTTGCGCACAAATTTGTGCGAATCGAAACGCATGCACAACTTTGTACAAAACGTTTGAACAAAAACATACAAATACATTTAGCGTGAGAGTGAGGGAGAAAGGTAGAGAGATGTGCAGAGAGAGTGAGGGAGAGGAGCCGCGGGGTCCGCCGAGAGATGAAGGGTCGGTGGTACTTGGCGGGCACTACAGCCGACTTATCCCGAAGAGCGCTTTTCTCGCCCTATCTCTCTCTCTCTCTCTCGCACTCATGGGCTTTGTCGTACAGGTGCGAGAGAGACAGAGCGAGGAGAGCGCTCTTCGGCTGGTCGGCGGCGTGCATGTTGACCTCGCGCCGGGGATGAGGCTGCTGCAGAAACACTATCCTCGGCTTGCCTGTATGCTCCTCCGGCGGCGCCGATCTGCGGACTGAACGTCGCGTCCCCCTGCACCGCGCCCTGCTCCTCCAAGCACAGTACCGGCGATTGGACGCCATTAATGAAGATCGGTGGTGTTATATCTGCCTGGCCAGGCGACGCAACAAGCGCTTCTCTCTCTCTCTCTCTCTCTCTCTCTCTCTCTCTCTCTCTCTCTCTCTCTCTCTCTCTCTCTCTCTCTCTCTCTCTCTTTCTCTCTCTCCCTCCCTCTCTCTCTCTCTCCCTCTCTCTCTCCCTCTCTCCCTCTCTCCCTCTCTCTCTCCCCTTCACTGCAGAGAGGCGGCTTCTTATTGCTGCTTTTGCGATTGCCGATTGCTCACCGTGTCATCGCCGATCGCGCCCATAGCCAGCGTAGCCAGAGCCAGCCGTCTGCGGACGGCTTAATTGAGAGTTGTTGAGGGGTGAGCACGTCAGCAGGGCAGGCGGGGCCGGGCGGGGCCAGGCCGGCCCAGGAGCAGAGGGTCCCAAGGCTGCGCCCGGCCCTGCCCGGCCCGGAGATGTGTCGTCACTGTATTGTGCATCGCATTGGGATTGGGACACATTGGGAGCCCAGGAGGACTTCCTTTGAAGCTAAAGAGTACCTTTTGCAATGTAGTTCTTTGATAAATTTTTAAAGTAAGGATACTTTTAATTTCTTCAAGCACCTTCTGAAAAACAAAATCCGAAAGGCAATGGAGTTGCTTTCTAAAATTAGTCGTAACGTTAGTCAGTTGTTTTATATTTTGCCCCTATAGTACGATAAAAATAAGGGATTTTGATAACATTTACCATAAGTATGGAATTTTGTCTTCTAAATTCAATTTTTAAGTTTCATTAGATTCGCTTCTTACAAAACTTAAAAAAAAAATAGTTTCATTAAATTTGCTTTTTACAGAACTTTTGAAAGAAGAAAAAAAAAGAAAGAAAAAAACCCTGTTCACATGTGCAGGAGTACAAAATGCAAAATGAAATGTTATTCTCTCGGGGCGTGTCGCAAGGCGTATGCTGCTCATATCACTGCCATATGCGGGTGCGCCCCGCCCCGCCGCGCCCCGCCGCGCCCCGCCGCGCCCCGCCGCGCCCCGCCGCGCCCCGCCGCGCCCCGCCGCGCCCCGCCGCGCCCCGCCGCGCCCCGCCGCGCCCCGCCGCGCCCCGCCGCGCCCCGCCGCGCCCCGCCGCGCCCCGCGCCTCCCCCGACTCACCGCGCCAGGCGCGAGGTTCTTCGGTTCTTGCTCATCGCTATTCCGTATTTTCCGGTCAAGGCGAGCGTTCGGCTTTTATGAGGCAAATGATCTGCTGGCGGCGCCTGTGCTGAACGCGTCGCAGCGCGTCCCCGTGAGGGTGCACTGTGAAAAATACTCGTAAGGGTTACGGGAAAATTTTCCATGATAAAAGTCGTAAAATTACAATTTGAAATTGTAAATTTACAAGCACTCCCCTATGGACTTGGAATCGACCGACGAGCAAGAATGGGCTGTCGTAAATTTACGACATATATTGTAAATCAAAATTACAAAAAATGTCGTAAATTTACGAGGATATTTTTCACAGTGCCCCCGCCACCGGTCACATCGAATGACCTCGGCAGCGGGACGCAGCAGCTTGCCGCCGATGCAGTACGGATGCACCCTGACCGATATGCGCCCGGAATATCAAAGCAACACGATATAGTCCCGTATGAACGAACGGCCGACCCAACGCCGCGCCCCGCTTGGGGTAAAAATAAACCCGTCCATGCGCTATATACAGCGCAGGCCAAGTTTTTGAGAAGACCGTTTCAAAGCAACGGCGACGACGACAACGACCCCCCAAAAAAAGATGATCGCTTGTTTTGCACCGTGAAAAAAAATATTCGTAAATTTACGACTTTTTTCGTAATTTGTGTTTACGACACAAAGTCGTAAATTTACGGCAGCAATAATTTTCTCGTCTAAGAAAACTAAGTCGACACACGATGTTAAAAAAATTATCTTAACAAAACAACTGCTAACTTTACGACATTTATCGTGAAAAATTTTCCCGTAACCATTACGAATATGTTTCGCAGTGTAAGTATTACCTAAGAAAATGTCTGACAAGATGCGCATTTCTCATGGAATTCCACACACACCAACAGGTGTATATATATGGCATTCGCTTACTAGCGGGGCTTTTGGAGTCGTCCTCTGGTGCAAAGAAAGACGAGCGAGCAGGCATATAAGTGAATGGTAATTGATATTGATATACTGCGCGCACGACTGACCGCGGGATGCGCTGAGCTGAGCTGATCGCGAGCTGATGGCGCTGACCGCTGCCGCGCGTGTCCCTGGCCTTGTGATAAGTCACGCGGCCGGTGCGGCTGCAGCGGCTGCAGCGGCTGCAGCGGCGGTCAGTATGTTAATATACCGAGCAGTGAAAGGTCACCGCGGCTGCCACCGCCGCAAAGACTCTTGGAAGCAAAGCAAAACGCCATTTTGCCGCGAGTGGCGCGCCGCGCGGCAGCGCTTATGTGTCGCCGCTGCATTGTCCTCCACGCAAATGTCAGGGGAAAAAAGGAAAAAAAAAAAAAAGAAAAGGCAGGCAGTTGTGTGTGGGTCTGCAGTTTAGTTGTTAGCTGCACCTCTGAATGGGGCGCCACAGCGATGACGCGAAGCCGTCGCGCGTGCTTTTTCCATTCAGAGATAATTAATTTTTCGGTCCTTAGTCGTGGAATAATTTTTTCAAGTTTTTATTAAATCACGTGTCCGTAATTAAAAGCGTCCCACACCTTGCCGATTGAAAGGTATGTATACAGCCGATCATATTTCCCCTCCACACGTCTATAAGTAAGATTGATAATTTCCTCCCGGCGCGGGCCGCTGGCACGGCACGCGGTATCAGGCTCGACCAGACGGAAGCAGTCCGCACCGCGCGGGCCCGCTCGTAAATTGTCTCATCCTTTCTTTATCGTCCGTTTTTCTAACGATGATAATTTACGGTGAACAGTCAAGCCCTCTGCTGCTGTCCTCGGCGTGGTGTGGTGGTGGCCCAGCTCGCGGCCCGGCCCATATGATGCGAGGACATGTTGGTTAGTTAGGCTGTTCTCGGCTCACGGTACCTGCCCTGCCCTGCCCGCCCGGCCCGCCCTGCCCAATAAGTGCCCCGGCGTGTTGATCTGGGCGGGTAACGGTACGCGGGGCGGGGAGCGTTAACGGCTGCGTGGTGCTATGGTTGCCCGACACCGGACTGCATGTGCGCGCACCGCTTGTTCGTGTGCATGTAATCTACTTGCTTTCTTTTATAGTTTTAGCGGTAGACCCCTTTTTTTTTTAATGAATTAAAAAAAAAGGTTTCTTCTGGTTGATCATTATTATCTTGTACTCGTACCTCCTGTACCGGGCAGGTGACAAACTCCTTGACTTACACTGGAATCCCAAGTGGACGAGTGCCGCTATCACCTGCAGATGAGTGAATGTATTCGCTCACCGCGGCAGGAGCGTGAAAGATATTGCCATACTTGCAGCTGTGTGTATGAAAGTTTGCTCATTTGCAGTTGTTCGACTGAGTATTCTAGCGCACTTAATGTTACTTACCTGTAAAAAGTGTGCGAATTTTCGTTCGCTCATCTACCCAAGTGAGCGAATAAAATTCACTCGTCCGTAAGTTATTCGTACATTTAAATTCCCCCCAGTGCAAGAGCACTCTGCTCTCGCAAATAGTTTCACCATTTCCGTTCCTTATTTTTCTTTTTCAATAGATATATTTTATTATTATTATTTTCGCGGTGTTGCGCGCGTTTATCAGAAAAGTGGGCGCTGCGCATGGGGTCTCGCCGCTCCGCGCCGCCTTTGGCACTGCTGGCGCTCGCCGAGCCTTTAGGCCGTCCGCCATCATAATTGGGAATGGGTGTGTAATATGGAGTCGATACCCCCGGAGCCAGTCGCGGCGGGGCGCGGCGGGGCGGGGCGGGGCGCCGCCCGGAGCCCAGTCGCCCACTTTCTCCAGGCGCGGCGCGCGCGCGGGAGCCGGGCACGCGGCATCGGCGGCGCGGCGCGCGAGGAGTCAAGTGCACGGCTACAGAATCGGCTCAAAACAGCCGGGCCGGGCCGAGAGTCGACCGGACCCGCCGCCACCGCTGCTCAGGAGTCGAAAAAATGCATGCGATCCGCCACGGCGGCCGGGCCGGGCCGGGTCCGGGCGGGCGGGACTCTCGGCGCGCCGGCGGATATACCCTAGCAGCCACGCACTTTCACATGAGGAGGAGGAGGAGGAGAAGGCTTTTGCCCCCGCGCGCTCGCGCCGCCGCCGCGCCGAACAAAGTGCCGCCTCCGCGCTGCGGTGGTGCCCGAGGGGTCCTTTTTCTTAAAATTCAGGCGTTTATCGATTTTTCTGATTTTTCTGGTTTTTCTTTGTTTTCCTTGATTTCTACTGATTTTTTTCTGAGGTTTTCTGATTTTCTCGTTTTTCTTATTTTTTCTTGTTTCTTTTCTGTTTTTTTTTCTTACAATATTTAACCGATTTTATTTTAGGGTGTCTTCTGACTTTTTTTAAAAAAAAGTAAAGGACCCCGCTGTTGTGCCAAACAGTGCTGGGGGAATAAGTTTCTAACTCATTTTATTATTTCCGAAGCCGCTGCTGGTACTGCGCTGGACTCGGGCGAACTACAGCGACTACAGGTATAATCTTAAACTCGCTGGCTATTCTGCGCGCACTCATTCTAGAGTGGCAAGTAGTGCCTCGGATATAAACGACATTTTGATAGTGTAAATGTAGTAATGCTTACGACGACCAGCTTTTCTTCACTTGAGTTTCCCTGCGGTCACAGTAAAAAATTGTGTTTCGTAAACTAACGACATTTTTCGTTGGTTGTTTGCGCTACAAACGGTGTTGTAAATTTACAACGAAAATCGCCAATCTAAGAGAGCATACCAAGTGTTCTTGTTCAACAAATTTGTAAATTTTACAATGTGATATCGTTGCTATGTACATTGGTCATGGAAAGTGTTCTGGTATGCCCTGCACACATTTCTCACAGTGGTACTTCTCGAGAGAGCTGTTGCGGGGAAGTCCCTCACACCGGGCGCGGACTAGCGCTCTAGCGCGTGTCTCTAGTTCCCCCTCCACTCGACTCCCAGCCACGTTGACCCCTTGCCGCGCCCTCCCGCACCTCCCACGGTCACTTTGGCGCCGTTTCGTCTGCTTTTGGTCTTTCACGCGCCGGTCTCTCGCTGCGGGCGGACGCGGCGTCACGGCGCGCGAGTTTCGTAACAGCGCCGTGATTCGTTGCTTTGCTGCAGGTCCCCCAAATGGCGCGCCCAACACACGTGCGGGCCTTTTAGTTTTTTTCGGAAATCGAGAGGTCTGGGTGTGTGGGATGGTGGAGCTTAGGTTTCGTCGTCGGGAAGGCGAGGAAGATTGGGCACGGACCCGAGCATGCGGGTGGACTTCGCTATGTGGCGTGTGCAGGACACTTGTTTGAGAGCCTTATTAATGTGTCAGATAAATGGATAGGTTTTTTTGTTTGTTTTTTTTTTAAATAGACGCAGTGTCCTCAAGATAGGGATGCGTATGGTCCATTCTGTAATTTTCTCTACGGATAAGATCGGTATGCGACGGCGGTGCGGCACTGAGGGGTCCTTAACCCAATAAAGTCAGTGTACACTCAAAAACAAAATCAGTAAAAAAAATCAGGGAAAAAAACAGGAAAACAATCCAGGGGGAAAAAACGGGAAAAAATCAGAAAAAAAAAGGTTAAAATTAAGGAAAATCACTAAAACAGAAAAATCAGAAAAATCGTTGTGCGCTTGAATTTGTAGTGAAGGACCCCTCGCCTGCAGCATGCATCTGTGTGCGCTGCGTGGCTTGCGTGTGGGCGGGAGAAGGGAATAGTATACCAACTAGAAGCGCGCCGCGCCATGCGATACGTGTCAATGGCGAAAGACACACAGAGAGAGAGAGAGAGAGAGAGAGAGAGAGAGAGAGAGAGAGAGAGAGAGAGAGAGAGAGAGAGAGAGAGAGAGAGAGAGAGAGAGAGAGAGAGAGCGTGAAGGGCGATGGCTTCTACAATGCAGCACGCGACTTCTCATGAAGATGCAACAAGTGGTTTGTCCAGTTCCATGCAGGCCGGGCCAGCAGCAGCCAACAGCGCCACCGCACAGGAGACTGCTTATAGCAGCGCCTTGCACTCTCCTCCCCCAGTTGTTTTCCCCTTTCCTTTTCTGTCCCCTGTCCATCGGCGCTGTCCGGCGCGTGCCGCCCACCCCCTGCCTGGGAGGGAGGGGGAGAGTGAGAAAGAGAGAGAGAGAGAGAGAGACCCCCTCTCTCCTACTTGTCGCTCCTGGCTCTACTCTCGGCCGTCCGCAGAGCTACGGACCGCCCGGGTTGGCGCATACACTGTGTAGTACGAGCATGAAAAATGCCCGTGTGCAAAAGGCGCTCTCTGCGCGGCCTGGACCGGACGGCCCGGACAGGATAATTGAAAGTGGCAGCCCTGCTCTGTATTATTGCGTCACCGGTGCAGCAACAATTTGTGTAAGGGCGTCGCGCACCGTGCGTCGCGCCGGTAGCTAGGGGTTCTTCACTATAATATCAAGCATACACCGATTTTTTTCTAATTTTTCTGTTTTTTCTTGATTTCTAATAATTTTTTCCGGATTTTGCTGATTTTTTCTCAACTTATTTTGTTTAAGGGTATATACACTGCGATTTGCTGCTGTCACCCCACCCTATTCCCTGCTACTCATTGCCGCACCTGTCCTCCTGTCCCTGTCCCTCCCGCGCATATATATATGTGTGTGTGTGTGTGTGTGTGTGTGTGTGTGTGCGTGTGTAACGAAACGAGGTTACATGTGTCGCACTGCTGTTGTTTCTTGTAAATGTGTCGCGCAGCAGGCCACCCGAGCCGACCCGGCCGCGGTGATACTTTTCTTGTCATACCGACGCTGCGCTGCGCGGTGGTGTGCGCTGCGCTCGGAGCAGCAGGGTAAGAAAAAAGTTCAAGGTCTCGTGTGTCCTGTTCACCATCGAGCAACGCCAAACCACCACCACCACCTGTAGTAGTACCTGCAGGTATGCCTGTCCACGGGGACGCCCGGCCGCCCCCTCTGCTGCTGCTGCTGCCCCCTGCTGGTGTTATGCATGACATGGGTGCGGTGCCGCGGTTGAAATGTCCAAGATAAAATGTATGTGAGCCGTAGCGTGCGTGAACTATGCTGGAATTTTCATGCCTCCTACACGCTAACCGTATTTGAAGTTTTTTTTTTTTTTTTTTTTTTTTTTTTTTCCCCAAACCTGCGCTGAAAGTTAAACATACAACTCGATTCGCAGGAATTTGTGCAAAGAAATGTACTTTTTCGTGCATAGATTTGCGTAAAAAGGTGCAAGTTTGTGCATAAATTTGTGCAAATGAAAGCTACAAATCCAGTTAGTGTGTACAATTCACCGCTAAATGAAGAAAGTAATCGAAAACGAAATTGTGGAAAAGGTGAGACAAATATATGAAAATGTAGGAAACATTGTTCATAAAAACACGAAATTTAAGAAAATTTTGTAAATTTAAATACAGTTTTTTTTTTTTTGTAAAATGTTAATGAAAATACGGAATTATTAGGTGGTTAGGTTAGATTAGGAACAGTAAGAATATTCCGTGGCGTGTCTGTTTGGGGCCCGCCGCGCCGAGGGGTACTTCACTCAAAAATATCTGTGCACACCCTAAAACAAAATCAGTAAAAAGTCAGAAAAATCAGAAGAAGGAAAAAAAAACAGAGAAGAGCCGAATTTTTTTAAAATTAAAAGTCAAGGAAAATTTCGAAAAACCGGATAAAATAGAAAATTTGGTGCACGCTTGAATTTATATTGAAGGACCCCTCGGTGCTAGCCTCTCCGGCCGCTGACGGGCCAGGACGAGCGTCGACCGACGTGAAGAAGAGGTAGGGATGAATAAGTCGAGCAGGTACCCGGTTACTCGCGCGGGTCGGTGGCGCGCGCAGATTTGAATATTGCAACCTGTCTCCTAGCTGCGGGCCGGGCCGGGCGGCCACCGGGCACCTGTCCGTTGACGCGCAGCTGCAACAGGTGCAGCGGGGGCCGCCCCAGGCCCCGCGGGCATGTAACGCGCGAACCGTTGCGTCAGTGACAGGTGCGTGTGTGTGTGTGTGTGCGTCAGGGTGACACTAATTAGAGACACGTCGCGTCGCGGACTAAAAAAAAGAAAATAAGTTTCTGAAAGGGTGCAGTGGCGCTGCGCCGCGACGGCGGTATTGTAGTGATGAGCGGCACTTTTCATGAGAGCGAGAGAGAAAGAGAGAGAGAGAGGGGGGGGGGGGCAGGGAGGCTGCGCGGGGCGTGAGTGATGCAATATTCGATCCCGCGCGCGCGCCGTGCCGCGTCCAGCCCGCGTGTCTCTACTAGTATGTAATAGTCACGCATGTGTGAAGCCAGGCGATGGATCGATTTATGGTGTCGATGCAGTAAGGGGGAGAATTTCCTACCAGTTATGGTCATCGCGGCGGGAAAGTGAGGAGGCGAAAAATTGCGAGGGCTGTGCGCTAAATGAGATTTTATATCTGTTGCAGGTTGGTGTCTGGAGTGTGGTGCAAAGTGCCCCACCGTGTCCTCCTGGGGTGAGCTTAGCTGCGTCTGATTTTGAGACTCGTAAATATACGACTGATTTTTCGTTGTATGATATTACGACACAGAGTTGGAAATTTACGAGCGCAGTCGTACATTTGAGTTAGCAAATTCTTACTAAGTTTACACGTGGAGTAAACTTTACTTCATTAATTATCAGTGAAAACGTTCCCGTAATAAGCCTGACGAATATTTTTCAGTGCTCGATGTCGTTAAGTTTTCTGAAATGAAAATACTTGTCTAAGCGGATGGAACGGATATTTTGCACACTTCTAAGTGCGTGTCTTTTTTTTTTTAATTTATTTATTTTATAATCGATGACATACTCTCACTTAAGTTTTCGGTGTAAGACAAGGTGATGTTTGCCGCACGCGCGTGACGATCGAGTCTCTCGGTAGCCAGTGGGACCCTGCTTGCGGTAAGGCTGAGCTGCCGTTCAGGATGGGGGAAGCAAGAGAGAGAGAGAGAGAGAGAGAGAGAGAGAGAGAGAGAGAGAGAGAGAGAGAGAGAGAGAGAGAAAGAGAGAGAGTAGCAGTGCAGTGATTGATGAGTGTAAATCGATCGGAGAAATTGGTTCGCGGTGCTGCACGCGGAAGGCGCCGCTTGTCCGTGCATGGCGCGCGTCCAAAGTCACTCGCCCGCGTGTCGAACAGTTTAACTCATCACCCCATTAAAATCTCGCATTCTACAGGATTTTCCAATTTATTTTTTTTTGCTTTTTCTGCAGAAAGAAAGTTTATTTTCTTCCTCTTCAAAGGTTTACTGAATTTTTGGATGGGTGTGAGAAAACTGCCGCACTGTTTAAGATAGCTGTCGACTGCTGTAAATCCCGGTGTAAGCCATGCACCGTTCTTTTTTTCCGCGTTTGCTTTACGGGACTGCACTTTTTCAAAAGCTTAGGGTAGACGTTGCGTGACATCTTTCTTTTTTCCGCTTCTTTTTTTTGTATGTTGTGCCTTTGTTGAGCGATGCTCATGCGATTTCGCAATTAGTGAGAAGGAGTTTTGTGTATGCGGAACCTTTGGACACTGCGCGGCTAGAAAGGGAAACGGTAAAACGGAGAGGGATATCGAACAGGAGCCTTTTATATACATTTTCGCTCCCTTGCTGTAGGGCCTCTCTATGGCTTACACGGCTTGCGACTCATGAATTTACGTCAACCGTAGCGATTTCATCTTTACGTGCTATACGAACGGCTGGTTACGCCACAAGATATGGAATTATATTTAAAGCAGCTCTTCATTTTGCACACATTTTACGCGGAGTCCGGCGGTCATTTCAGCCCGGCAGTCGTAAAGCCGCGTACAAACTCTGTGCGATCGTTAACAATAAAAAGTAAACAAATGACGAGAAAAGGAAAACCACCAGAGGCGTCCTCTCTCATTTCACGAGTGTGGCAGGTACTTGCCGGAGGGTAGGGTACTTATATTCCCCCACCGGGCTGCCCGCCTCCTGGTGTTGAATTGGAGGAGCTTCGATGGAACTGCCATAGAGCCTCCGATTGTGGGAACAAAATGATGGCTGCTTGCCTCGCCCCACGCGGGTGGCAGTGGCAGGCCTGCGGCGGCCCTGCTGCCCTGTGGCTGCGCAGCAGGCCTGCGAGGAAAGTGTGTGAAGTGTTGCCAACATTCCCACACCAATTGCCTTACTTGAGGAGCGAATCCTTTCGAATGACACGCAGAAAAAAGAAATACATACAAAAAGGGAAATAGCCGGTGCCGCGGGATGTACATGTACATAGGTGGGGGAGCTCAGGGCTTAGCTGCGGGCTCTGCTGCCGTAATTATACGTTGGATATCGCTATTACGGGCGTCATTATGCACAAAAGAGGAAGATGTTTGTCTTCACAAAACGTCAGCGCCGCAGTCTGGCGCGATGAGGGGTTTCCTGTGCTTTCAGCAGCAGGGCTTTTATTAGCCGCGTCGCATTGCGTCATATGTGTAAGGGAACACGCGTCGTGTCCTGTCAGCAGGGGAGGAGATGTCAACCAGCGTACCATTACTCCGTCGCTCCAACGCTAGACGGCTCCCTCGGACAGTCCACGAATCATGCTGATATTATTTTTTTTAAATGATAATCTCTATTTTTGTCTTCGTTTTACCTCCCGGCTCTTTCCTCGTTAAAATTGTTTTTTTCACTTTCGTCCGAATAGAAGTGAAGTGCAGTCACATAAATTATAGCCTTCTCCTCCTCCGTTTTGCAAAGCATGAGGGTCGAGTGATGAATGTTTCCGCTGACGTTCGCGTCATGTAGAGCAATCTCTTCAAGAATTTTTTTATTTCAAAAGGATCGCCATCTATTTTTACTCTGGATATTTGTGCACCTGTCTATATACACCCCCTTCGCTTCTCTCCCACTTGTGCTGCTGTCGTTCACTTTCTCCTAGATGTGGCGGGCGCGGCAGCAGCACCCAGCATCTCCCCTCTCTACCCCCCCCCCCCCCCACCTAGCGCACGCTGCGCCGGCAAAGCTCGTTCGTTCATTCTCCCCGCGACGCGCAGGTGCGAGGGCGCGCGCGTGTGTTTGAGTGTATATGCACTGTGAAAAATAGTCGTGAAGGTTACGGGGAAAAAAATCCCTGACAAATCTTGTAAAGTTATACAACTTAGATTTGTATAGTTACGAGTAGGTTTTGACACCTTGTGTGTCGACTTAGTTTTCTTCAACGGTTGAGAATTTGCGGTCGTAGATTTTTGACTTCATGTCGTAAACGTCAATAAGTATATAAAAAAAAAATTAAAAAAAAAAAGAAATTTACGAATGTTTTCCTCACAGTGTCTTCGTGTGTGCACCTGCGTTCACGTGTGTGTGTGTGTGTGTGTGTGTGTGTGTGTGTGTGTGTGTGTGTGTGTGTGTGTGTGTGTGTGTGTGTGTGTGTGTGTACGTGTGAGCAGGTTCGGTTTGCAGTCTATGGCACCTTGTAGTCACTGTGATGCGATTGCAAGACCACCGGCATATCACGTGTTCACCCTTTTCCACGTATATGACGCCGCCGCTGTAATCAAATCAGCCGGGACGCGGAATGCATTCCCTGCTCACTTTTTTCCGTCATAATTTGGAACGAATTCCTATAATTATCTTTTTTTAAAAAAAAAAATATTGTGAATATCTATTTTAAAAAAATTGGAAAATTGCATACCCAAATTGCTGAACATTCAAGAAAAAAAATAAGCAATAATTCAGAAACAGTTACCAAAATTATCGACGTTTCTACATCCGAACACAGATACTTGTTTCTTTCTCGGTATACGAACGGCAGTTCAGCAAGTCGGCATTTCGAGACCTTGCTCTTGTGAAAAAATTCTTTGTTATTGGTTTGTTTTCGTCGATATACGAGTAGCAGCTCGACGTGACTTTGACGGCGGCGCCGGCCACGTAGGCCACCCGCGGCGCGCGGGGCCCGGCCGCGGGCCGGCTGCACGGTGAAAGTCCTGGCCCACGTGGGCCCCCCTGTCGTCGCGCAGCTGCAGGTGCAACATCCAGGGTGGGCCCCGCCTCGCCCCGCCCCGCCTCGCCCCACCCCGCCCCACCCCGCCCCACCCCGCCCCACCCCGCCCCGCCCCTCCCCACCCCACCCCGCCACGCTGCGGCGCAGCGCTACCACCTCGCTTTCCATTCATTCGCGTAATTAGCGGGATCTGACAAAAAGTGTCGTGTGAAATTAGCGGCGCCAGCCCGGGCCGGGCCGGGGTATCCCCGCAAACATCTCCGCTCCGCGGGTATCCTCTTCCTCCACGGTGTCTGTGAGAAGCAAACTTTTTTCTTTTTTGGAGAGTAGGCTCTCTCTCTCTCTCTCTCTCTCTCTCTCTCTCTCTCTCTCTCTCTCTCTCTCTCTCTCTCTCTCTCTCTCTCTCTCTCTCTCTCTCTCTCGCTGTCTCCCCCATTATACGTTCTCCAAGGAGAGTACCTTTGTTCAAATGCGGAATGATTTTTGTCGTCATCGTGTTCAAGACGTATTGATGCTCGTTGAGTTAAACTTGGTAAAAACGACAGGGAAAATCAGTTTTGCTTGGTAGAGTACCAGCATTTGGTGAAGCATCGAAGTCGTGGAGCCTGCTGCATCGTAAGGTAGCAGGGTAATACATTTATTTTATTTTTTTATTTGTTTGTTTTCTGTTTTATAATTGTCTCTCCTACTCTTTTGTACCGCTTTTCACCTTGGCCATCTGTATGACAGCCTCAGCCTATAGCCCGACTGGACCGCTCACTCGCCCCCTCTGCCCGACTCCTTTCCCTCGCTCTGCTCCGTGACATGACGTGATGGGCAAACACTCCGTCCGAAACCATCCCATTCAGCCAATCAGGCTGACCCGACGCCCCTGACCCCTACCCCCTGCCCACCCCGCCCTCCTAGACCTAACCTAGCCCATGTAACCAACACATCATCTAGTCGTTATCCAGCATGACGACCGGTAATATGTTGGTGGGGGAGAGGGGAGGCAGAGGAGAGGTCCTTGACAATTTCTCATGCGGCTATACCCGGTGTACACACTCATACACACACACACACACACACACACACACAGATGATCTCCCTCGATAAGAGGCAGGGGTCTTCAACTCGTTGGCCCGCCGCTGGCCCGCGGGCCAGGCGGGCCAAGCCGGGCACGGTCTGGCCCGCTGGTGGGGGGAGCAAGAGAGAGACAGGGAGTGGGTAGCGGAGTGGGGGTACTGACGAGCGGCGAGCGGCCGCCAGCCGGGGGACGGGAGAGGCAGGGTGGGGACTGGGGACTGGTAGTGGGGGAAGTGCGGTAGCGGCAGCGGAGTAGGCAGCAGTAGCAGTAGCGCTGGCCCGGGCCCGGGCCCGCGGGCCCAGCCGGGCCAGATGGCCCGCCGGGCCCGAGTTGAAGACCCCTGATAAGAGGTCCCCGCTCAGCCTCCGGAGCAAAGTGTCTGCTCATACTTACCCCCTCCTCTCTCTCTCTCTCTCTCTCTCTCTCTCTCTCTCTCTCTCTCTCTCTCTCTCTTTCTCTCTCTCTTTCTCTCTCTCTCTCTCTCTCTCTCTCTCTCTCTCTCTCTCTCTCTCTCTCTCTCTCTCTCCCCCCGACCCCTCTCTCTCCTACTTGCACTGATGACTCTCCCCCCGCCTGCCTCGCCTCGCCTCGCTGCTGCATAGCGTCGCACCGCGTCGTATTGAGTAAATCTTCTCCAAAGTTGCAGAACCTCTGACAATCATCTAAAACCTGTTCCTCTTCTCTCCTATCGTGTGCTCTCGTGCACGCCACGCCCCGCCACGCCCCCCTGGCCGCTGGCATGCTAGGTGCGCGCTACAAGCACCGCGCGCGCAGCCGCGGGGGCACAAGTGTTCGCGAGGACTGCGCGGTGTCGTGTGGAGTTTGCAGCCATCTGATCTGCTCAAAGATCGACCTCCTCGTCCCTCCGTCTCCGTCTCTGTCGCACCTATAGCGGTGCGCTATGCCGGGGGTAGCGCAGACGCACATAGGGATCCATAGGTGCAACGAGGACGGAGGCGCTAGAGCAGGCGGCTGCACAAAAGGTGCGGAGCTTCATTATACTAACCGAGAGGGAAACACCTCTGAAAATGTTAAATACCTCGTAATTCAGGAAAATTTTGAAAAAAAAAATCAGAAAAATTAGGTAAAATTTTGGAAAATTCACATAAAAAAGTTAAAATTCAAGGAAATTCACTAAAATTTGGGTAAAATTCAACTGAAAGTTGACAAAAATTCTACATAAATTCTCGAAAATTCACAAAAATTTTCGGAATGTGCACATCAAAATTCAGAGTCATTTCCTTCTCCTCGACTTTGACCCGCGCGGCTACACCGCCTGCCGCTTAGGCAACCAGCGCGCGCGGCTACACCGCCTGCCGCTTAGGCAACCAGCGCGCGCGGCTGCAGCGCGGTTGCCTACCCTCTGTCCGTCGGGCGCTCGGGCGGCACGTAACGCCTGGGCCGGCCCGGCCCCGCCCGCCGCCCGCTGTGGTGCGGAGTTCTAGTTGCGGCCGCCAGGCCCGGCCCGGCCCAGAGCCCAGAGCCCAGCCTCTTGTGGTTCCGTGTCAGGTAGTTTGGGTTGACCAGAAACAAGTGCGTCAGTGTGGCTCAGGGCGGGGCGGGGCGGAGCCGGGCGCGTTTCGTAAGAACACGCGAAGCGCCGCGCGCGATGGTGCAGGGCCGAGACGCGCCGGCCGTCTGCGAGAGAGAGAGGGAGGGAGGGAGGGAGGGAGGGAGAGAAGGAGGGAGATGGTGTTCGTAAGTGCTTCTGGGAATTAGGCAGAGTTGGGGAAACATGCTAGGACTATTCTTTCCTCTTCTCTCTCTCTCTCGCTCTCTCACAGCTGATCGCGAGTCTGCTGCAGGACCACAGAGAGAGAGAGAGAGAGAGAGAGAGAGAGAGAGAGAGAGAGAGAGAGAGAGAGAGTTAGAGAGGTTCTCCCCACGGCACGGCAGGACGGGGCGCGAGCGCGCCAGTGCAGAACAAAAGATGCCCCACCACGCGTGCGTCCGCGCGCCCAAATTTCAAACATGCGACCGGAATCGGGGCCGCGTTGTCGAAATTAAGCCACGACACGTACATGCAGGAGGAAATCCCTACCTTCCAGAGTCTTCGTGTTGAACATGCAACCGCTCGGTCCAGCAGCGAGCCGCATCAGATGTCGGAGGAAAAGAGGAAAACCATCGAAGGGCGCGCGGTATTCATAATGAACATCATACACTGGAGCTGTAATAGCCGAGTAATACATACTGTTTATCGAAATCAATTGAATCGAGCAGGTTTACTGCTGCTCCGTTGGTCCCGGCGTAAAGTGTTTGTGTGTGGTGTGTGCGCATAGGAGAGAGAGGGAGAGAGAGAGAGAGATGTAAGCAATGGCAATTCATTGAATAGTCACTGTGCCGTTGTGTTAACCCCTACAGCCTCAGCGTTAGCAAGCCTTGTAGTTGTTTGCCTCTCACAGCGGTAACGACCAATGTGTCGGATCACATTATCTCTCTCTCTCTCTTTCTCTTATGAAACCCGTTTGTTATTATTTGGCGGGCTCCCCCTGGGCGGTACGGGGGCGGGCTGGGTTGGGTTGAGTTGGTCGGGCGGAACCTGCAATCGGTGTGGCCGTGGCCCCGCACGTCCAGTGTTTGCATTCAAAAAGATATTCAAACGGCGAGAACGTGCCAACGCAATAAATGTGGCCGCGCACTCGAGTTACCCCCTCCCTCCCGTCCCCTTCTCTCCTTCTCTCCCCCTCTCTCACTCCTTTTCTCTCTCTCCCTCTTTCTCTCTCTCTCCCCCCTCTCTCACCGCGGGCGAGTGCGTGGTGCATCATATTCGCCCACTCGCCGTGGGAGTAGATAAAGTAACACGACCCCTCTATCGAACCCGTAATCGTAATAAAAAGAATGCCCGTCCCCGTCACCTCTGTGCCTCCCTGCCTGCCTGCCTCCTGGCTATAATGCTCCTCCAGGATGGCTATGCGCTCTCCTATATAGAGGCAGCGAGAGAGGTAGGTGACCTTCCCCTCCGCGATTTGGCTGATGTGAGCGAAAGCTCTCGTACATCGCTTTGCCTCCCTCGCCGCGCTCGAGCCCGCGCCCCGCCCCGCCCCCGCTGCACTCTCGCGAGTGAGTGCAAGGTGCTGCCACCGCCCCACCCCACCCCACCCCGCCTCGCCCCGCCCCGCCTCGCCCCGCCTCGCCCCGCCCCGCCTCGCCCCGCCTCGCCTCGCCCCGCCTCGCCCCGCCAGATGCGCAGATGGATGAGTAGATGCGCGAGCTGATAGCGACCAGCTGAGCGACCGGAGCGCAGCAGCAGCAGCAGCGCCTGCCTCGGATCAGTGAAATTGCAAAATCATTCGTTCTGATGATTACTTCCATCGGCTGCCGATAGGGCGCGCAGAGAGCGGGCGCGGGGGGCGGCAGGGAGAAGTCTTTTTGCAGTCACCTTTATTCCCTTTGTCTCGGGGGCGGGGGCGGCGGAGGGGCACTCATCCTCTGATCGGCCCGCGTTGCGCCACTGCGGCTGAAACTGTGACTCGTGTATCTCGTATCTCACACCGAGTAAAAGCAGTCGGAATTGCGATTACGTGTCACGCAGCGTGGCAATGCCATATATCGACCACTATGGTAAAAATCGCGTTCACTTTCTTTCTTTTCCTTTTTTTTCTTTTTCTGTTTTGTCATTTCTGATAGTCTGCGGTGCGTTCCGAACGAACCTGCGCACGATCCAGAACTGGGAGGAGGTTACTCCGAGAGAAGCATTAAACTTATTGTTTTGTTTCAGGTTGGTACGCGCCGCTGGGGAGACACGCGGCAAAGTATTCTGGTATGTGACAACTGTGGGGTGGGTACCTCCCGGGTACCTCCGGGGTACCCTGCTCGCCAGCAATACCCCTTTAAAAAGTAAAAATACCGAACGCAAGGAATGCGGCTTTCGTCTCATTGCGCGCACAAGGCCGTCTCTGCGGACGCTGCGAATAGCTCCTTAAAATTTGCGGCCGTCTCTCATGATTTCGGTTTTTTTGCTTTTCCGCGCAAAAGCCTTATGACTCCCGCGCGGGCGCTACTGGGCGGGGCCGCCGCGGCGCCCCACCACGCTCCGCCACGCTTCCTGACCCGCGAGTGTTCCTTCCGCTAATGCCGCGCGCTGATTAGAAGCAGATGGGGAGGTCCGCTGTTGTGCAAGGCGCACACGCCCCCGTTGCGCCATTTGCGGTAGGGCGTCGTGCGTTATGCTTGTGTTTGTCCAGCTGACAGCTATGAACTCATGTAGAACACGCGGTAAAAGTAGAGTCGTGATTTTCAAGCAGAGTTACCTTGGAACGCGCTCTTACTCGAAATAATCAAAAGAAGTTTTGTTAAAACTCGAGCGAGGGGGAAACAACTCTGAAATTTTTGTACACCTAGTAATTCAGAAAAATTCAGAGAAAATCTTGAAAATTTAGAGGGGAAAATCGCTAAAGTGTAAGTAAAATTCAAACAGAAATTTAGAAAATTTCAATAAAAATTCACCAAAATTCACAAAGTTTGTACACCAAAATTTAGAGTTGTTTCCCTCTCGGAATCGAGACATTGTTTTCACCATGAAGTGGCTGCTGGGCTGGGGAACGGGCCACGAAATCAGCCCACAACGAGTGCTATCTGGAGAGATGATCGGCGCCCCCGGCCCGGCCCACTCTGACCCGGCCGGCCCAGCACCCGGCGGCCCCTGGCCCCTCGCGCGTTTATTTAGCCATCCATTCATCCAGAGCCATTATATTCGCAGTATAAGAGTTTGCCTTCGGTGAACTGCGGAGCCACACAAATCTCTACTTGCGTAACACTCGCCCCTCCCCTTTCACCCGCGGGCCGCGGGCCGGGCCGTGGTGGGAAAACTGTTCAAACAGCATAGATCAGGTGATCGGGTTTTCAGCAGATGCGGCATTACATCTTTTACTGTACTTAACTAAAAATATTATAGTCTTGTAATGCCATTTGATTTTACTCCATTTTCCCCCGTTGTCGTTACTAGAAGCTGCTGCAGCAGAGGCCAAACGAGGGATTGTCGGCCGCCCGCGTTTTCGGTTGAATGAGCAAGCAGCAGCATCAGCATTCAGCAGCGGCTGCAGCCAGCTGGGCGCCGCTAGCGCCGCGCCGTCGTAGCGCCCGCGAGGGGCAGGCGCCGGGGGGCTGGCACACAGACCCACTGTGAGACCCAGAAGTGGGAAGTAGAGTGGATGGGATGAATGCGGTCCCTCCTCCCCCTCCTCCTCCTTATCAGCGTGTTGGAACAAGGGGCTTATGTCACCTCCACCCACACACACACGGCACGGGGCCGGGGCTCGGCCGGGGCGCCCCGCTGCTGGGGGGTGTGGGACATGCGCACCTGATATCATCAACCGCCTGCGAATTAACATCGCTATTGTTATGTACGGCGATTTGGTGGCGAAGCACCGCAGCGGAGCGTTCCTTGAACCGTACAGTTGCACAGCCCCGGCGGGAATGCAAACCTTTTTTTAAAATTAAAAAAAAAAAAAAAACAAGGAACTGAAAATTCTTGCGTGGTGTTTCGATATTTATTTTTCCTTTTTTTTAAAAATCGTATTTGTACAAGAAGCACTGAACTTCCCTTCCTCGCCGTGTGTCCTGGCGCGGCGGGTCACGACGTGGCCCGCCCTACGACGTCGGTGTTACGTCCGTTCGGCTCGGCCGTGTCCAAGATAAGCTTGTGCAACTTGTGAGTGTGTGCGTGTGTGTGTGTGTGTGTGTGTGTGTGTGTGTGTGTGTGTGTGTGTGTGTGTGTGGCGATAAGCCTGTACCCCCGCCCGCGCCTGCACTTGCGCCGGACTGAGCTCGACACGCTGCACTTCACTTTCACCGCAAAACCCTCTCCTTTCTCTGCTCGCGAACCCCGCGCGCGTCGTCGAGCTCCTGCTGCTGCTGCTTTTGCAGCAATCCCGTTGTCGTCGTCCACGTCTTTGCGCCGCGCGAATCGTTCATGTCGCGTCGACGACTGATTCGGATGGATCGGGACGTCATTTTACACGGCATCGCGCGCCGGTCCAGGCGGGGGGCGGGGGGCGGGGGGCGGGGGGGCGGGGCTGTGAGGTCCGCTGTACGGTGCGAGGAATTCTCAAGGCAGAAAAATAAAAATAATAGTTTCACTGTGAAAAATACTCGTAAGGGTTACGGGAAAATTTTCAATGATAAAAGTCGTAAAATTACAATATCAAATTATAAATGTACAAGCACTCCCTATCGACTTGGAATTAACCGACGAGCAAGAATGGGCAGTCGTAAATTTACGACATATTTTGTAAATCAAAATTACAAAAAATATCGTAAATTTACGAGGATATTTTTCACAGTATTTAAAAAAAAGGGAAAATAAGAGAAAAGAGGGAGGGAATGTCACTTAGGGTGCACCGAAAACCGAAGTATGTGAAAATGATGTCGCACACTTTGTTGGTGTGTGAATTTCCAACAACACACCTGAGCGAGGAAAGGTTTGAATTTCCACGAAAATTTAGCGCCTGCTTCTGGGAAATGAGATGAGCAAATTAAAATTTTACTCACCCATAAGTGTGTGAAATTGGCGAATTTGGGGTTTCAGCAGCCATCATCCCTCTCTCGCGCCGGCTGGCCGAGGAGTGCTCCCGCGCGCGCGAGAGAGAGAGTGTGCTCTATAGATCGGCGCGCGGGAGGGGATAAATATTAGCAGGCTGCACCGTGCGCGCGAAAGGGAGTCATAAAGCAGCGTGTCATAGCCGTGTGACGGTCACACATGATCGGCTGTGGCGGGGAACGCCCCCTCTGGGGGGAACGCCCGCGCCGCCCCGCCCCGCCCCACCTCGCCCCGGTGTCTCTCCCTAGACGCCCCCTTGCTCGCTCGCGCGCGCGAGCCACGACGCCGCAGCGGCTGCGCAGCAGGCTGATTCAGAAAAGCGCTCTCCTGCTAGCTCTGTCTCGCACCTCTACGGCGCACCCCATGAGTGAGAGAGAGAAAGAGAGACACAGGCTGAATCAGTCTTGCAGGGTGGAACCCGCTGACTTGTTATGCTCCAGCCGCCCCGCCGCTCATGCTGCTGGTCTGGTCTGCTGCGGGTTATCTGGTGCTTTCATCAAGTGTCGGTCGCGTGTGGATGTGGTGCGGCGGGGCGGGGCGGGGCGGGGCGTGCCGCCAGGCGTTCACACGTTATGAATGGTGGAGAGGGGGCACGAGTGCGTACACTCGCGTGCGTGCGTGCGTGCCTCCGTGCGGTCAGCAATGAGAGAATGGACAGGGCAGTTTTCACCCCGATGCGATGATGCCCTTCCGCGCCGATGCTGGGCGATGCCATGACGATGAATGAACCGGATCTCTCTCGATGCAGCCATAAATTATACTTTAGAGAAAAAGGACATTTTTACTCGCGTGTTTACTCTCTCTGACACCTGCAGTATGCGTTATCTTTTTCAAGAATTTTTTATAGTAGTTATCGAGCATGCGTTTTGAACTTGCTTCGCGCGCTCTAACCATGCCGCACATTACCCTGCTGCCTCACGGTCCGGCCGTGCCGGCCCCAGCGGGTTATGCAAACTTGAGAACATTTTCTCCCGCGCCGCGCCTCCCCCTTCCCTCTCTCTCTCTCTCTCTCTCTCTCTCTCTCTCTCTCTCTCTCTCTCTCTCTCTCTCTCTCTCTCTCTCTCTCTCTCGTTCTCCTGCTCCACGCAGGGCTGCGAGGTGGAGAGGGGCTTAAGGAGCGTCGGCATGCGCTGGCCGGCTGCAGAGCAGGTAGGGCGGGGTGGGATGGGATGGACTGGGCCTGCCTGCAAGCTGCCCCGCCCCGCCCCGCCCCGCCCCGCCCCGCCCCGCCCCGCCCCGCCCCGCCCGGCCCGCCCTGCCCGGTCCGGCCCGACCAGCGGAAGGATGAGTCGGAGGAGTTCTGATGCGGCGCCGCTGCAGCCGCAGCTTTCTTCCTGTTCAAATACCCTTCCTCTTCTTCTTGTTACACAAATGAAAGTGCGTGGCGTGCAAACACGTCCTCAGCAGTGTGACAACGAGTTGCACTTAGCACTGTGCGCCTCGGCGCTTCCCTAGAGCATACACATCACATTCGTCCGCGGCAGACTGCGGGTCTTCCCTCCTGCTGTCTGTCTGTCTGGTGTGCCTTGTGTGCGCGCGAGAAGCTCGGCGTGCCTGTTTCTCATCAAGAATTCGGCCCCCGCGCGTCTCGTTATATGAGAAAGGGAAAAAAAAAGAACAGGCTGCTCTTATTATTAATTCACTAATTAGCAAATGGTACTACACGATACACCACTGGCACACATAAGGGGGCCGCAAGGCCGCACAGGAAGGAAGCAGAGCAGCGCGGGCGGGGCGGGGCGGGGTGGGGTTTTGGCCTCACGCCGGGCGAGTGAGGTGAGGTACTCACTTCCTGCCCGCGTATTGAATGCACGCCCCGCCCCGCCTCGCCCGGCCCCCACCCCGCCCCCGCCCCCGCTCCGCCTCCGGAGCCTCTTACTTTCAGGACCGCCCGCCCGCGCCGCGAGGTGTGTTGAGGGTGGAGAGGCGGGGCGGACCACCCGCGCGACGCCGTCGCGCGCAGAATTCATCATTTGCTACAAGCAAGCTGCAAGTCATTTTTGTTTTTAAATGTCAATTTTAAAAACGTCAAATTTAATGGACTTTTCGTTTCTTTCGTTTTTGGTTTTTCCTTTTTTAAAATTTTTGTTGTTGTTGTGCTTTTGTGGTTGTGAAACTGGGTTGACCCGTTTACCGCGACATTTGGGTGCTCTCTGGATTGAGGCGTCCTTGTCGTATTGCATTGTTTTTTCTCAGTTTTCACCTCAAGTGTTTCGGTATCTCATGACGTGGTCTTATGCCAAGGAGGGGGAAAAAACTCAAAATTAACTTAAGGATAAGTCTATGTAACTACAAATATTATGGGTCCTCTGTTTCAGGACCATTCTCGAAGCTCATATGGACTTCCATAAATTTGTAACCCTGAGTACAGATTTGGTGACATCTTGATACACCTGAGAAGGTTGTCCTGCGATTCATTGAGGGTCCATTATGTTTGTACGACCTCCTTAGCAGAGCATGTAGTTAATGATTTACACCCGAGGTGGCGGTGCTGTTTTGTAACGGTTTTTTTTTTCCTTTTTTTTTTAGTTGTAATTAACGGGGTGTTTGCAGTTTCTTTTACTCACCAGCAGTCGATTGGTATTTTTTTTTTTAATACAGCAACATATCCCACTGTTTTGAATTTTCGCGCGCCGTGCGCGTCCGTGTCGGCACGCACGCGCGTCGAGCCTTTTGGACAAATTGCCGGCGGATGTGTTAACGAGGACTGGCGCTGCGGGTGATGGGACGGGACGTGATGGGGTCTGAGCCCGAAAGGCTTCCTTTCACACGCGTATCCCTTGAGATGCGGCGGAGCGCTGCAGGGTCTGTCTGTCTGTCTGTCTGTCTGTCTGTCTGTCTGTCTGTCTGTCTGTCTGTCTGTCTGTCTGTCTGTCTGTCTGTCTGTGGCCATTGTGAGCTTGTCAGTAAGGCTCGGAAACCGCATTCGCTTGAATTACTTTATTATCAATGTTTCACATAATTTATTATTAGAATTTATATTTATTTTATTTTTTCACATGGAGACTTGATCTGGATCGACGTAAAGGTCACTCTGGTCGAATCCTCGTAAATTTATTTTTATCGATACGAGGGAACGTATGAAATACGGGGTCGAGGAGTGAAGGCCGTGTGTCGTGTGTGCGTGTGGTTGTATGTGTGTGTGCGTGTGTGTGTGTTTGTGTGGTGCATCCTCGCTGCAGCCGGGCCGGGCCTGGGCAGGGCGACACATTCCCACCGCGGGGAGTTGCACTCGAGGCGGCGACACAAAGAAATAGCTCTTAGTGCGGCTGAGGAACGCTCTGTGCTCGCCCTGCCCTGCCCCACCCCACCCCGCCCCGCCGATTCTCACTGTGTGTAAAAGATTCTTCCGTTCCCACTGCTGACTTCTAACCCCTTCATTGTTTCGCGCCACAGCAAGTTCCTCTTGTTTTTGCTGTTGTTTTTGCGTGCATCTCCTCTCGCGGTGCGCCTTATACTCCTCCACCGCTCCTGCTTGTCTCTGTCTCCAGCCTCTCCCCTCGGCCCGCCCGGCGGCATTTTGTTCGAAATTGCATCGCCTATAGATAGTCGAGCCCTTCGGACATGCCTGTCGCGCGGGGTTGCCTAGCCCACGGCTCGCAGGCGCTCCGCTGTACCGAGTCCTTTTATATCTCAGTATTCTTTTTCGTTGTCTCTCTTTCTGATCGCCGCCCCTCATCCTCCCCCCCCCCAACCCCCCCCCCTCTCTCTCTCTCTCTCTCTCTCTCTCTCTCTCTCTCTCTCTCTCTCTCTCTCTCTCTCCCTCTCTCTCTCTCTCTCTCTCTCTCTCTCTCTCTCTCTCTCTCTCTCTCTCTCTCTCTCTCTCTCTCTCTCTCTCTCTCTCTCTCTCTCCCCCCCTTATAGAAATAATCCATACCGAAAAGAGCCCGAGAATCGGACTGTCCGGTAAGATGTCCGCGGGCAGCCCGAAATGTATTCCCGGACTGTTCCGAAATATTGCTGAAATGTAGCATATCAGAAAGTTTTCGGGCTGTCCGAAGAGGCGCGATCGGACGTAAGTCGGACTGTTCTTCTGGTGTCCGAAAAAAATGCACGACAGCATCGAGATTCGTTCCTTTGCCTTCGGTTCTTCTGCCCCCTTGTCCGACCCTCTTTCCAACTGAGCCACACTGACAACTGAGAGACTGTGCCTCAGGAAGGCCTCTTCATCAACGCGCAACGCCTTGCCAAACAAAGTGCTGTATGCGATGAACAAATCATCGCATCAAGATGCGGTTTTCGACAAATACATTAACATGCCCAGGCGCATTGCATCGTCTGAAATGGTTTTCAATTTCCAAGTTTGACTTTGCAATTAGGGCCCTGTTGAATAAATTCATAAAACCCCTGCACGCTTTTTCATGACTACATCATGGGGTGGTTTTTTTCCCCCTTTTTTTTCGTTACTTTGCTATGCCACACAATATACGTAACAAAACCAAATTAACAAAATATCCAAAGTTGCTTTTAGTAGATTCCAAACTTCCATAGATGTTTGCGTCATGTGGGGATCGAACAGTTCATGTACAGCACCGGACTTTCTTCGGGCTGCCCTTGTGTTGCCGGGCTACTTTGGAACTGTCCTTTGCTTTCGGACCAATATCGGGTTGCTCCGGCTCGGACATTCTCCGGGCTGCCCTTGACTTGTCGGGCTCGTTTGGAACTGTCCGACGCTTTCGGGCCTAAGTCGGGTGAGTCCGGTTCGGACTCGGGCTTCTCGCGGATTGTCCCTGGACAAGTTTCGGTCTGTCCGGGGCTAAATGGACGGTTTTGGAACTGTCCAGGACAAATTTCGGTATGGATTCGTTTCATACGGGCCCCTCTCCCTCTCCCTCTATCTCCCTCTCCCTTGCTCTGACCGAGGGGAAACAACTCTGAATTTTGGTGTGCACGTTTTGTAAATTTTCGTGAATTTTTCCTTAATTTTTGTATATTTTTTTCTGAATTTTCCTGAAGTTTGAGGTGTACAAAAATTTCGGTGTAGTTTCCCCCTCGCCTCTATGGCTCGTACTGTGGCGTGGGCAGCAGCTCCAAACGCGTGTCGTTTACAACGCATTTACAACTGCAGCAGCAGCGTGCCGTGCGGCCGTGGTGTGGAGTCGGTTCGGTGGTTGCGGCGCGGCTCAAGCTCAACGGCCTGGTTTCAAAGCTCTGATAACACCCTTGACCTCCTCCTACTCGGACCGACCAACGATGCGATGGGCGAGAGAAAGCTGCACATTATTTCACCCGTGTGTGCGTATGGAGGCGTACCGTAAATGACTCAGTTTTGATTTTTTTTCTCTCTCTCTTTTTAGAAGTTGCTTTGACCGTAGTTAGTTTTGGAACATTCTGACGGGAGTATGTTTCCGGACGCACTTCGCTACACCAGCCTCCGCCCCCCCCCCCCCCCCTTTCCCTCGCGTTATTACCCCGCCTACTACTGGTCCCCCGGCCTATGCTTTTCGTTTATCATAAGGGTCGGTTAGCAGTATGGTCCGTTGGGTGTGGAAGTGGCACTCTCGAGTGCATTCGCACTATCAGTCGGAATATATTCAGCCTCTCCGCGTTAAATATATTCGCGGCAGGGGTGCGCTTCGTTACGCCCGTGCATCCTCAACAGGCCATCCCGACTCTTTCTTTTCATACCTCTTCCAGCCGCGACTATATAACGGCGCAATAAGTGTGCGCATCGTCTGAGGTCTCCTTTTAAATAACTTTTAATATGTATTCTTTTTCTTTACATATCTTGAGTGTATTTAAAACAGTACTGCTGTTTATAGTTTCGGTCTGCCACTCATTTATTTTTTTCCAACGTATTAAAGCAACTGAGTTTAATGGGGTTGTGATGGGACGAAAGAGGACGGCAAGCTTTATCAGTCTCACTTGTATCCGCACGTCTTCGCCGTCGCGTCGTCGCGTCCCAAAACTTCCGGAATAATTTAATTGTAGCAGGCAGCAACTCCTTACGACCATCGCCATGCACGGCAAAACACAAAAGAGTATGCAAAAAAAAAGGACAAAGAAAAAAAGTCAGGAGAAAAAGAGATGCAACGTGCGTCTTCACAGGCTGTTTCACAACGGCGATCACGACGCGATATGCCCTTGGCGATTGTGAGTAGTATGTGTGCGCGCGCGCGTGTGTGTGTGTGTATATATGTATGTTTGTGTGTGTGTGTGTGTGGACGAAAAAGAGATATGTGTGGGAGAGGGCAGCCCTGCTGGCGAATACGGCTTAATGTTTAAAGCCCAGGCGTGAGGCGAATACGCTAAAGCGTTTGCCGAACGAGACTCGCGCGCCGCGCCGAATATTTACACGGTGAGGGAACTCGCAGGGCGTACTCCGTGTCTTAATGGGCTGACGGTGTTTACTCGAAGAATTTTTTTCACTGCCTGGGTGTGTGTGTGTGTGTGTGTCAAGTTGATGGAATTTTTCTAAAATATAAGATGGGAAAAATGTAATAAAAATGTCACTGTTCTTTTTTTTCTGAAAAAAAAACAAAAAAAAAAAAAAACGTTGGAGTTGTATCGCATTGGAGTGGTGTGTGGTGTCCGGGCTGTCCTACGGGATACAAATAGTGGACCTCGCGATCGCGCTGCTCGTCTCGTCAGACACCCCGTCCGGTCCGGTCCGGTCCTGGCCGGTCCTAGCGTGAAGCTGAGGTGCACTGTTAAAAGAAAAATATCTTTGTAGATTTAAGATTAATTTGTAAATTACGAGATACGAAATATGTTGAAATTTTACGACAGCCTGTTTTTGCTCGTAATTGAATTTCAAGTCGTTACGCAGTGCTTGTACTTTTACAATTTGTTATTGTAATTTTACAAGTCCACTTCGTGGAAAATTTTCCGGTAAACCTACAACTATTTTTCACTGTGCGCTGCTAGCGCGACGGTATCGGTGCGAGATTCATGCCCCGGCGTCGCTCAAACACATAGAAATACAAAGTACAGAACGTATCGTCGAAGCAGTCGATTCGCGACGTCTAGCCTCGCGCGCCGAGCACACTGATTACGAATATAACCCCTCCTCTCGCCAGGCAATGTAGTGCGTTGTAAATCAGAGCGCCGCGCACACCGCGCTCGCCCAGGCCCCGCGCGTAGGAATGATGAAAAGAAACGCCATCGGTATTTGAACACGGGGGTCTTTAAAGATAGCCTCATATTTTCTATCCTTATTTCTTCTGCCTCACACACACACACACACACACACACACACACACACATACACACACACACGGAGACTCTCACTCACTCACACAGGTGGTCCTGGGCGGGGCGGTGAGCGGCGGGGCGTGGCGCGCGCAGCCCCCAAGGGGCCTAAGTCAACGAGACCCGCCTTGTAACGCTAGACGCGCGTGACGTCACGCATCCGGTGGGAACGCTGCCGTGGTCCTGTTCCCCCGCCACGCCCCGCCACGCCCTCCGATCGGATCGAACACACCTGGGCGTAATTATAATTAATACCCGCCGGAGCGGGCGGCGCGGGTACCTTCCTCAACGTTAACTCATTGCGCGCTTCTCGCGCGTGAGACTCGCGGCCGCGGGCCTGCCCGCTCGGGTCAAAGGTATCTTGGTCCTCTCGTTATGGAAAAATGGCGAGGTATTATTTTTTTTCAGTTAAAGTGTCCAGAGGAATGGGTAGGAATAGCTTTACCTTGATCCGGATTACTTTCAAACAAAAGTAATGGCCAGTGTTAGTCAAGCATGCTTATGCACCGCGTTGTTGGTAGGTTGCACCGTCTCCTCCTCCTCCTCCTCCTCCTCCTCCTCCTCCTCCTTTCTCTCTCTCTCTCTCTCTCTCTCTCTCTCTCTCTCTCTCTCTCTCTCTCTCTCTCTCTCTCTCTCTCTCCCATATCTCTCTCTCTTTCTCCACTTCTGAGGTCGCCCCCAATAATGACTAGCTCGGCTCCTCCGTTCGTAAAGAACCGTCCGATGACAGCGGTGGATAACATGAGAGACCGTATACTGCCGTGCGACCCCGAGCATTGACCTTTCCTCCTGCACTGCATGAGCTCCTGGCCGGGCCGGGCAGGGCCGGGTCGCATCGGAAGCGTTATTTTCTGACATTGGGTCAGAGCGGCGCGGTGGGGATGAGGCATACGCGCCTACGCGCCTCGACTCTACCCCACTCTGAAATGCAGCAAATCACTTCGGGCGAGGGGTCCGTTACTCAAAAAAGTTCAGTGTACAGTGCACCCTTCTACGCTTCAGCAAAATCAGTAAATACTCAGAAAAAAAATCAAGAAAAGATGAGAGCAAAAAAATCAAGGAAAATCACACATTTAAAAAAAATGAAAAAAAAAAAAATCAGAAAAATTAGTGCACGCTTGAACTTAGGACCCCTCGGTCTCGGTACGGGGCCCCCTGTCGGACAGGCAGTCCCGCCCACCGTCCGTGTCGCGCGGGGTTGCCTAACCCGCCGCCTGCAGGCGCCCGGCGGACCGCCGCCCGGCTCGGGACTCTCGGCTCTTAGCACGACTCACTCGCTGTGTCAACAACAACTGTCAACTCGGCCTATTGGCTTGTATGTCACGTGGGGCCGACTGGGCAGTCTCGAGGACGGGCTAATTACAGCCTGACTATTAGTGACTGGGCACGCCCGCCCGCGCCCGCACCTCTCTCTCACTCTAGTCTAACACACACACACACACTCACACACACACTCACTCACACTCACTCAGTCGTGCGCCTCGCGTTCACGCTCACACGCTTGCAGGTGCTCAAATATCTTTTGCCTCCGAAACTCAGCGGATTTAATCTCTGTACACCGTGCTAAATATATTATCAGATACACCTTTCGTTAAGTAGTAAAACCCGTTTGTTGGATTGATGTAATATTTGTTAAAACCGTTTTCGTTATCCATATTGCCTTCATGATACTAATGCGAATTTTTAATTTACTATTTTATTTATATTATTTTTTTGAGCCGGCTGGCTCGGCCGCGAGCCATCAGTCCACGGCGATGAGCCATTCCTTGGGCCCAGCTCGGCACGGTAGGCGTGTCGGGCACATCGAATATAACCCGGCCGTCCGCATTAGCAGTTTAACACACAGATCACCGGATAGAGCCGCGCCCGGCCCCGCCCCGCCCCGTCCGGCCCTGCCCCGCCCCGTATCTTGCACCCTTTGTTGGAATCACTCGCGCATCCCTTTGTTTTCACGAGGGCCTGCTAATTGCAGCGGCCTTGGCAAGAGTCTCCTTTCCTACTCCTCCGCCTACCTCTTCCCCTGTTTCTTCTCTTTCTCTCGCATTCCCTCTTATCAACTGTTTCCCCCCCCCCTCTCTCTCTCTCTCTCTCTCTCTCTCTCTCTCTCTCTCTCTCTCTCTCTCTCTCTCTCTCTCTCTCTCTCTCTCTCTCTCCCTCTTGCCAACACCTCCCGATTCTTTCGTAAAACAAGTGACAAAGGGAACAGAAAAAAAAATATCTGTGGTGCCTTGGAACAAGGAATCTCAAACTTAACGTTCCACCCTCTTTTGATGGCCTTCCGCGTCGCTGATCCGCGCGTTAATTCCTGGAGTGTCGTCCTGCCCTCCCGCAGCCCGTAGAGAAGATAAATGTGAATACCAAAACTCCGGATCACTTTCCCCCGGACCGCAGCAGCAGCAGCAGCACTTTTGCTCGCGAATGTAGTTTCCATACGATTGCCTTGTATTATTTTCCTCGGCCTGGCCAGCCATCCGATTCCGAAGATCGCTCTCGCAGCTCCCTCTCTGTCGCACCTATGGCGGTGCCCTCTGTTGGGGATGGCAGGGCCCCATGAGTGCGACAAGGACGGCGACGCTAGAGCGGTGTTCGGAATATCAGACGGCTGGCCTGCCTGCAGTCTTGACTGCGGGCGGGAGCGACCGGATTCCCCGCGGTCCAGCACCGCGGCCGGAGGCTCCGGCGGATCCAGGCAGGGACTGGCGACTAGTCGGGGAGAAGCCGATGGGGACAAACGTTTGCAGAAAAATATGTTCAATTATTGCTGGTACACATAGGCTGGCAAAATGAAAAGAGACGACTGCACCTAATGAAAAAGCAGGACTTGTGGAGTGGTTAAACGAAAGCTATCTATAAAGAATAAAAATTCCAATATTTTTGTTATAAAGTAATTGTCTAGAAACTGTTGGCCGCAGGGCGTGCCTATAGCGCGGCGGCGTGCGGTTACAGTCTGGCGTTCCAGCCGTCAATCAAGGCCGGCCTGTTGTCATCCCATACCGCACCGCCAGTTCCATTTACTTGCGTTAACTCTGTCGGCTCGGCGCTCACTTTCACTCACTCATCCGCGCGACTGGTTTCTCTGCGCTGTGTATACTCCATCCCTCTCTCTCTCCTTCTGTCTCGATTTTACTCTCGCGACCCGCGAATTTAAAATCCCTCTGAGGATTTTGAATTTTCGATTCGTGCAAAGATTCCTAAGGGGTCCTTCACTCAAAACACAGTGTACATGTACACCCTAAAGCAAAATCAGTAAAAAAAAAATCAGAATAAATCAGAAAACAATCACCAACAATCAAGGAAATCACGGAAAACTAGAAAAAGTGCACGCTTGAATATGTAGTGAAGGACCTCTCGAAGATTACCAGGCGGGAAGCAACTCAGAATTTTTGTTAACACAAGTGTGGCTATTTTTCAATGTGAGCTTTGAATTTTTCCGAGTTTCTTAGAGTTTTCTGAACTTTTAAATTTCGAGATGTAAAGGCAAATTTTTGAGTTGTTTCCCTCCCTAACATTAGAAACCCGTTTGATGACAACTGAAACGTTTTTTGACTCGAGCGCGCGGCGGCGAGCGGTGACCTAAACGCCTGGGCGCACGAGAGTGCGAGTAAGGATCGACGTCCGTACAGGCGTAAACCAACTGGAACAATTTACTTTAAAAAAATAAATAAAAAATAAAAAAAAATTAAAACTTGTCTCACTTCCACCCAACCTCAGCTAACCCCAGCCCAGCTGCCCCGACCCATCCTCAGCCAAGCCCACCGTGCCCACCCCTAACCCGCCCAACCTCTCCCGCCGTGGGCTGCCGCTGCGGCGCTGGTCGGCGCTGGCCCCGCGGGCCCTAACGCTGTCGGTATGGCGGGGCGGCGGCGGCGGCGGCGAGTTAGTTGTCGGCCGGGCCGGCTGCGTGATAAACGTTACAAATAATTGGTCTAACGACGGACTTGCGATCGGAGCGCATCAGCCGCCCGGCCCCGCCCCGCCCCGCCCCGCCCCGCCCCGCCCCGGCCAGCCGCGTCCAGGCCATGAGTTATTGCACGGGGATTAACATAACAGCGATGCGCCCGCTGCGCCTGTGACATCACAGCATTTACACACACACACACACACACAGAGACGCACACACGCACGCACGTCTCTAGCGGTGAGGAGGCGAGTTGGATGGTCGCTCGCCATTGACCCAACCATCTCGCGCGCGCGGGACCCCAATTAAGGAATATGGAATGCATGATTATTAAACCCCCGCGTGCGTGCGTGTGTGTATGAGAGTGTGTGCGTCTGTGTGTGTGTGTGTGTGTGTGTGTGTGTGTGTGTGTCCACGGTGAGGCGGCTCCTCTGCCGCTGCAAACCCACGCCATTTGGCGCGAAATGCCAACTCCTCCGCTGCTAGAGATTGCGAGCGTGCGTGCATACGTGCGTGCGTGTGTGTGTGTGTGTGTCCCTGCCGATTCCTCCCGCCCATTCATCCACCCGCGCATATGATCGAATAAAAATTACAATCCTAATTCAATGTTAACCCTCTCCACGCCGCGCGCGGGTCGCGACGATTATTTCACAATCGCTCCCGCCGCCGCGCGCCCCTCGCCCCTCCTCTTCACGCTCGCGGGGTTAATTTCTAATTCTCCTACAACCCCCTTCAGTCCTCTATGGCCTGGCTGACTAGCTCGCCATGCCCGCGACGCACCGGTCGGTCAGTCCCCGGGCCGATGCGCGCGGCGATGCACCTCGTTTGATAAGCCGCGCGGGCGTTCCCTGGTGGCGCGGCGGGGCGCGGCGGCCGGTGTGAGTAAAAAAATAACACGACTGGTTCTGTGACTGGTATTGCGCGCTTGCGCGCCGCCAAACCTTCGTGATATCTGTCATCTTTTTTTTTAAATCTCTTTCTCTCTCATTCCCTCCTATTCATCTATCTATTCCTACCTCGCTCTCACGCGGATAGGTTTATGTGCACGGTTGTGGTCGGGCTGCTGCGCTCGATGCCTCGCGTCGCTCGTTCGAGGCGTAACTCCCCGGGGCGCTGGTGGTAGGTACGTGGTTACTGTCGGCCGTTCCGCGCGGGGTCCGCACGGCGCTCGGCCGACCGACCGACCGACCGGGCGAGCTTCATTGGCCGGACGAAAATAGAGCGTCTCTGATTGGGCGGCACGCGTTTGCAGTTCGCATTGCAGTCGGGCTGCATCATTCATTTCCTGGAGCCGCGGCGGCGGTCGCCCCGGGCCCCGGGCGGCCCGCGCACTGCGCCCGCGGATGGGTTACGTTGTAAGGAGATTGACTTCCAGAGCTGTCTGCCACGCGAAAGACCGCGATGTTTGTTTTCCGGGCGTGCGGACATATTTCACCAAGTAATACTTCCTCTTTTTTTTCTTCTATGTACATATTTTTTTTTAATCAAGACTTGTAACCGAGCTTAAAACAAACATTTCTCCAAGTGCATTTGAGGCTGCTGTTAAAAAAATCCTTTTTTCCCCCCTTCTCGGCTCTTTCCCGGGTGTTAATGGTGTCAGGTTGCGATGCGCTCCGCAGGATTCGTGGGTGGAGACAGAGGAAGAAGGATAAACAGGGCGGGGAAGATGTGGGAAGGGGGGGGGGCGCCGCTAGCGCCTCAGTGATGTCGTGGGCTTACATGGCGTGCAGAGCGGAGCGGGCAAGCCGTGCCAAGCCGCGGCCTTAGCCCAGTGTGTGTATGTGTGCGTGCGTGTGTGTGTGCATGTGGACGTTGGGCGGTGCGCGCTTCCCGGTTCGCACGACCTCCCCCACCAACGTTTGACCCTTAACGCACACCCGCCGCGTGTCCTCGAGGAATTCCCTCCAACCATTTCCAACGAGTAAAATATTTTTCAGAAAAAAAAACAACAAGTGAGTCTAAAGAACAACTATAACTTGCCGGAGAGTGTCTTTTTAACGCCCTCGTGACCCGTCATAACTTGATGTCATTATCAAAATTTAGTCATTTTGGTGGCCACCTTGGATGTCATTTTGACATCAAATGACATCATTTGACATCAAAATGGTGTCAAGTTAGGTGGCCACCAAAATGACCAATTTTTGACAATGACATCCAATGATGTCAATTTGACAAAATTCTGTTGACCAGTGACGGCCTGCGTGACGGGCCCACCCGCCCCGCCCCCTTTCCTTTCGCAATAATACTATCGTTCGCCCGCACCCCGCGCCCGTGACGGGTGGTGTCACTGACCCGCCCATACCCCATCCCTACTATACGCGTCGCGTGCGTTACCTAACCAATCAGCCTAGCCGGGCCATCACGTCCGACACCGCGTGCGTCTGCGTCACCCGTCACGCGTGACGGCGGCGGTGCGTGCGCGCGTGACGCATGACGGCCCCGCGACGTGACGGCGCGCTTTATGAAATGTGTGTTTAGTTAGTAAAGGGGCCGAAAAAATATATCTATTTTTTTTAAAAAAAGGAAAAAGAATCGGTGCGGGCGCCTGTTTGTTAAATTAATAACCAGCGTTCTTATTATTCGTGGCAATGGCCCGGCCCGGCCGGCCCGGTCAAGGCGAGCGCAGCGGAGCGCAGGCCGCCTAATGGCGGAATAATAGTCGCCGTGATAAATGACGCGAAATGAAGTCGCAGGGAGGCGGGATGAATGGCTCCAGCTCCGCCAGACAATTTTTGTAATAAAGCATCCGTCTCTGTGTATTTTTTTCCCTTTTCTTTTTTGTTTTGTTTTTGAAACTATCGCTGCTGCTCAGCCGTCTATCCTCTTATCTTTGTACGTGTTGCACCGCTTGTGTATGCGTGTTCTCGTCTCGTCGGCACCTAGCGGGTGTGTTGCACCTACTAGAAGCAGCACGTGGTCTTGTTCTTCCTGCGGCCACACTGCTCGCGCTGCTATTCGAGCGTGGGACCGAAAATTTGCAAGTGCACGCAAAAAAATAATTCGTGTCTGGAAAAGAAAAGAAAGAAAGAAAAAGCAGGTGTACATTTTTTTTTGGCTGTATAGATTTTTAAGCTATACCGTGCTTATTTCCTAGCTACCCTGCTATTTATTTTTCCCCTGTTTTAAGTGTTTAGCCGTGGTGCTAATTTTTCACGTATAATATCAGCTGCACGATCATTCACCTTCACCATCACCTAAACGTAATCAGTGTTGTTTCCTGTTCCACAAATACCAGCGTGTCGTTTAGACACGGTAAAAACAATGTCTGATTTTTTGAGGAAAAAGGGAAAACTTTAAGGAACTTCCGCAAGTTGAGGGAAACCTCTCAGATTTTGAGGAAGACTCCTCAAAAAATAAAGTAAATCCCGGCAAATTTTGAGGAGACTTCCCTCAAAATTTTAGGAGTTTTCCTCAAAGTATAAAAGGTCCTCAAAGTTTTCCCTTTTTCCTCAGAAAATCAGAGATCGTGTTTACCGTGGAGGGATTTATTCCGCATAGTTTGTTTTACTTTACGAGGAAAATAATTTTGTGTGTGTTTGTTCATTTTATTTGGTGTCCCTTTAAGTAGGGGGACGTTTGGCACACTTTAGCGCGCGTACCCGCCTGTGCTGTGCCGCCCCGACAAGTCCTGCGGCGTGTTTTGTTTCCACTTTGGATGCGAACGAAGAAGCTTCCCGCGCTCAGCAGGGAGGCGGCTCGGGGAAGGTGCGAAGAGTCTGCGAGGCGGGGTTGGGGCGGGGCGGGGTTGGGGCGGGGCGGGGTTGGGGCGGGGCGGGGCGGTGTTGGGACGGGGTGGGGCGGGGCGGGGCGGGGCGGGGCGGGGCGGGGCGGGGCGGGGCGGGGCGGGGCGAGGTGGGACGGGATGGCAGCGACAGCCTCGTATAACTTTTACGGCGCCGTCCACTCTGCGCGCGTCCTGTTCTCTTCCGACGCATTTTTCTGCGGCGGGGCGGGGCGGGGCGGGTGCGCGGTGCGCGATCCAATGGGCCGCCGCCGATGTTTCTTGGTTTTGTTGGGTAATATTTTTCTTTTTCGCCTTTTTATTCCAAAAGTGCGGGCACAGAGGGCGCTCAAAGTGGCTGCTGCTGCTGCTGCTGCTGCTGAGTGCCGCCAAGGTCACGTGTCTGCGAAGGCCGACAGGCCGGCCGGCTCCTGCGCGCGCAGAAGTTCTGCCGCACCGGGGCTGGACGCTGGCCGGGCGGGGCGGGGCGGGGCGGGGCGGGGCGGGGCGGGGCGGGGCGGGGCGGGGCGGGCGGGGCGGGGTCTGCAGGTTGTAAAAAGACTATTTTTAGAGTGACACTGCTGCTGCTGCTGCCGGCACAGCCACTAGGGTCAGACAGGTAGAGGAGGGAGATGTTCCTCTGAGCTCGGCTATCCTGCCCACTGCGGTGCGAGGCGCGTAAAATAACGCTTCAAAATCCAAAACGTTATCTGGCTGGTGTGAGCGGAGCGGGCCGAGGGGTCCTTCACTCCAGGAAAAAAATCAGTGTCCACCCTAAAACGAAATCAGGAAACTTTTTTTAAAAAAGCATTAAATTTAAAATAAATAAAAAAAATTAAAAAAAAAATCAGGTTTTTTGTTTTTATTTTAATCCGAAAAAAATCAGTAAAAATCAAGGAAAATCACAAAATACCAGTAAAATCAGTGTGCGCTTGAATTTTTGTTGTGAAGGATCTCTCGGAGCGGGCGCGGGGCGCGCGTCCATCGACCCGCGAGCTTCGAGGTGTTACGTGTCCCGCGGGCCCCGGGCCCCGGGCGCGGGGGGGGGGCCCTGGGGGCCCTGGGGGCGGGGGCCCGGGGGCCCGGGGGGTCAGCGGACCAGACCGGACCGGGCCGAGTCAGATAAACAAGGATTTGAGGCGGATAAGCGACGGTCGTTGTGGTGCGCGCCGCGCCGCCGCGGCACCCGATGCTCATCGGCTGATGGGCGGGGCGGTCTGATGCGAGGCGGTCATGAACAGAATCACCAAGATAGCTCCTCTTCGCGTGCAGTTCGTTTGGGAGATAACGAGACTGCAAAGAAATGTCATAAATCTTTAAAAGTAAAAATATTTAAACAAAAAGTTTGTCTTTACACGGTTATGGAAGTTTTATTTTGATCCAAAACAATTTTTCTTTTCGTGTGTGTGTGTGTGTTTTTTTTTTTTTTGTGTCGGTGCGAAAGGAAGAGGAAAGATATTATTGGAAAGTCGTTGGGGGCAGTCACGAGTGCGTCTCGACTCGACACACTAACTGGATTTGTAGCTTTCATTTGCACAAAGTTAAACCTACGCTTTACTTGCACAAATTTATGCACAAACTTGCACCTTTTTATGCAAACCTATGCACAAAACAGTACATTTCTTTGCACAAATTCCTGCGAATTGAATTGAATGTTTAACTTTGTGCGAAGGCTTGCACAAAAACCTTCAAATACAGTTAGCGTGGACGCGCTGCTTTTGGTCGCTCTGCTCGGGAGAGGAGAGGTCGGTGGTGGCGCGGGGCGGGGCGGGGCGGGGCGGGGCGGGGCGGGGCGGGGCGGGGCGGGGCGGGGGGCGCTGGGGCAGGCCGCGGGCTGGGCCAGACTCGCCCCGCCCGGTCCTGCCCGGCTAGCCAGCCAGGCTGAATGTCTTCTAAATGGCGAGTGACTGTAATGCAACCTTCCCTTGCACCGATGCCGCTTTCGCATTAAATGTAAAAAAAGAGAATGATTCACTTTGTGTAGGCGGCCGCCGCTGCCCGCTGCCCGTATTCTATAGTTCTGTCTCTATCGCCCTCCCCGCTCGTCCCATACCACCTTCTCTCCTCCCCACCTTTGTCCCTCCTTCCTTTTTCGGTCCGACTTTAGCGAAAGTGGTGACCATACTACTACAATACCCTGCTGACTGCCCGCTCAGCACGCCGGCCTGCCCCGCCCCGCCCCGCCCCGCCACACCTCGCCCAGCAGGTCACGCGTTCGTCAGACTGCCAAATCTGGTTTGTCTATGCAGGAATCCCATTAATTATCTCCTCGGATCTCTCTCGACCACACTCACTCTCTTCGATGAGCATTTTTATTTCCCCCCTTCTTGTCAGTGCACGGAATTAAGGTCTTATTTTCTTTTTCTCAGGGTAAAACGGGCTGAAATTGAAGTAGTGAATTTTTGTGTGTTTGCCTTTGGCTGGAGACAATTTAAGGTAAAACGGGAATTAAAAAACGTCTTATTTTTATTTTTTTTATTGTAACTTAGTTTGGCGTTGAGGTGCATCGCGTGCCACTCGTAAAGAATCATTACCCTCTGCGTTTCGTGCAAAACGCTGCGTGAGAACACTTTGAGAGGCTACTGCTGCACCCAGAAAGTGGACTGTTATCTCGGCGATTTTCTTTTAAATTCTGCCGGGTGTTCCTTTTATTCTTTTGTTTCTGCTGTTTTCGCGTCCTTTCTCTGTCTTTTATTTTCTGTGACTGTAGCTGAAGCGATTATGTTTTAAACAGTCTTCTTGAGCTAAAGGGAAACGCACTAGGGGTCGAGCTATGTTTAAGAAAATATACAATTACGAGATACTCTCTGTCTGTATGTCTCTCCCTCTTTCTCTGTCTCTCTGCCGAGGGCCGGGGGAAAGGGAAGGGGGAGGCGACCGAGAAAAAGAGCGTGGGTGTCGCACGCAGCGACGCGACGTGCCGCGTTGTCCAGCAATTTGCACCACTTCTTCAGGCGGAGAAAATACTGCTGTCACCAGAGCCTTGTAATAACAGCGCGCGGTGCAGCGCGCCGCGTGCGAGGATGCGCCGAGGAGGCCGGAAAGCACGAAAGAAAAATACAAACACTCAGAAATGGCTCTAATAGAATTGTTTTTTGTTTTTTTTCCTTTCATTGGGACTTTGTGGTCGTTGAGCAAATATTTGTCATCGCTACAATTTAACGTCGAGCGAACGACTTCTTCTCTGCGGCAGTCCGGTCGAGGGAGAAACAACTATGAATTTTGGTGCACAAATTTTGTTAATCAGAATTTCTTTTAAATTTTGCTTGAATTCCACCTAAAGTTTTGTGAATTTTCTGAATTTTTTTATGAATTTTTCTGGTTTTGTTTTTAAAAATCTGAATTTCTCTGAATTTCCTTTATTATTTTTCTGAATTACGAGGTGTACAAAAATGTCAGAGTTGTTTCCCCCCTTGAATCCGGTCCTCCGTTTTTGTTGAAATGTGAAGGTGGGGGAGTCTGCTTTGGAGCGGAAGGAAGTGGCATGCTGACCGTGACAACATGACCAGGGCAGGTAGGCAGGCGGGCGGCGCGGCGGTGCAGGTGCAAGTACACTGCAAACAAGCTTTATAAGTCGTTTCCGCACGGTGGACGCTGCTGCTGCTGTGGGTTTTATGAGCACTCATTCCAGTTCCTCTCGCCAAACATTTTTTCTCGCCTTCTTTTTTTTTCTCCTTTGCTATAGGGTAACGTAAAGCACGCTCGCACCAAGGCGAACACGTAAACTGACGTGTGTGTGTGGTGTGTGTGTGTGTGTGTGTCACGACACGGCAAAAGTGTAACATCAGTCGAGTTATGCGTTATGGGGACGGCTACGGCGCGGCTAGGATTGACCGAAGGAGGGTCACTTCGGAAAATCATTGTACGCTCTGGATATAAAAAAAAAATCATTTTAAAAAATACCAAAAAAAAATCAAGAAGAACGATGCAGAAAAAAAATCGGAAAAAAAATAAACATTAAACCGAAATAAAATTGAAGAACTCAGAAATGGGGGGTAAAAGATCAAAATATATCAAGAAGTGACAGAAACTTTCCTTGAAAAATCAAAAGATAAATCAAAACGGAAAAAAAAACAGTCGAGAGAATCACTGTACACGTTTTGTGTGAATGATCTCCCGCCCTCGGGATTGACTGCAATAATGCGCTCGCTGCTCGGGATATGGGGCTTTATCCGGCGCAGATATTGCCGATACTGTGTGCAGTCATGCACAGTGTCCCCGCGCGAGCGGAGCACGGCCAAGGCCAAGGACGGCGACTGCGTGTCCAGTCCAGGAGTGCCCTGTCCCGTCCAGACCCGACCCGTGCGGCCACACACGGCGTGGCGTGGCAGGACTCTCCGGCCCGGCCCGGCCCGGGGCCCCGCCCTGGGGGCGCGCAAGATCGTTTCTCTCTCTCTCTCTCTCTCTCTCTCTCTCTCTCTTTCTCTCTCTTTCTCTTCTGCGGGTAAAATGAAGCGAAGCATGCGAAGCGCGCTACTGAAGAAGCGGTGCTGCTGCTGGTTGGTCATCGTCCCCCCGACCCGACGGCCGGCGGCATGCAACGCGTGCAGAAACAATCTCTTATTCGAAAAGGAAGAAACAGAACGGTGCGTGTGTGAGTGCACGCGTACGTGTTGGTGAGAGAGGATTATAAAGACTCACACTCATTAAGCTCTATACGTCTGCGAGTGTTCATATCTTGAACATCTTTGAGATCATCACATAAGCTTAAAGCGTGATCATCCTGAAGAAGTACCTCCGTAAAGGTCATAAAATATTCCATGATAACTTATATCAATATTTACTTTTCACACGGCACAGTCGCTCGTGTTTTTGGAACCCCGCAGGCAAGGCCGCCGCAGCAGCAGCACTCAGTGCAGTGCAGCTCGCGCACGTCGTGGTCGTGTCTGCCCTCGTCCCGTCCCGCCCCGCCCCGTCCCGCCCCGCCCCGCCCCGCCCCGCCCCGCCCCGCCCCGCCCCGCCCCGCCCCGCCCCGCCCCGCCCCGCCCCGTCCGGCCCAAACTGTTGGCACTCTGCAAGTGTGTTGTTGTTGCTGCTGCAGCCTCGCGGCGCAGAGAAAACAAGACACAATCGACCTGTTTTAGGCCACGGCGGCGGCGCGGCCACCACGGCTAGGCCGGGCCGGGCCGGGCCGGGTCGGGCAAGGCTGCCCTCTATTGCCCGCGCACTGCTGCTGCTCCGTGCTGAGAGCGCCGGGCCGGACCCGCCGGCAAGGACCCCGTGTCAATCAACGTCCACGCTCACGCGCGCAGGTTCACGTCAGGTGCAAATCCCCCCCCCCCCCCCCCCCCCCCCCGCCCCCTTACACGCCTCCCTACCCTGCTCTGTCCGGGATCGGCGGCGGGCCAGGGCGGCGTCCTTCCTGAATGGCGCCCGCGGGTGTAAACCATCGCCCAGCAAAGGAGAAAAAAGAAAGAGGAAGAAAAACTGCATAGCTGCTTATGTATAACATCTAGACATTCAAACAACACCTTTCCAAATTTTTAGGCTTCCACACACTTTGGCGGTGGATAGTAGGATAGTTGACTTACGCACTCGAATCATCCATATATGATGTAATATATGAGGCACCTAAAAAAAATGTACAGGTCTATACATTATGGAGTGAAGAACGACTTTACTCCTTCTATGTGTATAGACTGTAAAACGTTTAATCTTGTATATCTCCCGCTACTTACGCCATGACACGCGAGCAGAAAGGCAAACTACAACAATTCAGTGGTGAGCTGCTAAACACTCGTTTCACCAGTGAAGAGCAGAAAGCACGTCACGGCATTGACAGGCAGGACCGTATGCGGCTGCGCGCACTATTTTGACCGGATGCCGCCGCCTGGAGGGTAGGCAGCGCGCTGGTCGTGCCGCACTCCGGTGCTGCGCTGGTTGCCTATACTCGCGCCGTGCCGGGCGCCGTGCCCGCCCCCGGGTTGGGGTCGATGGGTTCTTCACTCAAAATAAAAATAATCAGTGTACATCCTTGAACAAAATCTGTAAAAGAAAATCAGGGGGGAAAAATCAAGGAAAAGTCAGGGGGAAAAAAAGAAAAAAATTAAGGAAAACCAAGAAAAGCCAGATACAAATTATAAAAATCGGTGTGCGCTTGAATTTATAGGGAAGGGCCCGCCCCCGGGGTCCTTTTACCGCCCCTGCTGCGTTGCGTCACGCTCGGACTGCCTGCTGCTGTCGATCAAATCGGACGAGGGAAAGGAGCAGAAGGAGGAGGTGGTTGTAGCAGAGTGGGAGGCTGACGGACTGCGCCTGCGCCACGCCACGCGCCCGGACGTGTGGACGAGCAGGTGAAATTCTCGAGTCCAGTGGCACTTTTACGGGACAGTCCTCCACACGACGTCCGCCATAGCTATATGGCGACCCTGTGGCTATAGGATGCACATCGTTTGCCTAAACAGCAGCGGGGCGGCGAGTCGCGCTCTCTAATGAAATGGCCCGGCTAGGCCAGGCCAGGACGTGCTGCCTGGCCAATCATAAATGAGGGAAAGAGAAATCAATATTAAAGCTCGGACCAGATCTAGATCTGTGAGCCGCCCGGGCCAGGAGGAGCAGGGCGGGGCCGTGCCAGGGGTGCCTCGCTGGATCTCTTGAAGGTCCCCCCCCCCCCCTTTTTAAAAAATGTATTAGTTTTATTTTTTACCGCTGCACTTGAATATAGTTCGAAATCTTTCGTCCAGAAAGGTCTGGCACGGTCCGTTTGGGTAGTACTGCTGCAGTCTTACGAGAGCCGTGTCGACTTATGCGGGGCCATAGTGCTGGAGGACCGGTGCTGTCGGATTATTTTAGACTGCGCCCCGATGGCGATCAGAGAGAAAGAGAAAGAGAAGACCTCTCCCCCCGCTGTCGCATCCAATACACCCCAAGGTGTGTTTGGTTTTTTTTTCTTCCCGAGGCGTGTTTGATCGCTGCCGGCATAGAGCGCCCCAAACAGACTCGGACGTGGCGCAACGCTGCGCCGAAGATGGCGCTGCTGTCAAGTCGATAGTGGCAATAGAAGTATGGTTCGTGGGACTCAACACAACGATGTTCATCTCTTGGGTTTTTTATTTCACTCGTTTTTCTTTTTTTATTATTTGTTCTGTGCGACAGTGTGGCGCGCAATTCAAATTGTGAGCACCTCGATACACGGCGAAGCGTGACCGCGGGCGTGACGCACTTGATTGGGATGCGGAGGAGGTCATTTATTTCCGTGACGTCACGGCGATGAGCACTCGCGCGCCGACGCAACGGGCGCAGCGCGGGCTGCCTGATGAGGACCCGACCAGGGGCATGCACCCCTAAACTGTATTTGTATTTAGATTGCTTATTTTGAAATCATATCTTTTCGAAGGCCCAGTCGTTTTGATGCGGCCGCATCGTAACCACGCGGGGCCACCACCCTCTTGCGCGGCAAGCACCTGACGTTAACGTTGGCGCACAACTTGATTCTTCTACTTTTATTTTCCCGGTAGTCTCGTCGTGGGGCGCGTCAAACCGCCGCTGCAGCCGCCGGGTTACGGCTTTCCGCACCTCATTTTTTATTGGATTAATCCTTCAAACCGTCAATTGACTCTGCTGTGGCCGCGCGGGTTTTAACGGCGAGGTGAAGTCGTTGTGTGATTGATATGAGCCCGGGCCCCTCCCCCTGCGCCCCAACCCGCCCCGGCCGCGGTGAATGGTGCCCAGCAGTGTGTCTGTCCAGTAAAGGGCCGTCGTGGTAGTTGAAGTGTTGAAGTGCTTGGCCGCGGCTCGGCACGGGCGTTACCGCAGGCTGGGCCGGGGCAGGCCGGGGCAGGCCGGGGTCGTAACGGCAATGACGCAAACAATAAAAAGAAGCAGCCCGACCGGACGGGACTGGACGGGACACCCAATCCTCCCTGCCCAGCCCAGTGCTGTCCAGTGTATAGCCAAGTGCTCGAGCAAGATCCCTCATCTCATCTCATCCCAGCAATCCCGCGCGGCCCGGCCAATCCCCCGCGCTCTCCTCATCCTTATACCCGTGGACGTGGACCAGGGCCATGAGACGACCGCCCCGCAGCGCCCTGGCCTGGTCCGGCCTGACGGAGGCACATGCGGAGGTTTAATTTTCAATGTGACTTCTTTCTTTTTGAGACAAAATGTATTGATTCTTTAAAATAAATAAAAATATAATAATAATAATAATAATAATAATAATAATAATAATAATAATAATAAAGGCTTTAAAGTGTTAGGGTGAAACTTTCTCAAATTTTTGTAGCCCGCGAAGAAAATCTTTTGCTCTCCATGTGCGTGCGTGGCCGGTGGCCGGGCCCGGGCCGGCCAGCAGCCCGCGTCGAGTCGAGACGAGACGTCCATGTGCGACACGTTTGCATATCGCTGGAGGATATCTTCCCGTGTGTTTTGACGTCCGCATCCTGGCGTGGTCTGCCCGGCCTGGCCCCGGCCCCGGCCCGCCCTGAGCCGCGCTATTCACCGCGTCGTGGCCGCGGGGCATCTTGTAACGCTATAGCCGCCCGAGGGCCGCGGGGCCGGGCGGGGCGGGGCGGGGCGGGGCGGGGCGGGGCGGGGCGGGGCGGGGCGGGGCAGGGCAGAGCCCTCAATGAGGATGAAGGAGGGGAGCGATTTAGAGGTTGGAAAGTGAAGGTGTGTGTGTTCCTGGTCTGGTTCCTGGTCCGCGGCGGCGGGGATATGACGGGTGGGAGTGGTGGAGGAGTATGCCTTCCCCGGCGGGTCCCGGCCCGGCCCGGCCCGGCCCGGCCCGCTCAAAGCTAGTCACTCTCTCGGCGTGGCCCGGCGCGGCGGCGCCCGCTGTGAGCTGAGCGAAGGGAGGGCGGTGTGGGCAGTGCCTGCCGGGGAAGTGCCTCACCTGCTGTCGACCCGGAGGGCCGGACCGGGGCGGGGAAAGGGGAGGTCAGGCGTTCGGGCGCACCACGCACGTGCCACGGGGAGAGGTGTGAAAATAACGACGTTAACGACCGTCTTTACGACTCTTAAGAACGCGTGTACCATGCACCACTGTACTATACGAGCGGGAAACAACTCTGAATTTTGGTGTACCCTTTTTTTCTGTGAATTTTTGTGAATTTGCGTGAGTTGTGAATTTTCACTTAAATTTTACATTTTTTTGTGAATTTTCATGATTTTTTTTCTGACTTTTCCTGAATTTTTGTAAATTTTTCAACAAAAAAATAATTGAATTTTTCTGGTTTCTGTTTCAGATGAGGCCGCGACCGGCGGCCAGCAGCACGGCGCGGGGGCGGCGGCGGCACGCGGAGGAGGCGGGCTGGTGACCGCTCCGGCCGCCATGATGCGACCCGGACCAGGTTCGGGAGCGGGCCCTGGGGCGGGGCCGGGGGCGGGGCCGGGCCCCGGGGCGCAGTGCGACGCCATGCTGCTGGGCAGGGAGCCGGTCGAGGGGGCGGTGCACGCCGCCTCCCTGGGCAGCCTCGTGCGGGGGCTCGCCGGCACCAAAGCCAGGCCCAACCGCCAAGGTAAGCTAGGGATGTACATACAGTGTATGTCATGTTGGTACCAGGGTCTACTATTTTTACTGATCACAAGATTATCGCTGATTATCAATGATTATTGCTGATGATCAATTATTATTGATAATTGCTAATTTTGATCAAAAAAATTGTGATTATCATTGATTATTTTGGTTAATGATTATCGTGATCATCATTGACTATCGTGATTATCATTGATTATCTCGATAATCGGATTATTATGATTTTTAAATGATTATCGTGATTATCGAATGATAATCCTTGAGTTTTTCGACTGATTATCCGTGACTATCGTGATTACCTGTGGTTTTCTCGGGGATTATCGAAGTGGTTGGCCCTTGAATTCGAAGATATTTTTAAAAAATATATATTTATTTATTTTTTGAAATTTTAGAATGCGATTTTTCGATTGGCGGTTGGTTTGATTCACCCCCACCCCACGTGCTTGCAGGTCGGCGCTACCTGCTGCGCTGCTCGGAGGCCGGCGTGGAGCTGGTGGCGCGGCGGCCCGCGCTGCAGCGGCCGCCCGGCGCCCTGGCCAGCGTGCGCGCCGAGGACGAGGGCTTCGAGTCGGACGAGGACCGGAGGTCGACGCGCTCGGACGACTCGACGAGCGTGTCGTCGTCGTGCTGCCTGGTGGACGACCACGTGTTCAAGGCGGCGGGGCTGGCGGCGGTGGGCGGCGCGGGCGGGCGCGGCGTCACCCTGGCGCTGCCGGGCCCGGGCCCCGGCGCGGGCGCGTCCTCCACCAGCTCGGACAGCGCCAACAGCAGCGGCGGCTCCGACACGGACGAGGTGGACGCCAAGGCTCCGCTGGACGCGCTGGCTGCGGAAGCGGCGGGGCTCTCGCACCCGCACGGCCACGGCCACGGCACCGCCAGCGCGCCCTGCAGGGAGACGTTCTCCTTCCACGACGTGGCGTTCTGTCACGTGGACGCGGCCTTCCCCCGCGTCGTGGTGCTGGTGGTGCGCCGGGGTGCGGCGCCGCGACGCCTGCGGCCGCCGGGCGGGGGCGGTGCCGGTGCCGGGGGCGGGGCGGCCGCGGGGGGCCCCGGCGCCGGCCTCGAGGCCCTGGTGCTGGAGTGCCGCGGCGAGGAGGGCGTGCGCGCCCTGTGCGCCGCCTACCAGGATCTGAGCCGGCGCGCGCGCATGGACGCGTGGTCGCACCGCCGTAAGGAGGACCCCAAGGACGCGTCGGCGGCGGCGTCCGGCACCTCCACCACCGTCGTCAGCGGCACCGTGCTGCCCAGGTTCATCTTCTCCAAGGTGGACGAGGCGGAGCAGGCGAGCCGGTTTAACCTGGTGCAGCGCACCGACGGCGATGGCGTCACGCACATCGAGGTGTCCCGCGGCGGCGGCAGCAGCGGCGCGTCGCTGGTCAGCGTGGACGACGCGTCCGAGATGTGCGGCCCGTCCAGCATCATCAGCATCAGCACGCCGGACTCGGGGAACGTCCTGACGGAGCGCGACCGGACGCCGCTGGGCCGCCTCAGCAAGGAGATCGAGGGCGTCATCCGGCCCATGGCGGACGCGGAGCCGAGCGCGCGGCGCGAGCGGCAGCGCCAGCACGCGGACGAGCCCAGCCTGTGGACGACGGCGCTCACGCAGGACGACGATGCGGTCGCGGCCGGCGTCGGGCTGAGCGTCGGGCTGAGCGGGCCGTCGTCGCTTCCGGCCGCGCAGCCGCAGCGCCCCGAGCGCAAGCGCTTCGTGCGGAAGAACAAGGCGCCCGCGCCGCCCGCGCCCGGTAGCGGCGCCGCCCCCGCCGCGCAGCAGGCCGGCCAGAGCGACGCGGGCGGCGCCATGACGCTCAAGAAGAAGGCGCCGGCGCCGTCCCCGCAGGACGTGGTGGTGCTGAACAACACCCTGAACAGGGTGGGTCGCCCCTCCGAGCCGCGCGTCGTCCGCGGCCAGTTCATCCGCGTGTCGGTGGAGCAGCAGAAGCAGGCCTGGCCGCACGTGAGCCACTTCCCGGCGGGCTGGACGGGGCCGGCGCCGGCGCGCTCCGCCACGCCGCACCACGCCGCCCATCCCTGGAGCCACCCCGCGGCCTTCCCCGACGCGGACCCCCGGCACCGGTACCAGCGGCGCAGCCGGAGCAGCGACTCGGGGCGCGGGGGCGGGGGCGGGGGCGCGCAGCAGGCGCAGCAGCCGAGGCCGCGGAGCCCACCGGCCGCCGCGCGCCGGCCCATGGCCTACAGGTACATCGACACCCCCCCGCCGGCGCCGGCCCCCGCCCCGGGACAGCCACCCGGCCGGCCGCACCACCCGGGCGCCACCACCAACTCCCTCTCCAACCGCTTCTTCGGGCTGTCGCAGAAGCTGAGGGAGATCGGCGGGTCGGTGGTGGGCGGGGGCCTCGGCGGGCACCCCGGCTCTGGCCGCCGGAACAGCTGGGGCGACTCCCCGACCCGCTTCTACACTAGTTTAGATCCCCCGCTCAAGGCCTCGTCGGGCGGGGGCAACAATCTCAAATCCGTCATTAAGAAGAACCAAGGCGCGGGCGGCGCCGAGCCCAAGAAGGTCACCTTTAGCGCGTATGCCACAGTGCAAGTTGTGGACTGATGTAGCCGTCAGATTCCATTTCTTTAGTGTTTTTCCATTTTTTTAAAAAATTCTGTCTATACCTTCAGAAGTGTGGAGAAACTGAATAATTCCTTTAATTATGGAGAATACTTTTTATCAGAGATGAGAGAAGTGCCAATGTGGTATCGGGAGAGGCGACTCTCCCGTTCCCAAAATTAGGTTATTGAAACAGTTTAGTACCAATTGCAACCTACAGTGTATGTACTTTAATATAAGTATATGCCTTTGTGCTATAGTTGCACATCAGTCGTGTACAGGTATGGTGTTAAGTATACTCTGTTTAAGTTTAGTTGCGGATAATTTTGCTCTTCTTTGTTTCTGTCCTATTCTTTCAACTGTTTGTAGTTTACTAGAGGGGAAGTGTTTGGCATACTCTTGTGGCCTGTAAATTTGATAGCTTCTTTGTATCCTTTGATGCAGACTATATTTTAAGTCAGTTTTAATTTGTGTTGAAAAGTATGTGATAAAACACAATCAACCTTTTAAATATGTTTCCTAATCATAGGTATGTTTTGCAAAAAGGTTTTTTTTTTTTTTAAACTGATTACCTCTGAATATTCACAGGTCTCATGAAAGATTTTCTTTTTATAGGTCCTAGAGACAAGCCTTGTTGTGTTTTTACATGATAGTTGTGTTTGCTCAAACAACTCTTTATTTTTTTTATTTTTTTGTAAGTTTTAGATGTATGTGTTTGCTCAAGAGAATCTTCTTTAATTTCCATTCTTAAAGCAAGAAATCCATTCTTAACACGGCCTTTGTAGTGCATTGCAACATATTCAAGTGGGGGCTTGGACGAGAACTTCTCATTTCTCCATTACTTTTTAGGTCCATTCAAAACCCAAAATTTTGTCTCTGAGCTATAATTAACATTACTCATCAAAGAGCATAGCTTAATTTTAGTTCAGTGATCTCTATGAAGACTCCTGTTTCCTCAGGAAGTCATATCACATTTTCTTAACAACCAGCTCTAATGATATTACGGCATTCGAACAAGTAATGTGGATGTAGAGCTGATGAATTTGGCTAAAAACATCTTAAAGTGATAGTAAAGACAACTGTAATTTCTAGGATTCATAATGAGTTCTTATAATCTAAATATTTTATACAATCCGAACTGTTGAGAGTACCACAAAATGTGTTGTGAACATGTAAACCTTATACCTTTTCACTTTCTACAGAAATGTCTTGCCCCTTAATTCTGTATTTTGCCATGATAAATAAATTTGTTTGTTGCTGTTGATTGTGGAGAATGTACTCATCATTAATAAACCAAGTCGCCAAAAAAGCTGTGTTTTCATTACAGCCTAGAACTTATTTAGGATTTGTCAAAAATACCTAAACATCTCAAATCAGAGGCCAAGTTGTGTGAACAAATCAAGGCGTCATTAAGCCTTTGCATTTTTACAGTTCTTGGTCTGGAAACATCTTCTGTTCAAAGTTACACCAATTGTGCATGGTGACTCAAATAAAAAACCTACAATAGCCCAATAGCCCCCGATAGTTGGTTCAACAAAGAAAAACAAAAAAAGCAAAAATTATAAAGAAAACAAAGAAAAAAAAGATGCAGGAGGCCAAGTAACAACCAAAAAGTAGTTCGGTTTTAAAATTGTAACTCCTTCTTTACCACTAAACACTCTGCATAAAACATAATTATTTAAATTCTTGTCATCTCCACCTTACCATCTTTTCATCGTTTCTACTTATTATTGATTAGGTTCTGATAAACTAACAAATAACTCAATCCAAAACACTTACATTCTGAAGTAAATGTTATTATTTTCAAATTCCATGCCTAAGTTTCTAAGGCTTTATCTAGTTAGGGCAAAATTATCGATCAATGTCAACGATCAACGTAGGTCTTGTATACAGAAGAGGGAGGGGAGAGGGCGGGGGTGGAGAGGAAAGCAGCCCTCACTTTTGTATACCAAACCATACGTCGTTCGTTGATCGTTGACGTTGATCGTTGATTTTTTCCTAACTTGATAAAACCTAAGGCCTGATATTATGTGCGCGATAAACCAATACCGGAGGAATGATTCGCCCCAAAACCGGGGAAGGGAAGCAGAGCTCTCAGAACACGCAACACGCCCGCACGGATGCATGCCGGCGGAGTGGAGAGCTTCCAAAACGACTGAGGAGGTGGGTGGGTTGCCTGCCGTCACGGCGCTGTCGCTCCACTGCAATGCAGCGGCGGGACCGTTCGGCTCGGGCATGGAGGGTGTTGTCGCGCTGTTGTCGCGTTGCGTCGTGTGCTGTGCGGTAGCTGATAATATGAAATTTATTCAGTCTTTTTGTATTTTTCAATTGAAAGATCTTCTGGGACTGTGGGCAACTGTCGGCGTGGTAGCGTAAAATTCCCGACATTTATTGGATTGCGAAAGTGGAGTGACGTTAGTTTTAGATGTGAAAGAGGGGAGGTTCTCGGGCGACCTCAGACCAACCACCGAGGTTTAAATCATACGAAAATCGGCGAAAAGAAATAATTAGGTCGACCGAGATTCGAACATGACAAAAGCGTCCCGACAGCCTAGATGGTTTGGGACGGGGGGCAGGGACGGTAACCACTAGGCTGTCGGTTCGCACACCTGTCGGCGACGCGAATTGGACTCCCTATCTACTGGCCTGGACTGGCCCGGCGGCGCTAGTCTTCCCAGCCAAAGAATGAGGTAGTGCGAGGAGAGCAATGAAAGCCATTCGGCTCCCGATTGCTCCCGAACTCCCCCGACTCAGTGCCTTCGGCTTCGAGATCTCGCGGCGTCTTGTGCGGCTTGGACCGCGAGACTGGCGAGACCGATAGTCCGCGCAACCCTTCAGGACAACCGCGAAAGGGATGCGCGAATCTCGCGTATCGCCCCCGCGAACCCGCGACAGGGAGCGCACCCGCGAAGGAGACCCGCAGGACACGCAAACCGCGACCGCACCAAACACCTCAACTCGCGACCCGCGGCCGCGGATCGCGGTCCGCGAGTCCTCCCCCGCGGTTCCGCGAATATCCTCGCGATCGCGCATCCCTTTCGCGGTTGTCCTGAAGGGTTTGCGCGGACTCGCGGACTCGCGGTCTCGCGGTCCAAGCCGCGCATGACGCCGCGAGATCTCGAAGCCGAAGGCACTGAGTGGGGGGTGCTCGGGAGCAATCGGGAGCCGAATGGCTTTCATTGCTCTCCTCGCACTACCTCAATCTTTGGCTGGGAAGACTATACCCCAGTGGTGGAAAGGCGGCGCATGTAGGGTGCAAATTTTGCGCCTCTTTCAAGGGACCCCGAGACTTCACCAAAAGAGCGCATTTAAGGGCGCTTTTCGGGTTACTTTTCAATAGAAAGAGATAGGAAAATGTGCCCTAAAAGGCGCAGTTTTGGCGAAGTTTCGGGGTGCGGTCAAAAACGCGCAAAACTCGCACCCAGCAGGCGATGCCATTCCACTGGGGTGTATATACCCTTCCCAGCCAAAGAATGATGCACCTCTCCTTGTTGCTCTAGAGAGGTCTCCATTAGGTCCGAGGGAGAAGCTACGTCATTCTTTGGCTGGGAAGACTACAGATATAGTTTCTAATGAGTCTCGAACTCGAACCATTGAGAGTCGACCCGGAAGTTAGCCGATCGAGACTATCGCGAGGAGCTCACTAATGACCGTCCTGGCGACGAGTATCTACCCGCCACGCACAGGGTGTTCATGAACACGGGGAGGAGCGCCTGCCTCAACCTCTCCTGGGGACGAGTTTCCACACGCCACACCCAGGGTGTTCATGGACACGGGGAGGAGCGCCTGCCTCAACCTCTCCTGGGGACGAGTTTCCAAACGCCACACCCAGGGTGTTCATGGACACGGGGAGGAGCGCCTGCCTCAACCTCTCCTGGGGACGAGTTTCCAAACGCCACACCCAGGGTGTTCATGGACACGGGGAGGAGCGCCTGCCTCAACCTCTCCTGGGGACGAGTTTCCACACGCCACACCCAGGGTGTTCATGGACACGGGGAGGAGCGCCTGCCTCAACCTCTCCTGGGGACGAGTTTCCACACGCCACACCCAGGGTGTTCATGGACACGGGGAGGAGCGCCTGCCTCAACCTCTCCTGGGGACGAGTTTCCACACGCCACACCCAGGGTGTTCATGGACACGGGGAGGAGCGCCTGCCTCAACCTCTCCTGGGGACGAGTTTCCACACGCCACACCCAGGGTGTTCATGGACACGGGGAGGAGCGCCTGCCTCAACCTCTCCTGGGGACGAGTTTCCACACGCCACACCCAGGGTGTTCATGGACACGGGGAGGAGCGCCTGCCTCAACCTCTCCTGGGGACGAGTTTCCACACGCCACACCCAGGGTGTTCATGGACACGGGGAGGAGCGCCTGCCTCAACCTCTCCTGGGGACGAGTTTCCACACGCCACACCCAGGGTGTTCATGGACACGGGGAGGAGCGCCTGCCTCAACCTCTCCTGGGGACGAGTTTCCACACGCCACACCCAGGGTGTTCATGGACACGGGGAGGAGCGCCTGCCTCAACCTCTCCTGGGGACGAGTTTCCACACGCCACACCCAGGGTGTTCATGGACACGGGGAGGAGCGCCTGCCTCAACCTCTCCTGGGGACGAGTTTCCACACGCCACACCCAGGGTGTTCATGGACACGGGGAGGAGCGCCTGCCTCAACCTCTCCTGGGGACGAGTTTCCACACGCCACACCCAGGGTGTTCATGGACACGGGGAGGAGCGCCTGCCTCAACCTCTCCTGGGGACGAGTTTCCACACGCCACACCCAGGGTGTTCATGGACACGGGGAGGAGCGCCTGCCTCAACCTCTCCTGGGGACGAGTTTCCACACGCCACACCCAGGGTGTTCATGGACACGGGGAGGAGCGCCTGCCTCAACCTCTCCTGGGGACGAGTTTCCACACGCCACACCCAGGGTGTTCATGGACACGGGGAGGAGCGCCTGCCTCAACCTCTCCTGGGGACGAGTTTCCACACGCCACACCCAGGGTGTTCATGGACACGGGGAGGAGCGCCTGCCTCAACCTCTCCTGGGGACGAGTTTCCACACGCCACACCCAGGGTGTTCATGGACACGGGGAGGAGCGCCTGCCTCAACCTCTCCTGGGGACGAGTTTCCACACGCCACACCCAGGGTGTTCATGGACACGGGGAGGAGCGCCTGCCTCAACCTCTCCTGGGGACGAGTTTCCACACGCCACACCCAGGGTGTTCATGGACACGGGGAGGAGCGCCTGCCTCAACCTCTCCTGGGGACGAGTTTCCACACGCCACACCCAGGGTGTTCATGGACACGGGGAGGAGCGCCTGCCTCAACCTCTCCTGGGGACGAGTTTCCACACGCCACACCCAGGGTGTTCATGGACACGGGGAGGAGCGCCTGCCTCAACCTCTCCTGGGGACGAGTTTCCACACGCCACACCCAGGGTGTTCATGGACACGGGGAGGAGCGCCTGCCTCAACCTCTCCTGGGGACGAGTTTCCACACGCCACACCCAGGGTGTTCATGGACACGGGGAGGAGCGCCTGCCTCAACCTCTCCTGGGGACGAGTTTCCACACGCCACACCCAGGGTGTTCATGGACACGGGGAGGAGCGCCTGCCTCAACCTCTCCTGGGGACGAGTTTCCACACGCCACACCCAGGGTGTTCATGGACACGGGGAGGAGCGCCTGCCTCAACCTCTCCTGGGGACGAGTTTCCACACGCCACACCCAGGGTGTTCATGGACACGGGGAGGAGCGCCTGCCTCAACCTCTCCTGGGGACGAGTTTCCACACGCCACACCCAGGGTGTTCATGGACACGGGGAGGAGCGCCTGCCTCAACCTCTCCTGGGGACGAGTTTCCACACGCCACACCCAGGGTGTTCATGGACACGGGGAGGAGCGCCTGCCTCAACCTCTCCTGGGGACGAGTTTCCACACGCCACACCCAGGGTGTTCATGGACACGGGGAGGAGCGCCTGCCTCAACCTCTCCTGGGGACGAGTTTCCACACGCCACACCCAGGGTGTTCATGGACACGGGGAGGAGCGCCTGCCTCAACCTCTCCTGGGGACGAGTTTCCACACGCCACACCCAGGGTGTTCATGGACACGGGGAGGAGCGCCTGCCTCAACCTCTCCTGGGGACGAGTTTCCACACGCCACACCCAGGGTGTTCATGGACACGGGGAGGAGCGCCTGCCTCAACCTCTCCTGGGGACGAGTTTCCACCCGCCACACCCAGGGTGTTCATGGACACGGGGAGGAGCGCCTGCCTCAACCTCTCCTGGGGACGAGTTTCCACACGCCACACCCAGGGTGTTCATGGACACGGGGAGGAGCGCCTGCCTCAACCTCTCCTGGGGACGAGTTTCCACACGCCACACCCAGGGTGTTCATGGACACGGGGAGGAGCGCCTGCCTCAACCTCTCCTGGGGACGAGTTTCCACACGCCACACCCAGGGTGTTCATGGACACGGGGAGGAGCGCCTGCCTCAACCTCTCCTGGGGACGAGTTTCCACACGCCACACCCAGGGTGTTCATGGACACGGGGAGGAGCGCCTGCCTCAACCTCTCCTGGGGACGAGTTTCCACACGCCACACCCAGGGTGTCCATGGACACGGGGAGGAGCGCCTGCCTCAACCTCTCCTGGGGACGAGTTTCCACACGCCACACCCAGGGTGTTCATGGACACGGGGAGGAGCGCCTGCCTCAACCTCTCCTGGGGACGAGTTTCCACACGCCACACCCAGGGTGTTCATGGACACGGGGAGGAGCGCCTGCCTCAACCTCTCCTGGGGACGAGTTTCCACCCGCCACACCCAGGGTGTTCATGGACACGGGGAGGAGCACCTACCTTAACCTCTTCTGGGGACTAAATTTCACACGCCACACCCTGGGTGTTCATGGACACGGGGAGGAGCACCTACCTTAACCTCTCTTAGGGACGACGCTAGTCACTGCCCTCGTGCCATAAGTGCCACATTCGTCTTGGACATTCAGCTGAAATAAAACCAAGTTATGAAAAGCTAGTAATGACATATATTAGAATTGGTTCCCTAGTTTTAAAAAGTTTGCAGAGCAGATTTGCTCACTATACAACGTAACTTATGTATATGAAACTACTGACCTGCCCAGTTTTAGCAAGTTCCAGAACCTTTTTATCTGATACCACACCAACAGTGTTGGAATTCTGGAAGAAAGAAGCAAAATGTGGTTTACAAATTGTTTAAGTGATGGGGTTACCTGGAAACATCATAAATTTAGTGTACATACTGGTTGAATGGAGCTCATTCCCCCAGGATTAGTGGACAAGGGTGATGATTGCCAATTAGAAAATATCTTTCTCCTCGCAGGTTGTATTTGACTGCAAACAGAAAATTTTAAATTAATATGGATTTATTTCATATGTTTTGATCTCAATGTCGGAAATTTACTTAAGTGAAGCAGTTACCTGAAATGATTATTAGTGGAGTGACACATGGACCGATGGTCTGCTGGAAAAATAGTGTGCACAGTATGCTTTGCAGCCGATAATGAAACCAGTCTCAGAACATTTTCTCTTCGGAATGGGCCGGACACACATAACGAGAGGTAGCTACAGTTTTGGATGGAGTGGACACCACAGCCACATTGCCCACATTTTGAATCCAGCGTCGGCACCTAAATACAACATAGAATGAATTTTATAATTAGTACAAATGGAGAGGTCTGGTAGTAAGGTCTGTTGATTTTAGTGTTCTAGGAAACCAATAATTGGCTGAGCCTCTCTTACTCAACCTTTAACTTAAATTTAAGCAATGAAGCCTTAGTAGTCCGTGCCGAGAACGAAGTGTGTCTTTGGCAGGGTAGGCAACTTTCTAACAGTAACTTCCGCTGGGTTTGACACCCGATTTTAGCTGTGTGTTTGATGACTTAACCAACTTTAAACAAACGAAAGAACCTTGTGAAACGTTTAATTTTCAATTAGTGGTAAACTGGCGGTTCTTTGCAATATATTATAGATTTTTAAATTGGCAACGGTTGGCTACATGCAATAAATAAAGACGGGGTATGGTCTGAAGAAGTGCAATGGCAGCATGGGCTGGAAGTAGGCTAGTTTTTAGAAAAAGAGCATTTAGTTTGGGTTTGTAATGTGAAATCTGTTCCGGCTCAAAATCTTTAATCCCTTCCACTTAAAATCCAAGGAAAGAGATAGTTACTGGGATCCTGTCAGAACCTTCCGTTTCTGTCTTCCAAAGGATTTTTTTTGTGTGTCTGTTAATAATTTGATATGAAAGAGAAAGAAATGCTATTCAGAAGTTTAATAAAAGTTTAACATCATTTTAGATCTTCTCTTAACATAAATCATTTCAACATGGCATACAATGTTAATAAGATAATCTGCATCTTCAAACATAAATCTGCTATTGGATCTAACGGGAGGGAACCAGATAGCTGAGGCTCGACCTTAAGACTGGAATATTTAATTTGATCTACATCTTAATTTTAATCTTTTTGGCCGCACAACACTGCGGCCTTAAAGGGCAGATCTGTTGTGTCGGTATTCACCGTGTTGGGGATTCAACGTGAGGGAGCCAAATAGCTAAGGCTCGATCTGAGGACTGGAATCTTAAATTTGATCTATATCTTCATTTTAATCTTCTTGGCCACACAACACTGTGGCCCTAAAGGGCGGATCTGTTGTGTCGGTATTCACCGTGTTAGGGATTCAACGTGAGGGAGCCAAATAGCTGAGGCTTGATCTTAAGACTGGAATCTTAAATGTGATCTTTATCTGAATTTTAATCTCTGTGGCCACAAAACACCGCAGTATCCAGGAATATGAAATTTTGTTCTCTTGTTAAAATTTGACGATGAATTTCTTGCATCAAGGTTAAATATATAAGAAGTATGCAAAATCAAAAGGGATTTGTAGTTATTTTACATTGTCGTATCTATTCCTCTTCAATTCAAACCAGATCCATCAACTTTTTTCTTCATGAAAAAAAATTAAAATAAATTAATGTCAAATATATATTTATTTTTTTTTTGGCTTAAAAGTGGGATCTTTGGCTCAGCCTTAAGCTTAGGCTTTACCTAGTATGCAGATACAACCGGAGCACAATCGCAATACTACAGACACTAACCTGGTCTTGTCCACAGGAAAGTGGAAAACTGTTCTCCAATCCCCTGTCCACAGCGTACGCACTGCAAGACGATACGGCACAATGCTTCTTTTTCAGCCCCATGAGCAAAACATACCGCTGTACCACTATAAATCAACGCAAATCGCAAAATACATAACGCAAACGCACAATTCAAGCAGACCGAAGCAGAAACATTCAAATCAGAAGGACTTTGTTGCGACACACTGCTGGTGCCAATAATCCCTGTCGTGGCAGAAAATTATTACAGCTCCTAATAATAATAATTCGAATAGGCTTACATGAAACGAAGATAGGTCCCCCTCGCCGAATGTAGTTTTGTATAAACCATAATGAGTACGGACTTACCGTCTGAGCGACGTAAGTTGGTCAAATAATGCTCCAAAAGCCGTCACTTGCTACCGAGAGACTGGCACTACCCCAGGCCGACTGAGCCGAATGACGGTGGTGGGGGGTCGACCAGCAACCGGTAAACTGCCACTGCAGTTGACTGGGGCTGCAAAACACAACGAGTCAAATCGTGTGAAGTCGTCAAGTCGTGCCCGTCGTGCCGGAGTGCAGAATAGGTAGGTCATTTTATCGTTTATCTTTGGTCTTTGATCAACTAGGTAAAGTTAACACCTAAAGGTGGCCGTACACCAGCGTGTCCGACGTGTCCGCCTATGTCCGTTTACCGTTTTCAGTCGTGGTTTTTGTCACTTGGGGTCACAAGATGTGTTCAAAGTTTGTAGTCATACATGTCAATGCATTTCTGGCCGAAACATCGACCGAAAAAAGAAAACGGACATAGGCGGACACGCGTCCACCTAATGTCCGTTTTCTTTTTTCAGTTGATGTTTCGGCCAGATATGCATTGAAATGTTCAACTACACACTTTTGCCGTTTATGCAAACATTCTCTTAATTTCTTTGATTACAAATAAAGTAAAGATTTAAAAAAAAACAAGGAGCAAAGATTTCAGTTAAAAGTAGAAGCCTTTACTAATATCAAACATGTTTGATATTAAAACTGCAAGCTCGTTCTTTACATCTAAACTTTCAAGAGACATTGTGTTCAGTAAGAAATATATGGAAACCAATGTGATAACTAGAAAGGCCATGATGAACCTAGGAGAAATAATTTTGAAAACCTAAAACTTTAGGTTGAAGGCAGCGGCTCAACATACCTTTCTTTGCTTAACATGCCTATAAAAATAACCACTTGATACTCGAATACCCTCAAAGCAATTTAACACTCACGCTTTCACCAACAAATTCAACACAAAACTTCATCAAGGTTAGAAAAGAAATATTAAGAAAATCCAGTTTCAAGTGAAGCAGTAACGGGTGGCTGTTGTCATAGTAACCCAAACATGTTCATTTAAAAATTTGATTTTCTCTAAATTTTCTTCATAAAATGAACTTTGTTGTTTTAGAATGTTGTTTATATTAGAGTAAATAATTAGTATCTGAATGTAGGCTGAAAAACAGTTTGTTTTTAGTACATATCTTCTAGCCTATAACCTCCAACTTAAAATGATAATTTTCTCAGAATTTTTAACATAAAGTTAAAAAAAATCTCATAGTGTTTCTACTAGGCGTATTGCGGCCTTTCTAAATATCACATTGATTTTGGTGTACATGCTGTACATTCTGAGATCAACCCTATCACGCCATCACAGCCGTGAGCACAATACTCGTTCTGAACACTGTAGCTTTTAAAAGTTAGTGTGTAAAGAACGAGTAAAAAATTGTCCATATCTCTGGCAGCAAGCTTGAGTTGCCTTAGGTTGAATTAAACAAGTTATCACAATTTCTTTTCTAAAAAGTTTAGTTAGTTGGTTTATAAGAACGTTTCATACCTTGCATGACTCTGGCAGCAAGCTTGAGCTGACGTCTGAGTTAAAGATTAAGGTCCCAGAGATTGTTTGGAGTTCTAGTTGTATGGCTCAACAATGTAACATCCCCCAACTCTGCAGCAGCGACCCTGGCAGACTGCCTTTGTGAGTCCGTCATGCAGCTCACTCAGTTAATTTTGCCTAAGATTGACTTATAGACAAGTTATCATAATTTCATTTCTAAAAAGTTTAGTTAGTTGGTTTATAAGAACATTTCATTTTATCTTGCATGGCTCTGGCTGCTCTGGCAGGAAGCTTGAGTTGACGTCTAAGTGAAAGATAAAGGTCGCAGAGAATATTTTGAGTTCAAGTTGTACAGCTCAACAACGTACATCCCTCAACTGTGCAGCAGTGACCCTGGCAGACCGCCTTTGTGTGTCCGTCATGCAGCTCACTCAGGAAGTTTTGCCAAAGATTGACTTAGAAACAAGTTATCGTATCATTTCAAATATTTTTGTTTACAATCACCTTTCATCCAATAAACCACCGGAGCGCCAACGCCGAAAGCCAATCCCGGAGGGCCTTGCCTTTCGCTAGTACTACCTAGTTTACTTTTTACGAATCCCACCGGAGTTTTATGTTTTGCCAACATAACAAAGCTCCATGTTTTAACTTCCAGCTACCATTTATGTTTGACTGACCTCAATATATTTTATGCGCATCAATTTCAATTAAATGTGCTGTGAGTCATTTTACCGCTTGAAGGCGAAAAAAATTGGTTTCAAGCAATGTGATAGCCCTTCGTTTTCTTACAGGACAGTTCCCTATCCTGTAGGGAGGTCGAGGACGTCCCTTTCCCGGGGAGGGAGGGAGGGGAACGGGGAGGCGGTTTTCGGACGAGATGCCATACATACTGTTTAATAATATTTTGATACATATTTTCGGGGGAGGCGTTCCCCTCCCGCTCCCCTCCCTCCCCGGGAGGGAACGTCCTCGACCTCCCTATGGGTGGACCTGGGGTGTTATTGTTGCAAACTTTGTGAAAAGGCGCCAAACTGAACTTATTAGAGCGTGCCATTGACTCTTAAGGTCTTGTCGCTTGTTTATGCGAGTATAATTAATCCTTGATATTTTCGTGGTCTTTGTCAGAAAAATGCCTCGCAGCCGAAAAGAAAAATGCAGGACCAATAAGCATTACCAATATCCTGCCAATCATCAGTTTTACCCTTGCACCCATCAGCCCTTTCCCCATCAGCCCTTTCCCCATCAGCCCTTTCCCCATCAGCCCTTTCCCCAGCAGCCCTTTCCCCAGCAGCCCTTTCCCCAGCAGCCCTTTCCCCTGCAGCCCTTTCCCCTGCAGCCCTTTCCACAGCAGCCCTTTCCACAGCAGCCTTTTCCACAGCAGCCCTTTCCACAGCAGCCCTTCTCCCACCAGCCTTTTCCCTACCAGTCGTTTCCCCTCCAACCTTTTCCCCAACAGCCCTATGCCTATTCCTATCAATCGTCATACATGCAACATCCCTCAAATGTATGCACTTCACAGACCCAATTTTCTCCTTGCTTCACACAGTCCTCCTCTCATTTGGGATGCACTTCAGCTCCGCCACATCTGCCGCGTAAGCGTAAGTGTAATCCTATTCCACCTCCCAAGTCTAATCCTATTCCACCTCCCAAGTCTAATCCTATTCCACCTCAGTCTAATCCTATTCCACCTCCCAAGCCTAATGTCCAACTTCCTTCAACCATGCCATGCCTTTCCTCAAATCATAATAACCCTCCTCCAACTCCCACCCTAAAACCTGCAAGAAGAAATCCTGCCCCCCAACCAGAATCATCAACTCCTTCGTCACCTCCTATTATTATCTCTGACAGCAGTGGTGAAGATGGAGAAGTGGTTAGAGATAAGAACCATGGGGTGTACCAGCCGCCAGGAAAGAATTTGGTGAGTTCGACTAATGAGATATTATACGAATCACAAGAACAGGAGGAAAATTGTCTGCTCCTGGACCATAACAAGGCCTCGACTTATCAGAGAAGGGCCACGAGAGAAGCCCTCTCCGATTGGTTGAGGCTAGGTGATGGTCCGGGAGCAGGCAATATTCCTTCTGTTCTTCTGATTCATAAAATACCTCGTTCTATTAAAGTCCACTTCTCAAGGAAAATTAAGAGCCCTGGTGTGCGCCAGACTTGTTTATATTTCTGTTGTATGGACAACTTGCAAAGAGAGGCGGAGCGTGGCGTGGAAACACAACAAAGCAGACAGCGCTCAATAAATAATGGACTTTAAACGGAAGAATTTTCATTTAACGTGATGCAAATAAATGTGCATGCATGACAGGCACCTCTTACTAAATACAGCTATGATTGAATTGAGTCTAAATCAAGATTTTAAACAGTTCTATGGGTAGGTTATGTTGCTTTGTTTTGTTTCTCAATACGCTCCGCCACTCTGGGCAAGTTGTCCATTTTGTACAATTTTTTATATCACTACAAAACTGTTTGTACTCCTGAAACAAATCTTGATTGCAGAGGACATCACAGTGTGTTTCATTGAGAATTTCTCCCGCAGCCTGAATCAGTCTATGATATTTTGACGGAAGTTAATACAGAGAGGGTGCCTTACACCAGTTTAAGGTCTAAACGACAGAAAGTATCTGGAAGGGAAGGTAAGCTCAGCTGAGTCTTTGTAACATTGATGGATATGTCTGATTGCATTCATTTAATGGGTAACCTTCGGTGCCTTTGCAGCAGCTAAAAGTATAGCCGCAAGGAACCCAACAAAGACTTCTGCAAGCAGTGAGTAGATTTCTTCTTGATCAAGTGACTTAGACATGAACCACAAAGTAATACTCTTCTAAGTAAAGAAGTTACTTTAGATATTTGTTGGTTCATAGAGTAGGAAAGGGCCGGGAACAATGCATGACTTCTTTATCTTACTATACTAGCAGAAATCTTCATAAGAATTTTGACATTTACCTTTGCTGAAGATAACAGCATGAGAAATTCAGAATTGGTCTGGAATGAGTCTGGAAAAGCAAGTTATTGAGGCAAAACAGTGAAATGTCACGGTGTTGTCATGTATGCCTTCTGAACTTCATCATCTGACTTTGTTAAAATAACTGTAACTTCAGATGTGGTTTGCTTTTCATCACAATATTTTCTGTTGCAGCCGGTTCTCGATGACACGACAGATGGGAATGCCAACCGTGCCAATGGGAAAGCTTCTCCTCATAGTGATTATGATAGTGCTTATATTAAACCCTTTTCAAGTTGCTACTCAAATGGCACCAGTAATGGTTATGTATCATCAAATGGAGTCAGTAGAGAAACCCGCAAGACCCAATGATTTCTTGTTTTGTTGACTGTTAACTATCTATTTGTATTTAATTTAGGGCCATGTTATTAATCTGAACTTAATTTCCATATTTGGAAGAGCATCTAGCAAATGTTTTACAGAAACGATTTAAGAATACTCTTATATATTTTTGAAATATTTTAAACACATCTTTTTTTTCTTTTTTTTTGTTTTAAAGTTTACAGAGGCTTATCAATCTTTATAAATTCCTGATTGATTTGTCTCATCTTAAGCTCTTTTCAATCAGAGTGTACATATCTGTTATATTACACATATCTATCTGCATTGTTTTCATTGTGAGCAATTGTTTTATAGATGCTCTCTGACTGTAGATTTTTTGAAAATTCACCCCATTCTTTTTCAATTCATCAACATTCATAATGAAAAAAGTCATCTTTACTTTTTCTCCAATTTTGAATCCAAAAGTTTTGATAGCTGTTGATGTGCAACTCAATTTTAGGGGAGGGTCAGTAGTAAAATTGTTGAAGCAATCCCAAGTGTTTTATTTTTATGTTTTATTTGAGACTTGATTTTATTGTCTGTCAGCCAACATTACCCACGAGAACTGGAAAACTTATGTTCTGTACGTAGAAACATTCTCAACGTGATTTTCCTACCCGCTAAATGAAAGATGCACTGTCCTTGTGACAATCCTCTATGTAGGCTACATGTTTCAAGTCTCTTTAACAAAAATTTAGTTGTACTAACTAAATCTGCTTGCTAAGCTGTTCTCCGATTCTCAAATTAAACACGGGACCACCAGGTGCTAAACTTGAACTAGAAGAAAGTGAATTTTGCCACCTCTGTTCTGGACAAAAGTTTTGACTGTTTCAATTTTAGGAGCTTAGAACATTTGAAGTACTGCCTAAAGTATAGCATAATTTCCTAATTGAATTTTTTTTTGTTTTTTTTTTGTTTTTTAATTTGTATTATTTTTTATTTTTATTATTTTGTGCTTAAATTGCATTATAAGATCTGGTTTGTTTCTGAGGCACTCAATTATGTGCTCTTTTTTTTTTATTGCCATTCTATTTACTGCAGTGGGTCACTGGATTTTGCTCAAGAACAAGTTTTGTCTTAGAGGTTTTGTAAGTGAGTCTTTACCTTATTCCTTGATTTGTTGAAAGGCCAGTCTTTATTGGATTTGAATATGTGCTAGCTAATGACCCCATAAGCTTACGCAAATTGAAATTGGAGATCTACCTGTTGTATTTGTTGCTTGATGGATTAGTATCAGTATCATGTAAACTTTTGCATCTGGATCTCAAGAAAATTGCTTTGCAACAGCTTTAAGTTTCATTCAAAGGTGCTGAGGCATCATTTGATGATGTTGTTAAATATTCCAGGTATGTTGTAGAGTTTCGGACTATTGCCACAAAGCCACTGTTAATGTTGAGAGTTTCACACCTACATCCTTATTTCTGTTGCTGAAGTGTTCTTTACTTTCGTTGAAATTGAGAGACAAAGTTACTGGCTGGTCATGTGATTGCTGTTTATTTTTCTGCTCACTTTCTTTTTTTGTAATCAATGTAAATATCTGTTATACAAATTGCCCCGTTTTCACGAACTGTTCCTTATTTAAAATTATTTCTTCATTTTGATTGGACTTTTGAAATCTTGATTATCTTTTCTACCACTGTTGTATCCATACTTTATTGAGCCTGCATATTGTTATATGCTGTTATTTTTGTACATAAAGGTGCTACCACAATGAACTCATACTTAAGCCATCTCATACTTAGCGACTCATAGTTAGTGAGATATGGGTATTTTGCACAGGTTTAGGTGTTCAGAGTCGTCTTTGGACGAAAGTTATGAAATAAATTTATTTATTTCAAGTTGTTTCACCTGTGCAAAATACCCATATCTCACTAACTATGAGTCGCTAAGTATGAGATGGCTTAAGTATGAGTTCATTGTGGTAGCACCTTAAGTTAGGTAAAACTATTAAAAACAATAATAGAAAGATCAGTTTCTTTTCTTTTCTTTTCTTTTTACTTCTTGTACAGAGGCATGAAGATTAAAGCTGTTTTAGGCATTATACACCTCGACAAAAACAGAGTTTTCTTCTGCTCAGCCAGCTCCGTCGCGAAAATAAATGATAATAATAATAATGAAAAACATTTTCGTGACCGGGATTTGAACCCGGGCTCACAAGAGCACATGTCCGTAGCGCTAACCAGTAGACCTCAGGCGTGTTCTACCAACAAATCTGCAGGCACCACATAGCTTCCGAAGAGGTTCTGGGACCAGAAGTCGATTTCGAGGAGGTTACCTCCTCGCCTCCTCTGAGCTCCGAGTAGAATAAGGCTTGGCGAGCCGCTTTTTCACGGTTTTCTCTCAAACTCGCTGCCGGAGGCTGGCGTCGAATGGGTTGCCTATCCATCCGGCGCCCACTAAACAATTCATTTTTCATCGCGTAAAAAGCGAATTTCTCCCAAACCAAGACCGGTTTCGTGCATCTGGCGACTGATGAATATGTTTCCCAGCGCGTAAAGAATATTGCCTATTAATTTTGGCGTGATCTGAGACTTTCGAATTTTGGTCAAATTTCCAAAGGCTATAGCCTTTGCATTTTTTAGGGATTTTGGTCTAAAAAAAAAAGTCCTCCAAATTGACGGGGCTTGTGCAGAGGAGCTCTAGTGCACCAAGAGACCAAACCCCGCGGAGGGTGAAATCATCCGAAAACCGGCGAAACAAAATAATTAGGTAGACCGAGATTCGAACACGACAAAAGCGTCCCGATAGCCTAGATGGTTTGGAGCGGGGGGCAGGGACGGTAACCACTAGACTGTCGGTTCGCACACCTGCAGGGGATGCGAATTGGAATTCCTATCTACCGGCCTGGACAGGCCCGTCGCGGCGGAGACGACTTCCTTTACCTCCCAAACCAAGACCGGTATCGTGCTTCTGGCGACTGAAACATGTTTCACAGTGCGTAAAGAATATTCCCGGTGAATTTGAGCGTGATCTGAGACTTTCGATTTTTGTCAAATTTCCAAAGGCTATAGCATTTGCATTTTTAGTGATTTTGGTCCAAAAAAAGTTTTCCTCCAAATTGACGGGGTTTGTGCAGAGGGGCTCCAGTGCACCCAGAGACCAACCCCGGAGGGTGAAATCATCCGAAAACCGGCGAAAAAAAAAAAATAATTAGGTCGACCGAGATTCGAACACGACAAAAGCGTCCCGACAGCCTAGATGGTTTGGGACGGGGAAGGCAGGGACGGTAACCACTAGGCTGTCGGTTCGCACATCTCTCGGCGATGCGAATTGGAATCCCTATCTACCGGCCTGGACTGGCCCGGCGGCGCGGCGGAGACGACTTTCGCTCCGACTTCGTTCTTGCCGCTTGTCCGAAAAAATGGCGCGTTGATGGTGATAGTGATTGGCGAAGGGATGTGCGTCCCGCCAGCCGAGATCGTTAATGCACCTTCCCCCTGTCCCCAATCATCTCGGCTGGCGAGACGTTTTGCGGGTTCAAATCCCGATGGAACTTTTTCTTCTCTCTCTCTCTCTCTCTCTCTCTCTCTCTCTCTCTCTCTCTCTCTCTCTCTCTCTCTCTCTCTCTCTCTCTCTCTCTCTCTCCTCGTACAGAGGCATGAAGATTATAAGCTATTTTAGGCATTATACATCTCGACAAAAACAGGGTTTTCTTCTGCTCAGCCAGCTTCGTCGCGAAAATAAATGATAATAATAATGAAAAACATTTTCGTGGCTGGGATTTGAACCCGGGCACACAAGAGCACATGTCCGTTGCGCTAACCAGTAGACCACAGGCTGGTTCTACCATCAAATCTGCAGGCACCACATAGCTTCCGAAGAGGTTCTGGGACCAGGAGTCGATTTCGAGGAGGTTGAGGTTACCTCCTCGCCTCTTCTGAGCTCCGAGTAGAATAAGGCTTGGCGAGCCGCTTTTTCACTGTTTTCTCTCAAACTCGCTGCCGGAGGCTGGCGTCGAATGGGTTGCCTATCCATCCGGCGCCCATTGAACAATTCATTTTTCATCGCGTAAAAAGCGAATTTCTCCCAAACCAAGACCGGTTTCGTGCATCTGGCGACTGATGAATATGTTTCCCAGCGCGTAAAGAATATTGCCTATTAATTTTGGCGTGATCTGAGACTTTCGAATTTTGGTCAGATTTCCAAAGGCTATAGCCTTTGCTTTTTTAGGGATTTTGGTTTAAAAAAACGTCCTCAAAATTGACAGGGCTTGTGCAGGTGTGCGAACCGACAGCCTAGTGGTTACCGTCCCTGCTCCGCTGAGCAAACGCGCAGCAAAGTCTTCAATGCGAAAGGCATTCCAAAAATATATGTGTTCACCTATTTTCGGGCCAAATAAGCAAAGTTCCGCATGCGTGCGTTAGTTCCGCACGGGCGCAGGCGGGAGTACGCAGCTTCCGCGCTAAACGACAACCCCAATGAAATTAGCACTCATCAATGGTTCAACTTATTTTTTTATTCTATCCTGTGTTCAACCGTTTACACACGAAAACAAGAATGTCATGTGTTGTGACTTACAAATGGTAGCTGAAGGATTGAGTTACGGTGATCATGACCACACAGCGAAAAATTAAACATGAAAATGTTGCTAGAAATCAAGCCTTACATAGTATAAAGTAGGGAGACAGTAGCAAAGTTGAAAGTTTCTGCTAATGGAGTAACTTTCTAAGATTGATAACTTGAAGCAAGGCAGACACAAACAGTGGTAAACATACTATTCATGTTGTGAAACACAAACAGTGGTAAACATACTATCCATGTTGTGAAACATAGAACAAATATCAAGTTAAAATTGTCTCAATTAAGAAACAAACAACAATGTACACACATGATAAAGAAATAATCCCTAGAGAGCCAAAAGAAAATGAAAAACTGTGTTACACAGTGCAATATCACTGTTCTTTTGTATTATATTATTGGTACAATTTTTAAATTTTAGAAAAGGGCAGTGAAACAGACATCAACTGGACAATTTTGTCACTTCCTTTGCAAAACACAATTTGAGCATTTCTACTGTGTATTGATAAGCCCAAGTCTTTTTCATTTAAAATAGACCACAGAAGCAGTTAACAATTTTCTACTTTTTGAAGAGAACATTATACAGATCAAATGTAAAAAATTTGGCAACAACAACGTATCTTTTGGAAGTCTTTAGTATGATTTGAGTTAGGAACAGTAGGTAGCTGGCAGTGATAAGTTTTTGGGCTGATGAAATGTGTTCAATTATAAGTAAAAAAAAAGGTCTTTCAACAGCACAGAACCTAATAAAAGTTTGCAAGCTACTACAATAAGACTGGAAAGAAAACTTTTACTGGTGTCAATAAGGTCTGAAAGTTAATGCAAAAAAGATGTATCAAAAGGAATATATCAACATTCAATGAGTCAGTCTGCATATGATTAAAATTATTGAATGTGCATATGTGCATTTCAGTATTGCTGACCAACAAAAAAACTCAAACCCAACAAAATGGGTTAGAGATTACAAAACAGTCAAATGATATTCAGCACAAAATTAATAACAAAAGACTTTTTTGTCCACCTCACCTATAAGAGAGAAAGTGAAGAGGAGACCCCTTTTTGATATTTTTGTATAAAGATTGGCTACAAAGGACAGAATTCATCAATTGCTTTCACTAAGCACAACTAGTTATCACATTCAATTATTCAAATAAATGAAAAAACAAAACTGTAAAAGTCATGAAGCACAAATGGTAAAGCACAAAGAGAAAGCAGGATGCCACATAAACATCTCTATAATAAACAAAATGGAGGGGAAAAACGTTTACAGTTCTTTTAAATAATGTGGAAAATTACAGTTTGTGCATTTGAGACACACTTATCACACAACAAGAATTTCATTCATCCATGTCAAAAAGTACAGTAAAATCAATTAATAAAAATGGTAATCAAGACCAGAATAAACAATTCAGATCTTTCCACCTGGCTGGAACAAATCATACAATAATTGAGACTACACATGGTGAAGGATGAATTTGGTAGCTCAAATTAGAAAATATTATATACAAATGAAGAAAATTATACCTAAAATTACTGTATGGTTTGATCTAGTTTCATGCAAGACGCTTATGTTTAAATCCACTTATACTATCACTCAGTTTAACTCTAGTAGCGTTCCCTTTTTTACATAAAAGACATTGCTCCTAAAAACAAAAGTTAGGAAGACCGACATCTACTATAAAAGAATGGTTTTCCTCATGATTTTACATTGGAATAATCCATGTTACAAAGTTAAGATTTAAAAAGAAGATAAAGATAATACAAATAAAAGTGAGAAAAATTTGTGTTGATATGCCTTAAAGGCAAGAGGTACATAAACAAAGAAAGTTATAAAAGACTTAGTACAAAACAAAATTAAGATAAATAATAATAGAAAAGACAAATATGAAAGGATGAAACTAATACAGATGATTCCACTTGGTACTAAAATGGACAGAAGTTATTGATCATACATTGTCAGCAAAACTTAAACTAAATGCATGTCATAAAGGTAGCAGTAATACTGGCAGATGCCAATAGCACATGAGATTGTGCCAACTTACATATGTACAAAAATAACAACACAAATTCCACAATGCCTAACATGCTAATTTAAAATGGTGAAAGCTTTAAGTGAAAACTTATTGTGGTTTTGGGTTAAATCATGATAGCTATCTATGGCATGTCATAGAGGACAACAAAAAAATAAAATGGAAAGACAAACAAAACTTGGGCAGACACAATTTGTTCTGCTTGTAAATGCATCATACTATAATAAGCAATCAAACACACTATCACTGGTGACACTAATCAGTCCAAAACATGATTTAGTAAGCTGAGAGAGCCTGAATATACAAAACAAAGGCTCACTGCTGAAAAATAAGTAAGAGAAAGCATCACTTCAAGGTAAAAACCTTTCCGCATTAGTCTTTTCATGGAAATGATATTACCAAAAAAGTGAAAATTCAAAATAACGTCTTAAATAAATTAAAAGACAACCAACTATAATGAGTGAGCAATGTGTGTTTGTTTTTCACTACAATTGAGTGTGCTGTGCTTCTAGAGGTCAAGCACCACAATAATAACAATTCCCACATCTTTGATGTAATGGTAACACTGCTTGACTTTTGTTTTGAAATGGTTGGATAGTGATTAGTGCTACACAAATGAGTACACTAGATTGCCCACCTATCCCCTAGCTCAGCCCAGTTGAAGAAGGCAACTTGGTCATGTCCAGTTAGACCGACCTGTGAAAGACAGGAAAGGGTAATTAAAATGAGCACTATATGTTTCACCACTTCAGAGGAAGACAAAAATGAAATTACCAAATTTTAACCCGGCAAAGTGCCATGAGGCACTCGCAAGGAATGGGGCCAATCGGGGAGGTGGGCGCGGTCTCAGTATGAAGAAGCTTCTTTGTATTCAGAACCCTCCATGGTGAAGAAATCTTCCAATTTCCATTGAAGAGTTTCAAAGGTTGGTCGCTTCATAGGATCTTTGTGCCAACACTCTAGCATGATGTCATATAAAGCACTAGGACACTGATTAGGGCAAGGCATGCGATATCCGTGTTCCACCTGATGTAGAACCTCAGCATTCGTCATACCTGGAGAACAAACGTAGTTAGTACTTACATATATGCAGACAAGCATAAAAATACAATTAATAGTCTTTGAAACCAAAATAAAATGTACCTGGATAAGGTATGCGTCCATAAGTAACCAACTCTGTCAAAAGAATACCAAAACTCCAAACATCAGATTTGATTGAAAATTTGCTATAATTGGCAGCCTCTGGAGCAGTCCATTTGATGGGGAAGCGTGCTCCTACACGAGCTTCATATTCATCCTCCTTTAAAGCAAATAAAAACGAAATTATTATTCTCCTTAACTATAGGCAATACTGCAACACAATATGAAACCAAATTTTTACCTTGATCAAACGAGCCAAGCCAAAGTCAGCTATTTTCACAATATTATTGTCTCCAACTAATACATTTCTAGCAGCCAGATCACGATGGATGTAATTCTGAGACTCAAGATATGCCATTCCAGCAGCTATCTGAGCAGACATATCTATCAATTGTGCAAGTTTCAGCCCTCGTCCTTTACCTATCAAACAAAAAGTGGTTGATCAGTAAAATTTCTAGATGACATAACTGCTTCAACAATCAATGAAAACAATGAAGAAAAGTTAATAAAAACATTGCTGACCTTGAAGGAAGTCTAACAAGCTGCCATTTTTCATCAGCTCTGTGATTATATAGATAGGCTCTTCCATTGTACACACAGCATATAACTGGATCAGTTTGGTATGTCGTAGTTTTTTCATTATTTGAGCTTCGGCCAGGAAGTCTTTAGGATCCATGGTACCTTTCAAGAAAAGAAGAACAAAATGTTCAGAGTCAAGTAATTATGCTATGTAGTGATAAACATTGTTTCATTAAGGAAAATCATACCTGGTTTTAAAGTTTTAATAGCAACAGGAGTAGTGTTGTTCCAAAGACCTTCCCACACTTCTCCAAACTGCCCATGTCCAAGCTTGCGAACAAACTTCAATGACTGTCGGTCTATTTCCCACTGGTCACGAGTAGAATGTGATAACCCTCCAGTAACTGGCTTTTCAATCTGCAATAGAAATACAAAGAAACTCAGTAAAATAATTAAGAAACAACACATTGCACAAGTGAGGAGAATAGTAGGCTAAAATACAATTGGAGTAATGTCACACAGAAGAATAAAACTGTAAATTAATTAAGTAATAATTGAAGATGAAACTAGTCTTAACCAACACGTCAGTGCAAGAGGGGAAGGTTTGAACCAGCATTATTTAGATACTATGCATGCTCTGTTGCATTAAAACATTTCATAAACCTAAACTAAAATTCATGCTCTCTATTCTTTTCAGCTTAGCTTGAGGACGAAGATCTAGTATTCATTGACTATAATGCTTTAAAACGTGTGACATTTTTCACAGCATACTAAAGAGACCTAAAATTTATGATTGCTCTTTCCACAGAGGGTAGAGCACCAAGGCAAGAAACCCCCATTTACATTTCTACCTCCAACTTAAAAAAATTAGAAAACAAAAACTAAATCGATGAAGAAAACATATGAGCTCATAATCAGCTTTCCCTGGCGTTTTTAAGCATGCACAGAACATTACATTCTTAATTTATACTATATACAATATAAATATATCAAATTTACTAAAACCACCAGTCACAAGGACTTCAGTAAATATTCATGAACACTATTTTTGACTGTCGCAAAAAGGCAAAAATTGATATTTTTACATAAATGACAGCAAAATAACAGAACAGTCATCTCTAGTGTAAACAATCTTATCTTATGTAGTCTATTTAAAAGGTGGACCACGGCTAGATCTGACAACTAAAATTAATGATGAATCAAGTGAATTATTCAATATTTATGGAGTAGATGTTACAGGTTCAAACTATACTACCATTGGACCAGAACCAAATGTGACCAGAGATAGACTACAAGAAACCACATGAAACAGTAAGAGAAGTGTCTTATTGGAGAGTGTTTATGAGTGGACAACCAATACTCCAGATCACTAGTGGTGGTATTAAAGACTGAAATGTGCAAAGCTAAAAAAACAAACTAATTTATTATCACTCTGTACTTGAATATCCACCTTAAATATATGATTTATGGCAAAGGAAAAGGTACAAATTTTCAAAAATGCAAATTCTTAATGACGGGGTGCAGAAGTGCAAGGGGAAAAAAACAACAAATTAAGACTCCCAATATCTATTCCACATTACTCAATAACAACATGCCAGTTCAGTCTTAGTCAAAAACTACTTGATGTGTGAAAAGCTGACATATTTTATTGCTTACCAGTTTCATCTGAAGCAGGAGACAAAGAGGATATTACAATTAATACCTTTTAAATTTATCTTACCCCCAAAACGTAAATTTTAACCAAAGTGTCACGGACTAGCAAACAGTCTGACAAAAAATTTTCTTTTCCCATTCTTTTTTTTCTGTTTGACTGTCAACTGCATGTGTTTTCATGTTCGTATGTGGCACACATTTGGAGGAGGTCTTCAACCCGTGAGAGACAGAGAGAAAGAGAGAGAGAGCGAGAGAGAGAGAGAGAGAGAGAGAGAGAGAGGAAGTAGGGAGATAGATATTCTTGTGAGACTAAAACAGCGGTGGTCTTCGCCACTTGCCTGTATGCACGGCTTTCGTAGGTTCACACAGAGGCCGTCGGCGTCCTTGCTATAGTGTTCGACCAGTTCCTGCAGCGTGCGGAAAGTAGTCCGGCGGGCGATGAAGAAGCCACCCTCGTCCAGTTGGCGGATCCGGTAGTGCTTGACCGTGTCTCCGTCCCGAACTGTGAAGAGACCGCAAGTTAAAACAGCCGAGCATATAAGGCAAGCAAAATCTATCAATTTTCCGAGGGGGGATCACTCATACAAAATGTGTACAATGATTTTTTTTTTCTTATGCTTTTTCGAGAAAAATTTCTGTCACTTTATGATAATTTTTAATCTTTTTCCTCCTATTCCTGACTGTTTTCAATTTTCTCAGTTTTTTGTTCATTTCTTATCGAATTTCCGGATTTTTTCTGCAACTTTTCTGCTTGATGTTTTTCCAGATTTATTAAATGATTTTTGGAGCCTCCGCCCCCCATCGCAATTTTCATAGCGAATTGATAGCGAATTGTTTTAGCCGTCACTCCGCAAGGCAAAAATGATTCCCTGGTGTCCCAGGACAATCGGACCCATTCAAGGACGGCTGCGTGATATCCTCCTACCTCCGTACCTAAGTACCTACTCCGTTTTTACCGAGCGAAGTTACTATGATTTTAAAGGGCATCGGCTTCGTTTTAGGACACTGACCCGACAGCGAGTAGTCGTTGCGGCGGCTCTCCGAGTCCCGGATGAGGAAGGCGCCGTGCTCGTTTTCCGGCAGAAGTAGCTTCTTCTCCGCCTCGATGCGCTTGATCTTGCCGAAATACCATCTGCAAACAAAAATAACTTATCACTTTTCTTTTTCCTCATTTTTAGGCAACGGAGTTGCCTTCTAAAATCGCTGGAAAACGTGCGTGTTTTGTTTCATATGGCCCCTTACGACAGAAAAAAATCTGCTGAAGGGAATTCGATGATATTAAGCATACATTTAGAATGTAATCTAGTACATTCGATTCTGAAGTCTAGTTGAAATCTGTATTGCAGAAATTTTGTAAATTTGAATTGAAATTCGAGTTTCTATGGTAATGCTCGACTCGTCAGGCAAAATGAACAGGGGAAGGGGATATTTTTTCGTGGAGGGGGTAGGCCGAGACGAGCCAACACGGAGCGAAAGAGAAACCTCTAAAGTCTGCGTTCAAACAAAGCCAGCCTTTAGTTTCGAGCGCAAGAATGAGATAACACCACTGAAATTCGCACGTGACCACCGTACTGCCTTCTTTAAAACTACTTCAGTTTTACTGAAACTTGCCCCGGTTCTGCCAACTAAATGTGTGCCTCAAAGAATGAGTTCCAATCGTAACGTTATGAGAGCAGTGATTTTTTTCATTTTATTTGGTTGGCATGTTGTGTCAACAACGCGAAAGCAGGCCAAGCATGTCCGCCATTGCCGGTGGCTGATGTGCCCACCTCGCGACTTTAAATCATTTTTTAAAGTTATCGAAACGTTGACAAGGCGAACTGAATGCGTAAATAGTAGTTTTATACCTGCGGAAAACGGTTTGGTAAGTTTGACTTCGATCTGGTGAGCAGAATTCTTGAAATGATGTACATTTACGTGTACCATTTTGTGTAAACAACGCCTTAACTCCGCGTTTTCCCAATAGAGCGCACCCCCCGTCGCGGCCGCGGCGCGCTTGCCCGCTGGTCCTTCGCGTACCAGCGGTATTAGGTAGGGCCCCGGTTCGCCCCTTCCGTGCGCCCCGTGGAGGGGAGGTCATTGTTGACGTTCTCCTCCGGCCGTGACCTCGCCGCCCATTTTTTGCCGTCAGAAGGAGAGCTTTCTTTTCTCCTGCTCCTGTGGATTAAATGACGGCCGAACTGTCGGAGAGTATTCATTACTTGAAACCCGCCTTATCAATTCAAACTTAGAATTATTTAGCCACTATCTTGACTATCGTAAACTAAACAAAACCAGTCGGTCTTCTTACAGTCTTATTCAACACTCACAATATTTTATTTTAGTTATAGAAACTCCGTTGTCTACCAGGATTTCGTGAAATCGTATTTTTTGTTTTTCTCGCAAGAGATATTGAATACTGCCTACATAAGCAAGCGAGTATAAAGACTATTGCTTTTACTTTGCCTTCCTCCAACGTCAAAAAGGTACACAAAAATCATAATCGCCCTCATGGAGCATGAGAAGTTTGCCCCCCAGTGTTGCCAGAAAAGTAGGCAAAACCCGCCCAACACACAGCTGTGGAATTCACGCCTGCCTACTAGATCTTTCCCCTGAACACGTGTGTAGATGTTGCCGAGTAGGCAGGCGCGAATACCGAACGCGCCACACAGCTGTGTGTTGGGCGGGTTTTGCCTACTTTTCTGGCAACACTACCTCCAGATTCCAGACCTGACAAGCGATGGCATGGTCCCGTCCTGAACTCCTAAAATCCCTTAACGATTCCCTTCGGGACCATGGTCGGTCGGGAAGGTTGAACTGAGCCGCCCAGCCAGGCCACGCAGATAACGGGAAACCAACCAGACAAATGCACTTCACAAGAGTATGTTCTCCGCAAGAGGATCTGTTTAGCGGCCCCGGTGTACAAACAGATGCGGTAGAGAAGGGGAAGAGAAGTGCACCCAGCAAGACTCATCAGGGAGCGGCGTAGCGGCATGCCGCCCAGCTGAGTTCAAGTTCCTGCAGCCCAAATCTCTCCGTGATTACCCCGCCCCGCCGGCCTTTCACGGGCCAGACGATTTCTCCCCACTTCACCTCCTCCTCCTTTTCACAGCACAATTTCCATAATTTTCGAGGAATTTCTCATTTTTTGGGGGGCGCGATGGCAAAAATGCAGACAGCAGGGTAGGTTAACTCGAGACAGTTGAAAAAAATTATAAAATATATAATTTTTATCTTGTATGGGGAAGGTTTCCGCCTCGGTTTCCGCCATCAGTCCACGTCACTCACGACACAAAGTCACACGCCAAAGCGAGACCAAACCACAACGTGACGCAATGTAACAAGCCCAACTCGAGTTCACTGACGCGATCGCGTAAATATAACCCTGCGCTCAGCGGCCCAGCCATCAGCCATGGCGCGAATCGCGAACTCAGGTAAAAAGCATGGAGCAAAATAATACAGCCTCCACACACAGACACACACCCTGTTCAACGAATACACTAGAAACAATTATGTACTCTTAGCCAAAAAGACAACTCTTCAAACAAAAATGTTCTTTTTTTTTCTTTTTTCGAAACTATCATGCATGCATTGCACATGCATTGCATGCTTAATAGCTACGAAGCTCATGTGGTCGAAGCGAGCTCCCTGCAAATTTTTCTTTCTTCTTTTTCAGAGTCCGAGAGAGCACGCATTAAAAAATGTAAAACACAAACAAAACGGGGAGGACTTTTAATCCGCGGGGCTCCAGCCAGCCAGCCAGCCCACTGTTGGCTCCAGAGGATTGCAAAAGCTGGCGTGCATGTCGAGCATGTCAGGGTGGGGTGGGGCGGGGCGGGGCGGGGCCGCTAAGGGCTCTCCTCCCCGGCGCCACCGGGCTGGTTTGATCGGTCCCCGGCGCCGTGCGGGCGCGGCACACAGCTGGACAACCTGTCCTGCCCTGCCCAGCCGTCGGTATGTAGAGCAACGAGCAAAACAAAAATGCACGTCCGGGTAACGACAGAAGCGGAGACATTAACATTACGGCACGGGGCACAGCAGCGGCACGACGCGACTAAATATAAATACAGCCCGAGTTTTGAAACCGGCGTCGTCAGTGATACGACCGGCCGTGCCCGTGCCGCCACCGCCGGCCCGACCCGCGGGACTCCAACTATCGGCCCCGGGGGCATCGCGCTGCCGCCCCGCCCCGCCCTCGGCCCCGCCGCGCGCCACCCCCACCCCACCGCTGTAGACGAGTTCGCGCTAGACGAGCTGGACCGACAGCCAGCAGCCTGCAGGCTGATTCCGCGAGGCTTTCTGTGGTACCTCCGTCCTTGTCACACACCAACGGCGAAGCCCGACGTTACAGGGATGGCGGCGAAGACTCCCATGAGTGCAACAAGGACCGAGGCGCGAGAGCGATCTTCAAAAATCAAGCGGCTGCAGGCGCAGCACGTCAGGGGGACGGCGACGATCGATGGGGAAACAACTTTGAATTTTGGTATACACATTTTGTGAATTTTCGTGAATTTTTATAAAATGTGTGAATTTTCACTTGAATTTTACCTACATTTTTGTGAATTTTCCTAATTTTATCCTAAATTATCCTGAATATTTCTGACACTTCTAGAATTTCTAAAATGACTATTTCACAAAAATTAACGACTAATTTAAAGTTTTAACACGTACAGCAGTTTTTCATTTAAAAAATCGAATTTTTCCAATTTTTCCGGTTTATCCCCCGTTTTTTTTCGTTTTTTCGTAAACTTTGAAAGTTGATGACGGAAAATTTGCATCACTATTTCTGAATTTTCCTTCATTGCGAGGAGTACAAAAATTTCAGAGTTGTTTCCCCCTCGGCGACGACGCTCGCGCCGCGTCTAGTCCGGTCCCGTCCCGTCCGGGTCGCGCGCGCGAGCGGAGCGGCGCCTCCGAGGCGCGACGGCGACGCTAGCCTACTTCCACGCGACGCCGCCACGGCGGCGGCGGCGGCGGCTGTTCCAATCCGCTTGCGCTTCCTGCTCCGCGAAACCTAACGAAACGAAAAATCTGATGTAATTCGCTCGACAGCCGCAGCGCAGCCTCATATCGTGCCGCGGGCGGAGCGGCGCGAGTCGAGTCGAGACGAAGTCGAGACAACACACACACACCTGCTCCGCCGTAATCCTCAGAGCCGACCGGACCGGGCCCGGGCCCGGGCCGCAAACGAATCGTTTTCGGGCGCGCGAGCTGAGCTGAGCGCGGAGCTGAGCGCCTCGGAGGGCCCCGGGTAGGCAGACCCGCCGCGCACGCATGCGAGCGTGTTGCCTACCCGCCAGGCGCCCACCGACAGCCGGTCGCTCTCACGCCTCTGCCCCTGTCACACTCACGACGCCCTGCCATCCCCGACTTGGATCACCGCCTTAGGTGCGACAAGGACGGCGGAGGTACGAGAGCGATCTTTGGAATCAGACGGCAGGGCCGAGGACGCGAGGCGGAAAGGCAAGGCGACGGCGGCCCGGCGGCGGAGGCGGTACTGCCAACACTCACTCCTTTGTGCTATTGGACCCGATCTTCCGGCGAGCTGCAGTGGCGAGCCGAGCCGAGCCAAGCCGGGGCGGCCAGAATGTAACCGCGGCGGCGTGCATGCACTGCCGGGCCGGACCGGCCTGTGGGGTGATTCCGCACAATGGTCCCGTCTCTCTGTTCTTGTCGCACTCATAGGCCACGCTCATGAGGAGCAAGAGAGAGGACTGAGGGGAAAACAAGTCTGAAATTTTTGAACACCTCGTAATTCAGAAAACTTAAGAAAAATTCAGGAAAAATTCACAAATATTCAGGAAAATTTCACCAAAAAATAGGTTAAGTCCATTAAAAATTCACAAAAATCTATAAAATTTTGCTAAAATTCACAGAACGTCTACACCAAAATTCAGAGTTGTTGCCCCCCAAGAGAGAACACCACGAAACGCTGTTCGGAATCACCCTACTGCGAGCGTGAGCCGGGGCCGGGGCCTGGGACGGGACGGGCCCCTGAGGCTACACTACTGGCAACCGGGGCTACCCGCCCCGCCCCGCACCCCGCCAAGCCCGGGTGGAGGGAGGGGCCCGGGGGCCCGCCCCGCCACCCTACCCGACCAGCCAGGCCGGCCGGCCGGCAGGCCCCACATTCCTCTATGCAACGGCGACGCGGCGCGACGGCAACCTTATACCTCCCCCACCCCACGCCTCGCGACAGGCGCACGTTATCGCGCCCCGCACGCCGCGCCACGCGTCTCAAGGCAGCGTCGCGACGCCTTGCCAACCACGTGCAGCAGCGGCGGCGGCGGCGAGGTGCCCCGCCCCGCCCCGAGCCTCATTCATCCAGAGGCAGGGAGAAACGCCTGGAACAGAGGCGCGTCGAGTCGCATAGCGCTAGGCAGGTAGGCAGGCAGCCCTGACCTCGCACCGCACGCACCCCGCGCGCAGGCGTGCTGGACCGCGCGGGGAGGGGCGGGGCGGGGACTAGAGTCCCACAGACGCCTGCGCCTCGGGATGTTTCGGCAATCGGTACCTCGCGAAACGTGGAGACGACAAAAGACTGTGCAAACCCAAGGAGAAATCAGCTCGCCGAGCCAAGCCGCGCCAGGCGTCGCCCGGGCGGCGGGGCGCTGCCTGCACTAGGCGAGGCGTGGTGAGACCACGGGCCACGGAGGTGGCCGGACTCACATTTGGATAAGGCGTGGCCGCGGCCGGGGAGGCGGCTTGCCGAGCCGGTCCTCGCCGGCGGTGGAGGTCGACGACGCCGACGACGACGACGAGGTGGACGTGGAGCTGAGCTTGCGGTTCCGGCCGGCGGCGCCCTCCTCTTCCGACTCCTGGCCGCTGCCGGCGCCGCTGCTGCCGGTGCTGCTGCTCAGGGCGCGCAAGTTGGCCCACAGCTGCCGGCGCAGCTGCCTCCACTTGCCGGTGCTGGAGGCCGTGGGCGAGGCCGGCCCCTCGGGCTCCTCCTCCACGCTCGACATGACGTCCGAGAAGCGGTCCGAGGCCATGAGCGCCGCCTCCTCGGCGCGGTGGTGGAACAGGCGGCTGCCGATCCAGGCGCGCTTGGCGTCGCGGCGGGCGTCGTGCCCCTCCCCCCTGAAGAGCGCCTCGCGGTGCAGCGCGGCCAGCGCGTCCTGCTGCCGCTGCGCGCGACTCTCGGCCTCGGCCAGGGCCTTCTCCGGCCAGCCGGGCCGCCGCAGCACCAGCCTCTGCCAGCTGGGCTCCTCGTCCTCGGCCGAGGCCTGCGACGCGTCCGACGGCCGGCGCTCGAACGGCGCGGCCCACGCCTGCACGGGACTGACCCGGCGCTTGCGCTTCATGGGCTGAGGGGCGGACGACGATGAGGCCGGCGGCGCTGGGGGCGGCGGCGGGGGCGGTGGAGGCGGCGGCACGGCCGCGGCCTGCGCGGGGGTGGGCCACGACAGCAGCGAGCACGTCTGCGTCGCGCTGGCGCGCCGCTTCCTCCTGATGACCGAGGCCGCCGTCGGGCTCGCGTCCAGCGTGGGCTCTTCCACCTCCTCGTCGGCGTGCTCGACGCCGCCGGCCTCGGCCGCGGCTTCGCCGGGCCAGGTCTGCGTGCCGCTACTGCGCCGCCGGGGCCGAGGCCGGTCACGCGGGGGCGACCGGGCGTCCTCGCCGGGCAGCGAGGCCTGCGCTTCGGGCGGCGAGCTGCAGTCGGTCGAGGCCTCCTTGGTGACGGGGCCCGGAGACGGGGTCGGGGCCGGGGCTGAGTCCATCACCGGACTGGGCGTGCGGCTGGGCGTGGCCAGGTCCAGGCTCGCGTCGGACCCGAGGCCCGACTCGTTCGAGGTCAGGCTGGAGGGCGGGCTTGCGTCCTGGTCTTGATGATGATGATGATGATGATGCTCTTCTTCGGTTCGCGGGTCCAGCGTGATGTGCGTCCAGGCCTCCGTGTCGCTGATGCGGCGCTGGCGGCGAGCCGGGGGCGGCGCGGGGACGGGGGCCGGCAGGGGCAGCGCTGGCCGCTGCTGCCGCTCATCGCAGGGCTCATTGCAGGGCTCTTCGCGGGGCTTATCACAGGGCTTATCACAGGGTTCATCGCAGGGCTTGGCGCCGCCGCCGGCGGCCAGCAGTCCAGGCAGCACGAGGCGCTGCGTCGAGACGCGGCGGAGGAAGTCGGCGACGGCGTCCCAGTGCACCTGCGTGACGGCGCCCGACAGGCGGATGCAGTCCACGCGCAGCGGCACGCCGCCCAGCGTCCACACGAGGCCGTCGCCGACGGGCAGCGGCGCCAGCGCCGGCGCCGGCGACGCCTCGGCGGGCCGCGGCGCAGCGTCCAGCGCGTCCAGCACCATGGCGTCGACGGCCGTCAGACCATCTGTAGGAAAGAGCCGTACGTGTCGATGGACGTCCGCTGCTGCTTCTGCTGCTGCAGCAGCTGCACTTGCTGCGGCTCCTACTGTACTGCTACTGCCATTTGCGTGATCGGGACGGGACGGGACTAACGGCGCGCCGATCGTAAACGTGTCTCAATGTTACTCGGCGCGGTGCTCGGCGTCGAGCCGGCGCGCAGGTGGGACTCCTCTCTCTCTCCTCCTGCCCTCCCTCTCCCTCCTCCCCCTGGACCGGTCGGTCCACGACCCCCCGGCAGCAGCATGAGGCAGCAGAGGGGGGTCCTTGGCGGGGCCGCCGCGGCCTTGGGGTGGACGGGACGGTGAGGCGACGGCGTCACCAAAACACGCGTCCCTCGTGGCCGCCGCGTGCGTCCGGCGTGCGCCTGGGATGCGCAGGCCGCGCTGTTCGCAGACACAGCCAGCGCTGGGGGACGTGTCACCAATGCCTCATGAGCGGGGGGACGCGCGAGCCCGCCTGCGGCCCGCGGCCGGAGCCGGAGCCTCGTATGATTCCATCCGCTTTATGGAGCGGAGCGCCGCGCCTTTACTTCCTGGTGCCGGCCGCGGAGCGCGGAGCGGCACCCCATCGGCGACGTGGTGCTTCCCTCCCGCCCAGCCCAGCCCGGCACAAGTCCCGCACACGCGCCGAGCCACCTGCCGACTGATTCCGAAGATCGCTCTTGCGCCTCCGTCATTGTCGCACTCATGGGGGCCTGCCAATCCTCGGCATAGGGCACCGCCACAGGTGCGACGAGGACGGTGATACGATAGCGATCAGCGGCCCCGGCCCGACCTGCGTACAGGCTAATCCGTCCCTGCCGCGTGTACGCCGCCGGACGGTCCAGAGAACCGCAGCGCGCCAGGCAGGCAGCCAGGCGGGCAGGCGTTTCAGCGCTTTCACCGGAGGAGGTCCCCGCGGCCGGCCTGGGCGGGTGCGGCGCGTCGCATAGCGGGGTGGGGCAGGGCGGGCCGCACATCAGAGCCGCCCGCCCGCCGGGCACCGCGCGCGAGGCCTAGTGTGTGGACTGGCGGTCTAGCCGTTGCGTCACCGGTCATCCCGCCCCGCCAAGGCTCCGACCGACAAGACTCGATGTCCTGTCCGCTACCGAACTACACGGCCCGGCCCGGCCAGGGCGCCTGATAAAAGGTGGGTAGGCAGCACCGCGTGACACCGCGGCGCACCGGGGCTGCCTACCCCGCAGGAGCCCTGCTCGCGGAGCCAGCTAACCAGCCTGAGTGGAGAGGAATCCTCCGCAGGAGGGGCGCGCGCGCACACACACACACACACACATTTTAGGGGACGAAAAGGCGAGCAGTCCAGGCCACGCCCGTTGCGAAAAGGAACGTAATTAGCCTCAGTGTTGACACTCGCCTCTCCTCTCCCACCCGCTCTCGCTCGCCCCCTCCCTCCCTGCTGTCTCTCTTTCACTCACTCACATATGCGCGCGCACAGGGCGGGGTAGAGTGGAGCGGAGCGAGTATGAATATATGCTGTTTGGTGGACCGGTTCTGCAGGCGCGGGGCGGGCCTAACACACCCGTCCGTACCCGGTCCGGACCGGAGGAAAGTGACCGGCCGGCGCGTGTTCAAAATGGCGTGACAGCAGGGCGGGGCGGGGCGCGGCGGGTCAGGCGGGGCGACCTGACCCCCCCTCCCCCCCCCCAAAGACCTGTGCAGGAGGCCCCGCGGCTGACTCACTGGGCCCGTCAGCGAGGCACGCGTCATGCGCGTCATACTACAGTACGTCCTGCCTGCACTGCGGTTGGCGCGCGGTCGGCTCTGGGGCGCGCGAAGGAGTCTGACGTCAAATGAATCCTGCCGGATTCTGCCTAAACAAACACGACTTGCGGTGAAGCCGACGCGCGCGGACTCAACACGAGTCGGGAGGTGACCCATACACGCGCGCGAGAGAGTTTCGCCGAAAGGAGTATGATAGACAAACGCCGAAGCCGCCGCGCCGGAGGAGAAACGGGAGGTGCGCAGGGTGGTGATTCCGAACAGACGCTTTGTCTCTCTGTCCTTGTCGCACTCATGGGGCGCCGCGGCGATAGGGAGCAAGAAGAGAGAGGACACTACTGAACGCAGTTCGGAATCAGCCTGCTGAGTCGTCGACAAACATGATGAGAGAAGGGCGAGGAGAAGGGCGCAAGTAATGAATCCAACGAGCTAAACGCCGTCGCCGAGGAATAAAAAAATTATAGGAGCCTAACGCCGTCGCCGGGAAATAAAAAAAATTATAGGAGCCTATCGGTTTCCCATGTACGAAAGCGGGGTCCAGGGGCTGGAGAGCATCTTCTCCACGGCGCCCTTCTCTCATGGTGCGATCGAGCACGAGGTTGGTGGTGAGGGTAGCGCCCGCAGCCCACAGGGAGGCACGGCGGAGCGGAGGGCAGCGTCCCTGAGATCAGCTGCTCTGACTGCCAAGGACGGGCGGGGCAGGGCGGGGTGGAGTGGAAGCGTAGCCGGCCGGCCGGCCGGCAGGAAGAGAGTGAGAGGGAGTGGCGGGGCGGGGCGGGGCGGCGGAGAGCCATTCAAATACTGTTTGACACGAAGGATTACGTAACGGACAGACGGTGAGATGAGCGAGCGGTCCGGGTAGAGACAGACAGACAGTCAGACCGGCAGGCCGGCCAGGCCAGTCAGAAAAGACACCGGCGCAAAGCACAGGGTGCAGGCGGCAGCCGGCCGGTGCGGGGAGCACCCAGCCGGCCAGCCAGCACCCCAGCGTAATTAGTATACCGGGCATGCGGAGACAAACACATTAGGGAGCGCGCGGCAGGCGGGGTGGGGTGCGGCCCCTCTTATTACGGGGGTTTGATTTGACCCGCGCGCGACTCGCGGAATATCCCCGGCGACGGGGCGGGGCGGGGCGGGGCGGGGCGGGGCGGGGCGGGGTGCGGTCCGACCCGACCCGAACGGAGCGGCCAAGCCAACAGCACAGCACCACCTTGTCAGCTGACGATGCGGGCGGGCCGAGCCGTGCGGGGCAGACCGCCGTCATCCTTCGACGTTCAGTTACATTGCGTAACCCGCCCCGCCCCGCCACGCCCGGCCCCGGGGAGGCACAGGCGAGTAAGTGTCGTCGTCGTGCCGTCCACTACACGCCCCGGGCCCGCCACGCCCCGCCACGCCCCGCAGTGCTGCCCGTTGCGTGGCGAGACGCACCGACGCCGCGACACTCGCGCGCTCAGTCTGGTTGTAAGGCGTCTGCTGAGGGGGAAACAAAACTCTGAAATTTTTGAACGCCTCGTAATTCAGAAAAGTTTAGAAAAATTCAGCAAAATTCAGAGAAATTAAAAAATTCAAAAAAAAATCCAGAAAATTCAGAAAAATTCACATAAATGAGGGTAAAATTCAAGCATAAATTAACGAGAAAACTTCAATAAAAATTCACAAAAAAAATACTGAAAATTTACGAAAATTCACGAAATTTGTACACCAAAATTGAGAGTTGTTTCCCCTCGACTACCACGCTTTCAGATCATCAGCTGCCATAGGACGCCGACGACAGCACATTCAATCAGAATACAAGAATTTGGAGAGCAAGCTTGTCCATTTCCGTGATGATAGGGAATGGTCGTCGCAGTGTGAATGTATGTTCAACAACTGCTCTGAATTTTTCCCCCCTTTTCGCACGAATGGCGCAGAGGTGTGGTTACTTCTGTCTCGCAGGCAGTCAGTAGCGGGGCGGGGCGGGCGAAAGCGAGAGCACACGAGCACGTGACTGATTGGTCCAGTCCAGCTCCAGCCTGGAGCGGCGGCAAAGCCGGGTCGCTGCTGGACATCCGGCTGAAGGGCCTACAACCGCGCGCGCACTGGGGGTAAGGTGTGAGTGTGTGTGTGTGCATCGCCTCCAAATGGGTCAAGGTCATGCAGTGACCCACTTTTTCAGGTGGTGGAAAACAAAACCTTGAGTAAAGCGCAAGAGCAGCCGCCAAGGCGCAGGCTGCTTGCAAGGAATCGTGGCGGGGCGAGGCGGGGCGAGGCGGGGCGAGGCTGGGCGGGGTGTGGCGGGGCAGGACGAGGTGGGGCGGGGCGCATCGCACGCGGCGAGCGGATGCAGCCTACCGTGAACAACAATATACACACACACACACACACACACACACGAGTTCGCGCCACCCCCAACCCACCCCGCCCCGCAGCAACGCGTGGCGGCCAAGCGGCGGGGAGACCGGGGCCGCGCCGCGGGCCGTGCGGAAAAAGTTGGGCGAATTATCCGCGGAATTATCAAAGCGTTTTGTTGGTCAGAGTGAGAGAGAGATAGAGGTGTGATGAGCGCAACGCAGACCACGAGCCCCTGATAAGAAGCACCACCTGCGACGGCCTGGCCGGCCGGACACAATGCCACATCCATCCATCCGCCATCGCGACACAGGCAGGCATGAGGCGGACGGGGTAATCGAGGCAATAGGCTACGCGGGCAGCAGGCGAGCGCCGCGCCGATCCGCAGCGGGACAAAAAATAGGAAGCGGCGACAAAATGGGGGAGAAAAAAAAGAAGAAAAAATAATTGACTTAATGGGAGATTTGAACGCAAGGCGGGACGGGACGAGACGGAGACGGGACGGCCCCGAGCAGAGAGAGAGAATGGTCCAGCGAGCCGAGCCGAGCGCGCGGGAGCAGCCCGACCCCGACCGCAGACCAGACCAATGATTGCCGCTAGAAAAACGCTCCGCGCGCAGCTGTGTGTGTGTGGGGGGGGGGGAGGGGGGTCCAGAGATCGGGCTTATCACTACTCGATAGCAGCAAAGGTGTGACTTTTCCCCTATATACGCCGTTCACGCGCGCCGGCGCGCGACAAGTGCACGAATGCGGAAATTCACACACTGACAAATGTGCGACATTCACATTCACATACACGCACTAGAGCGTGGTGCGCGGGTGGAGAGTTTCTGAGAGGCGCGACCACAGCACGGCGACACTGGAAAAACTAATGTGACACATGTCACATGTGCACATGTGACCAGTTTAGGTAACATCACGTAATGTTACCATATTTTCGGTAACGTTTGTAATGTGACATCCTCCATGTTATTACTATAGGCAGACATAACACGTGGCACCGGATGTCACATTACCAAACGTGACCGAGAATTTGGTAACGTTTTGAGATGTGACATAAACTGGTCACACCAATTGATGTGACTCATGTCACATTAGTTTTTCCAGTGGAGCAGCGGTGTGCACGGCGCGCCAAGGCACCGCACCGGTGCGCGTCGCGCATGGCATGCCTGGCTTTAACGAGCCTCACCCGTGAGTCACGGCCCCTACGACACACACACACTGACAAGAACACCGTCAATCATGAGCACAGCGGGGGTGAGTGAGACAGAGAGGCCGCGCAGCCTTCAGAAAACCTCTGGCCCAAAAGATGAAGCAAAATATCATCGAAAATATCAGCGACGATTCGCCCTCCATCATTTTTCAGCAGAGTAGTGACCGCTTTGAAAACGCTGAAATTATTTGACACCCATCATCATTAATTTTTTTTTTCTTTTTCCCCGTAGGGAGGGTTTTGCTTGCCAATTTAGTGCGGGGTGGGCCGTGGAGGTTCCGCCCCGGCCGGTAGTAAGAAGGAACCGCGACAGAAAAGTGTGTCAGTGCCAGTCAGAACGGGCAGGGCGGGGCGGGGCGGGGCGGTGCAGGCCGCCACGCCAGAGCCCCGCTCCAGGCAGAGCCTCCCCGCTGCCAGGTGTGTCTGCTGGGCCAGGCCGGGGCCCTCACACACACACACACACTCTCAGTGGCGTGTGGATAACGGGACGCACGATAGGGATTGGGATTTCGGGATTTTCGAGAGGCTGGTTCGGTACACGCGAAGGGGAGGAGATTGCAAGATTACGCGCTTAAAAATCCAATCGACAAAATACTACTACACGCAACAGGAGCAGCAGCAGCAGTAGGAGTAGCAGCAGGAATCAGCAGGAGTAGCAGCAGCATCAGCAGCAGGACATTAGCAGCCTGAGGGGTGTCTTCTATAAAGTCGCACTTCACACACAACACTTCTCTACTACACACCGTATCACAAAGAGAAAAATTAAAGGCGCGCAAGGGTGAAGGGCGGCGACGTTCTTGAGGATATCGAAGTGGCCGTGGTTGTAGGGTTGACGACGACGACGATGATGAAGATGACGATGATGGTGGTGGAGGTGGTGGTGATGATGTGCGGAATGCAGCACCACACACACGCACGCACTTTGCGCACGCACGAACACACACGCACGCACGCACGGCGACGCGATGCTAGGGCACACGACGTGCGGTCGCGGTGCGCTGAAGACGCGCTGCTTGGCGTCGCGACGGAACGGGGCGCGCGGGACACTCGGGGCGGGGGACGGGCACACGGCACAGCTAACTCCTCGAGACTCGGCGGAGCAGTGCGGAGCGCGCCTGAGCAGCGCGGAGAGTAGAGGAGAGAGAGAGTCAACGACACCCGGCCCGAGCCGAGTCGAGCCGCGAGCCAAGCCGAGCCACGCGCCGAGGTGTCCTGCCCCTGGTCCGGCTCCTGCTGCTGCCCCCACCTGCTTGGTCCTGAGCGCAGGGGGGCACACCACCACACCGGCCAGCAGCTGCCGAGTCGAGCAGCCGGCATCCCGCCCCGCATCGCTGATGTATTCAAAACGGCAGTTATTCGGACAATCATATATGTGAAGCGCGCCGTATCGTAATACGAGATTTTACCGCTCGATATATTGTGCGTCGCGTGGGATCTTCTTCCCTTTCAGCTGCAATGAGGAAATCCTCACGCCGCGAAGGAGAGCGAGAGAGAGAAAGAGGGGGTCATAAAAATTTTACTCGATACTTTTAATCTTTTTTTCTGTCCGGGTAGCCAATCACATCGAGCAGCCTCATTCGGAGAGCAGGGAGTTGAGGAGGAGCAGAGAGAAGCAGGAGGAGGAGGAGGAGGCGGAGAAGGGGTGGGGTGGAGTGAGGGGGCTAGAGCGAGATGTACTCGGGTCAATAACGCCTGGAGAATGGCTGGAGGAGCGATGCTCTCTCAGAGGGCAGCACTGTGAAAATAAGATTGTAGAAGATTTAAATGATTTATTTTCTTTTTCTTTTTTTCCCCCACAAATACCGTGATGTAGAATTACAATTCAAAATTATCAAATTACAATCACATGTATCGACCGAGTAATCAGCTCGAAATTTCTGGACAATAGTAAATTTATAACACATGTTGTAAACAGTAAATTGCAAGAAAAATTATCAATCTACAGGTATTTTTCACGGCGGGGGCATGGCGGGGGCCATTACCGTGCCATTGAAAAGCACAAGGGAAGAGCGTCAGCCACTGCATTGTGGAGAGGCGGGGTAGAAGGGTGGGGCTGCACAGTCGTATAGCAGCCCCCACGGTAGAAACCGGTAGAAACACACCTGGAGAAGCGCACGCGCTCACCCGGAGAAAAGTACTCCTCATTCAAGAATAAAGTGATACACGAACAATCGGACCGATGCGTCTTTCCATTTTTTTATTTTTTTTTAAATTTGGCATGAGAGATCTAAGCATTGGAGTAGTGCTTGCTTGCATCAAAGTTCTTTTAGTTATTTGGCCCACACGCATAGGTGCTTGGACCAGCCGTTTGCTTGGTGGGCAAATAAAACAAGTATACCATGTTTGCGAGATCCACGCATCAGACGCGGTCGGTCCAAGCATTCTTTTTTTGCTGCGGCTGCTTTAACGCCGCCGTTCAGTAAAGGGAAGGCCTGCATCACCGAGCCACGCCCCGCTGCTAACGCTCTTTCAACATACGGCAAGGCGCGTTCACATTTTGTTTCCTCTTTTTCCTCCACCAGCCTTTCGTCGCAGTTCAGTGTTTTGAAATTCAGACACTGGCCGGTCGGGCCAGAGCACACCGCGCCGGGTACCCTCTCTGAATCAGACGGGACATCTTTTGCACATAAGGAAAGATGCCACAATTTACGCGCATTACCCTCTCAGAGGCCGAATTTTAAAATATTTTTGGTGTGAAATTTCACTGGTAAAACTATAAGGCATAACTGTACACTCTAAAGTTTTCACAACCAAATTTGCTTAGGAACTACTAAGCGTTTGTGCTGTCATAAGTTATAAAGAAATTCTTTTAGTAATATACTACTAAACTTTTTCCTAGTAATACTAAACGTGTTCGTAGAACTTAATTTCACCGTAATTATAAAACTAGAAAAACGTTTTGTAATACTAGGAAAAAGTTTAGTAATACTAAAAGAATTTCTTTATAACTTATGACAGCACAAACGCTTAGTAGTTACCAAGCAAATTTGGTAGTAAAAACTTTAGAGTGTACGCTTCTTGAATGAAGCATACAGTTACGCTTGGAGACGTTACGCTTAAAATGAAGCGCACGAAAGAAATTCTCACATACATTTAGATAGGACGAATATGAGCGGATAGACCCGTTGCGCTTGATTTCAAGCGTAATCTCAATACACTTGAAAACAGGGTGTAAGGCTACGCCTAAGTTTTACCAGTGTTTGTCTTTGTACAAATGTCTTAAATTCGTCTGAATTTCGGGGAATTTTCTTTTAATTTCCCCTCTGAACTTTCATTCCATTTTCCCCCTTGATTCACTACAGTTTCAAGCTGCCCCTTCCTTTGAGGAAATGGGTGAAAATCTACAGCAGGGGGAGAGTTTCCAAACGCCGCGCGTCCCTCAGGCGCGGGCACGGTAGGGAAGGGAAGGGCAGGGCAAGGTAAGGCAGAGCACGGTCGCGTCGGATTGGCGGAGATTGACTGACCGGGCCGACCACGCGGACACCACGGGCCGAGCACGTGTCTCCTCCCTTCCAACTCCTCTCCTCCCCTCTGATCCGCCCCTTTCGCTGCAGCGACGCAACGCGCGCAGGCCTTGTCGCGGCCCGAGCCCTTTCTCACGATTCGAGCTGAGCTGGAGTGCCGGTACAAAAGCATCCAGGATCCAGGTCCACAGAGGGCAACAGATGAGATCAGCCCGCCCCGCCCCACCCCGCCCCGCCGGCGTGGAGCGGCTCAGATCCTGCTGCAAACAGGTTCGCCAGCAGCGGCAGCAGAGCAGGCGAGCCGACAGGCTGCCAGTAGCAACAGGACCGGGCCGAAGGGGGAGGCGGCCTGCGACCCCGCCTGTTGCAGCAGGTGGACTAGAAGACAGAGACGGCGCGGACCAGGACGGGACGGGGCGGGCATCGGCCGGCCCAGGGCAGAGCCGACGACAGTTCCGCCTCGGGCTGCGGGGGAGCAGAAGCAGCGGGAGCAGCAGGAGCGGTAGGAGCAGCAGGAGCAGGAGCAGCAGGAGAGGCTCTGCTGCAGAGCCCGTCCCTCGACCAAAAAAAGTTCCGGGCAGAGCGGTAGTTCCGGAACGAAAAGATTGCTCCGAGTATTGGGTTTGCGGTAGTGTGTATTTCAAATTATCGCACCGTGACAGCTGACGGCTGCTCACGCGGATGACCCTAAAGGCCGTCCAGCAAGTAGACGTTAGCAGGGCCGGTGGAGGCCGGCGGCGCGCCTGCTGCCCGGGCCCGGGCGTGCAGCAGCGGTGCAGCGTGCAGCGCTCTTGCTTCAGGAATGCGCGTCGGCCCCGCCCCGCCCCGCCCGGCCCCGCCCAGCTCTCGGGGCCCCGCGGCATCGCCATCACGCAACGCCAGCCCGGTCCGTCCCGGCCCGGGGACCCCACCCCGCCCCGCCCCGCCCCGCCCCGGCGTAGAGGCAGGTCAGCGCTCCGCGACGCCCGGCGCCTACCGGCGCCACCGGCACTGCCACCGGCCGGGAAGAGACGGGACCTAGCATCATGACTGCCTCTCTCTCTCTCTCTCTCTGCCGTCGCAGCCGACGCCGCGACACTGACACGAGGGGGAAACAGCGCTGAATTTTGGTGTACACATTCGGTGACTTTTTGTGAATTTCCAGTGAAGTTTAGTAGATTTTTACTTGAAACTTAGCTGAAATTCTGAAAATCTTAGTAGATTTTTGTGAACTTTTGTGAATTTTCGTGATTATTTAGAGCAGGCTGATACATACGTATCATCTTCTTAAAATTCTGATTTTTTTCTGAATTACGAGGAGTGCAAAAATTTCTGAGTCGTTTCCCCCTCACGCTGCTGCCGGCCTATGCAGATGCAGCCGGGTGCAGTGCCATCCTCCCCGCGCCGACCTTGCTGCGCAGCGCTGCACTCTGCCATTACCAGGGCGTGTCCCCGCGACGCCACCCCGCGCCGCAGCGACGTCGTGACCATCGTGACACGGAACGGGACGGGATGGGGGAGGGCCAAAGCCACGGGGGGCGCGGCGCGGGGTGCGGCGCGGGGCGAGCCGCCCCAAGGCCGCTGGGGCGGGGGCGAGGCGGGGCCGAGCCGAGCCGAGAGGGTCCAGCCGCCGAGCCCAGCCGGGGCAGGGGCAGAGCCGCAGGCAGAGCCGAGCCGGACGTACAGAAGAGCCGAGCCCCGACCGGGCCGGGCCAGGCAGCTCCAGCGGCATACACGCCGCCCTCCTCCCTGGCCCCGCCGGCTTAGCGTTGCGTCAAACTCGGCAGTAAAATGGCCACATTATGGTCTGGACAGGCCAAACGGGAGGCGGCCGGCGCGGCGCGGCGTGGCTCGGCGAGACCGTAAACTAGCAAAACGATGCCATTTTAAAAACCACCACGCCGACGCCGTCGGCAGCAACACCGCCACTACTACCGCCAGCGCGACGTTTCACATTATTTGTTTTCACAACTTTTTCCACCCCATGTTGTTAAAACATCCTCCCTCCTATCTGGCGCGCGGCTTTTTGTGCAAAATTCGCCTCGTGATGCTGTGAGCGGGGGAAGCGGATACGAAACACACCGCAGACCGATAACGCGGCGACCAATAAGAAACCAAGAGGAGCGGAAAAGGACGCGCCACGGACGAGGTCACGGACTCCGCAAGGACATCCTCACAGCTCGCGGGTACTGAGGAGGCCCCGCTGACCTTCCTCGTCCTTGTGGCCCTCCGGAAGGCGGGGGCTAAGCAGCTCCGGGCCCGAGGGGGACACAACTCGGAAATTTTTAAACACCTCGTACAATTCAGGAAAATTCAGAAATATTCACAAACAATAAGGATTTTTTTTTTAAAAAAGAAGGTAATATTCAAGTGAAAATTCACAAAAAATCTATAAAAACTCACAAAAATTTTAAAAATTTCAGAAGTTTTCACGAAAATTCACAAAATGTGTGCACCGAAATTCAGAGTTGTTTCCCCCTCGTCCGGGCACCACTGGGTCCACCGCGCGCAGAGCAGGGCATGGCTGGGGCCGGGGCCCGGAGCAGGTGTCTCCGGACGGAGGCCGCGAGCGAGCAGTGCTGCAGCCTACCCTGCCCAGGCGTGCAGCGATACTACCCGCGGTATTTTTAGCCGGAGTCCCGATATAGCCTAGACTAGACAGGCCAGGCCAGGTCTTGGCGTGCTCCGGACCCCGCCAGCCAGTCCATTTCTAGAGCGGGAGCGCAGGCTGGGCTGGCTGCCGATGCGAGAAACCTGCCGGCAGGCCGAGGAGGGAAGCCACTGCTGCTGCTGAGGGCGGGGTAGGGCGGGGCGGGCAGGAACAACACATACGAATCTGAGCGGCAGCAGAGCGCCGCGGCCAGTGAACTGGGCGTCCCCGCCCCGCCGGGCGTCTCGTCAGCACCAGAGCCAATTTTCTTCTCAAGTGACCCGCATTGCGTCGACTACAGGCGTCGCGCGCGCGCGCGCGAAGCACGTGGTGACGTCGTCGTATCGCCGACCGACCGACCAGCCGGCCGACCGACCGGCGGCGGTTGTGCAATATGGGGCGCCGAGCGTGACGTCAGAGCAGGAGCAGGGCGGGGCGGGGCCGATCTGCGTACAGCTACATCGTTCCCCGGCGGCAGCGCGCGACCTTTCTCGCGCCGGGCCCAGCAAACACACCCGCGCGCACCACGCGACATCAAAGCGGCGGCGGCGGCGGCAGTAAAACGCGACCGCGGCGCGATATGCGACCCGTGCGCCCCGCCGCGCCCCGCCCAACCCACGCGCCACGAGCAGCTCTTTCTCTCATTGTACGGCCCAAAAGGTGCCGATATCGCGGGGTATATCGGAGCGCCGCGCGCGGCCGCTATACTCCACGCTGCAGCTCGCGCGAGGCGAGGAGCAGCGCATCCGGAGGCGGCGGCGGCGGCTGCCGCACCGACGGCAAATACCCTGGCGGTAGCGCCGCCGCGGCGCCGCTGCAAGCAGCCACACTTTGCATCACTGCAGCATGCAGCAGCAGCAGCAGCAGCAGCAGCAGCAGCAGGAGAGAGAGATCAGGCGGCCCGTCCCGCGTCCCGTCAGGCCACTATTACGCCAAATTAAAACCTACATATGGGAGAAAGACGGTTATTTTTAAACGCCCGCCCAGTACAGACAGGTAGGCCGAGGCGAGGCCGCCGCGGGCTGTGCAGCAGCAGCAGTAGCCTGTCATTATGTGACACACACACCGGCTGTGCGTACGCACGGGGCGGGGCGGGGCGGGGCGGGCGATATTGCGGTAGGGTAGGGGTATTTTTCTCACGGCGTCCCCTCTTATTGAGAAATTCTTGAGCGGGTGTTGACGGTGGTGAATGGTGGTGTGTGCCAATGTGTTTATCGTCAATATACCCGACCGCGCGGGACAGCTTATAATGACATGAACATGATGGAGGGGAGTAAAAAGAAATTATATAAAAGAACTGTCTCGTACCCACCGCGCACTGCTGGCCGGGAGTACCTCTGGTGGCAACTTTATTGAGTTTATTGAGCCACACTGTTAAAACCTTGCGAAGAAAAAGTTCGTATTACAAACAAAATAGTTTGTAGGCTGCGAAGTATTTGGCTGCTTCGCAATTGCGAAGAATTTCTTCGCAACTTACAAACTATTTAGTTTGTAAGGCGTGAAAAGTTTGTAAGCTTGCGAACTATTTTGTTTGTAATACGAACATTTTCTTCGCAATGCGAAGCATCCAATTTCTTTGCAACGATTATTCGCAAGGTTTAAACAGTGCACCACTCCAGACACGTGTCAATAATGCTCACATGCCTCCGTGCGTCCTCCGCGCAAGATTCCGTTCCATCCCGCAATATGGTAATCCAGCAAACTTCTTCGCGGCATCGCGAAATTTGCAATGTCCCACCTGCTCCATTTTATTTGCAAATGTACCGTTTTGCTTTTGCACGCCACCTTGTAGCTACTCGTTTTTTTTTCTTTCGCGTTAATCATCATTATTATCGGCCGGCCACTGGTTTGCCGCTCCGCTTCGCTCCGCGTCAGGTCGAGGCTGGCCGGCGGGAAACCCGCGCGCGCCTACCGCGGTACCGACTACCGACACTACCCGCTCCGCCCCGCTCCGCCCCGCTCCGCCCCGCTCGGGCCAAACCGGGTGCCACCTGCCCTGCCGGCCGGGTATTGCCAGACACGAGCGCACGCGTGTTCCCAGAAGTCCTTTGGGCCAACCAGAGTTCATTCAAGTTCTCAGAGATTCTTTGATTTATTGGCCAACTTCAACTTAAGACTTCATTTAAAGATAATGATAAATGGGAGAAGAAGAAAAAAAAGGGAAAAGGCAATGGCAAATACTAGTCTGATCCATTGTTACAATTAAATTGAGCCCAAATGAAAACTGTACACAACTCACACTCCCGGTCTATGTATTTTTTGTACGTAGCTTTGTAAGACGATGTGTATGCGTAACTGACGAAAAAAACAAAACATCACCACGCATAAATAAGAACAAATTGTGCATAACTAAGTAAGGTTTCTTTTTTCCATATTTATGTACGAAATTTTACGTAAGCTTTCGCATGCACATAGACTTACATAGCTACGTATAAAAAGTATATAAACCGGGAGTGTGCATGGCAGAGTTTTTCTGTAAGATACATAAATGTATATTTTTAAAATAATCTGTAAACCTCAACTGGTTTTTTTCCTTTTCTTTTTTCTTCTTCTTTTTTTCTTTCAATGGTTTTAGTGGCAGCGACAGAATGTCCACACCAAGCCACTCGTCTATTCGATTCGAAAACCGGACGGGTTTATTGAATATATGCACTCCAAGGCCGGGGCTGGGCCGGGGCGGAGCAAGGCGGGGTGGGGCCGCGGTGGAGTGAGCACCACGCACCCAATCGCTTTCAAAACATTTCGATTCCGACCGCTTCCTGTGTCGCGCTCGGAAGAGTAACGTCGCACCGCGCTTTCGAGTGCTAGTGTAGCACGACCACCGGCAAAGTATAATCTTCCCGGTCAAAGAATATAGTACATCTCGCCTTGTTGCTCTCGAGAGATCTGCGTAAGGTGCGAGAGATACGACAAACTGTTCTTTGGCTGGGAAGACTATAGTTCGACATAGTTTCGAATCTCTCGATTCGATATTCTCGCCCCTGTGTGGATGTGGTGTGCGAACATTCTACACACGAGACGTTGTACATTATTGTACACAGTACACTTGGCAGTGTAGCAGGCGGAAGGCCTAGCCTATAGAGGCCTAGCATGTAGACACGTGCCACGGAATGCGGCAAAGCGAAGCAAAGCAACGGCGAGGGAAAAAGAGCGGCGGCGCCGTTACGACAAAGTGATGCCAATGCAACGCCTCCGCAACCAGCAGGGGCGGCCCAGGGGCAGGAGGGGCACTGCCTGGGACACTACCAGCGGTGCTCCTCTAGCAGTGCTGCCAGAAAAGTATAGGCAGTAAGTATAGCCCAAACGCGGGGGAACAAAGCGGACTGAACGCGCGCCATCAGAGTCCTTGAGTCTATCTAGGACTCTAGGCGCCATGGTGTGTCTACTAGGCAACACCTCAGCACAGGTGCGTGCATGGTGCCTACAGCGACGGGCGCGAATGCAGGCTGCTCTAATAACACTCCTCCGAGTTTGGGCTACTTATTCAGGGTTGCCACGAGTTTCGGATTTTCGATTTTCCGGACATTTTTCCTGACGTGACTCCACGGTGAACTACCGCAAACTTGAAGAGCACAGAGTTAGAACGACCCTCACACGCACCAGTTGGTCACGAAACTAGTTTTCCCGAGGTAGAAACAACTCTGAAATTTTTGCACGCCCCGTAATTCAGAAAAATTCAAGGAAATTCAGAGAAATTTAGGAAAATACAGAAAAATTCACAGAAATTTAGATAAAATTCAAGCGAAAATTCTGAAAATTGTACACTGATTAATCAGCAAGCATCCATGTACACTGATTTAACCATAGTGTACATTGTACACTCTTTCATTATCAGAGCACAAAAAATTAACACCAAAACTCAGAGTTGTTTAACCTCGAATTTTCCTGAAACTTTTCTTTCAATGTCCTGACAGTTTCCTGACAGAGTTTTAGAATGTTGACATTTCCCTGATTTTTCGAATTTCCCTGACATGTGGCAACAGCTGTTTATTGCCTAATTTTCTGCGCGGCAGCAGTGTTCCCTAAAGGTGTTCGCATCGCATAGGGTAAGACTTTAGGGGGTGAGCAGGCCCTGTCGGCCATGGGGGCATACCCAGCGAGTCCAGCAGGCGGGGCGGGGCGGGGCGGGGCGCGCATTCTCGAGGACGTGCGCGGTACGCGCTGCGTCAAACAGCCCCAGTTCGGGGAACCATCACTCGCGAGAGATCGCCTCGGTTTCTCCCGGGGGCCACCGCCACCACCGCGCGGGCCTCCGCGTGATCCAGAATCTTCCTTCAAAAAACCGGAACGGCGTTGGCCGCCAAATTTGGGAGACGCGCGCGTCCGTCTGCGCTGTTATTGCTGCGGCTCGCGGCGACCACGCACGCCGAGGAGGACGAAGACCTCGCGCTCGCAACTTTTACCGTCGGAAAGAGAAGAAGAAGAAAAAGAAAGAAAGAAGAGTAAAAAGAAGGAAGGTGCCCGCGTCCTTCTGGGAGGAGCGCGAAGCGGGGCGGCGCTAAGTCCGCAAAGACTTCCCTGGCGCCCCTTATCTCACCCCCTGCGGACAGAGCTGGCACTCCCGAGAGTCGTCTCATAGAAGACCGTTCAGCAGTTCAACAAAAACAAAACTTTTTTCTTTAATTTTATTTTAGCAAATAGTATACTCTCTGATATAGACGTCATGGAACGTCATATTGGTTTGATTCAATCATTTGGGTTGGGCTATGGCGAAGGGTACTGCGAAATAAACTCAAGCGTGATATTTTTTTGTCGTTATTTTCCTTGATTTTTCCAGATTAATTTCTGATTTTTTTCTGATTTTTCTTTTTTTTTTCGGATTTTGTTTCAGGGTGTACACTGATTTTTTGGAGTAAAGAACCCCTCGGGCTACGGCTGGTAATAAGTCGCGTGAGCAAACGATGAGTTTATTTATGGGATACCGTCGTATACGCTTGAATGTGACGAGCGCGCCACCATCGATCCGGTTGTGAAGAGTCATAGAAACGCTTTAATTCAGCCGATAGCCTGCCGTCCCGCCGGGCGCACGTGCGCACCGGGTAGCCTACCCAGGCTGCTCACGGCGCTCCGCTCCGCCCCGCCCCGCCCGACGCGTACGCACTATACGCGCGCTGTTCGCGCTGTTCGTCTCTCTCACACTCATTCACTCCCCCGAACCGACTGACGGACCACTATGTACTACTCGCTACTTGGTATGCGATGCAGCCGCCGGGATGCGACGTTCGGAGCTTCTGCTGCTGCTGGGCCCGCCGGGTCGGGTACGGACCTAGCCGGCCGAGGCGTACCGGCGGGGCGGGGTGGGGCGGGGCGGGCTAGACCAAACAAATGCACGCGTGGGGGGAGGGGGGGGGGGGCAAGGTCAGGGCCCAGAGGGCCCACAGGTGCGGCGGGGCGAGGCGGGGCGAGGCGGGGCGAGGCGGGGCGTGGGATGGGTGCGGTGGGGCGGCGTGGCGCGGGCGCAGCGTGATCGCGGTGTGCCCACCCCGCCCCATAAGGAAGTGTCTCCCGCCCCGCCCCGCCCCGCCAGCACCACGCGGAGAGACCCGCCCCGCCCCGCCCCGCCCCGCCCCGGCCCGTCCCGTCCGCTCCCAGCACGCCCCGCGCACGCCGCAGACACCTTCGCTACCGGGTGCGCCACGGAGCCGGCGGCGGTAAGCAGGGGCACGAAGCGGACCGTACCGCCACCACATACTGATCGGTGCCTGACTGCCTGCCTGTGCGCGGGCCCGGGGCGGGGTGGGGTGGGGTGGGGCGGGGCGGCCCCTGTCCCTACTACCGCCCCGGGCTGCGGCCGGGCGCTTGTGCCTTTGTTCGAGTGGACCTGCACGATGAGGAAGGAGGAGGAGGAGGGTACGGTATGGACCAGGCGGGCGTGGCATGATGGCGGAGGGAGGCGGCCGGCAGGGCAGCGGGCGGGGCGGGGCAAGGGTGGGGCGCAGTGGAGGCTTCCTCGTCTGCGCCGTATCATAAAACACCACCAGTACTTTACCACTGGGGTCCAACGCCCAAACCTCTCCCCCTTCCTTCCCCTCTCCGCTCCCTCTGTCTTCCCGCTACAAACCGATATGCATAACGCGCCCCTCGATGTGTGTGTGTGTGTGTGTGTGTGTGTGTGTGTGTGTGTGTGTGTGATAGGAAGAAAAGACATGACCGGAATATTCCTCATCCTAGTTGCATCTTTTCCCCACGCTTCCTACAAAGGAGTAGAGCAGCCCATACATACACTCTCACTGCAAGACATCTCTCTCTCTCTCTCTCTCTCTCTCTCTCTCTCTCTCTCTCTCTCTCTCTCTCTCTCTCTCTCTCTCTCTCTCTCTCTCTCTCTCTCTCTCTCTCTCTCTCTCTCTCTCTCTCTCTCTCTCTCTCTCCACCTCCTTTGGCCCCACTCCCTTCTCCTGCCGGCCCCCAAAGGGATATACAAAAATAAAACCAGACAGGCAGCGGGCGGGCGGGCAGGCAGCTCCGGTATTTGAACACGAGACTTGCACGCCGGCTGCACCAGCTCTCTCCGACAGCGGGGTGGGCCGCCAGGCAGGCCTGCCCGGCCCGGCCCCGACTGCAGTGGGACAAAAGGCATTCTGTCTCTCTCACTCTCTCCTGCTTGCTGACGCTTTAGCGCCCGGCCCGGCCCGGCGGAGAGCAGAGCATGAAGAGCAGCACAGCGTGCCAGCGATGCACACGGCCGCGTGCACGCCGCGGCGCCCGCGCACCCAGACGCACAGCCTGTGGAGAGCGCTCTCATCACTCTGTCTCTCTCGCACTCATGGTCTGCGCCGTGTAGGTGCGCGAGAGGGGGAGCGACGACAGCGCTCTTCTCAATCAGTCTGCAGATATCTCTTTATTATCCATCTCTCCCGAGCCGAGTCTGAGTAAGAAGATCGCTGCCAAGCCTCCGGCTTGTCGCGCACACCTATATATGGGCGGTGCCCTATGTTGGCGATAGCGGCAGAGGGGGGGGGGGGGGGGGGGGGGGGATAGGGCCCCATATGATGAGTGCGACAAGGACAGAGGCGCGAGAGCGATCTTCTCTCGGGAGTCAGACGCGCGCGCGGCAGAGTGCGGGCGGCGGGACGGGACGGGCGGGCAGAGCGAAGAGAAGCGAGAGGCACTTGACATGCAGCCCCGCGGCGCGCGGCGGCGGGCCAGGCCGCGAGTCTCAATTTCCTCCCCCGCCCCGCCCCGCACCGCCCCGCCGGCAGGACGATGCCCGGCAGTAAAGCGACAGCACGCCGCGCGGCCCCCGCCCCGCCTCGCCTCGCCCCGCCCCGCCCCGCCTCGTCGCGCCGAGCCGCGCCACCATTCGGGATGACACTTCCTTGTCGAATTCCAATCATCGGCGCGTTGGCTGGCAGTCGCCCGCCAAGCCTCCCGAGAAGCAGCAGCAGCAGCTGCCGCAGCAACAAAATTCACCGTACATTTTACCGCGACAATTTACGACGATGGCCTCCGCGAAGTTCCGTACGCAGCACGCGCGCGTCCATTAGCAGCGCGCGCGGCGGTGGTGGCGTGTCCCGCCTCGCCCCGGCCCCGCCCCGCCCCGGCCCCGCCCAGCCGCACAGTTTACGACCATTTATATTATTTCCCGATGTATATAAAATACTTCTGGTCAGCGCAGCATCGCGACCATGGCGGCGCGAGGCGCGAAGAGAGTAGAGCCGTACGTGCACGGCGACGGGGCGGGGCGGGTACACCACGCTAACCGGAGCCGCGCGCACGCACACACACGCACACACATACACACCACAGCAGGTGCCCACTCCCACTCCCCACTCCACAATTGAATAGGGTCGCGTTCGGAAAAGCGCACGTGCGACTGCGCGCGCTATGGACTCGATTCATACACCTCCCCGTCGCCGTCCCGGCCTAGAACCCCTACCCAACCCAACACGGAAAAAAAAAGTTAAGCTGTGTTAACTAAATGTTAGCTGTCATAGCTAATATGTTGGCTGATATCGTGACAAGCAAGTTTTTTAGCTACCACAGCGATATGTTGGCTGCCATAGCGACACGGCAGCTATGAGAGCTATGCGTCATCTGCAGGAGAAAAAGCAATGTTTGATTCAGTGAATGGGATCTTCTCTACCCTAACTAAGCCTTTGCTAAATCCAGCTAAGCGTTAGTTGTAGTAGCTAATTTTTGCCTACCAGAGACAATTTTTAGCTATGGTAGCTTATAAGTTGTCTGTCACGAAATCAGCTAACATATTAGCTACGGCAACTTATGTATTTTTTTCCGTGAACCCTCCCCATCCCTCTCCCTTCCCAAACCACACGGCCACACGCGAGCCGGCGCGGCAGCGTGGCCAGCAGGTGCGAGAGAGAGAGAGAGAGAGCTAGGCGGAGAGAAGAAGAGGCGACCTTCGAGAGCATCATCGCCATCAACCTGGACAGTACAGGCGCACTACCACGCCCATAGAGGCGGCCTAAGCCCCTCCCCCCTCTTCTCCCTCTCTCTCCCTCTGCCTGTATCTCTCTCTCTCTCCGACGCCCACCGGGGGCGCCACGCGTCGCCACGCTCTGCCTACCTGCCTCAAGACCAGGGGGGCCCCGCCCGCCCGGGCACTTTCACTGTGAGAAATTGTTTTGGATTGCCGTTTCATACGACGAGCAAAGTCACACCTGTGATTTTGTTTCCCTTGCACCGAAAGGATTTGCGACGACACCCTGCTCGCTTTGCACGAGTTCTATAAAGCCGAGGTCGGAAACAACTTTGAAATTTTTGTACACCTCTTCATTCAGAAAAATGGAGAGAAATTCAGAAAAATTCAAGCAAAAATTCAATATAAATTCACGAAAAATCACAAAAATACACAAAATGTGAGCACCAAAATTCAGAGTTGTTTCCCCCTCGCTTAAAGAAGATGAGACGAATGGGGTGGTCATTAGAATGACGAGTGGACGCGACAACAAGTTGGGGTAAATGAATGGTTCCGATCAAGGTCTCAGCCCGGAGTGCATCGGGCCCCGAGGCGGGGCGGGGCGGGCTGAAGGGACCGACAAAAGGGCCCATCCCATCCCATCCCCTCCCCAGCTCACCCCAAATCACGTGACCACGCTGGTCCGGGCCGCCGGCCGCCGGGCCTCGCCAGCCTGGCCTGGCTCATCGAGAGTGTGGGGGTGGGGGAGATAACATCATCCAGCCCACCAATACAAGCCCAATAGCGCTAGATTGGTCAACTTGTTCAATCAGGCACATGTTAAAGGGCACAAAAAGGGTACACTTCAGCGGGAAAGATGAGAGATGCTGATATGAATTCCAAACAAAAATAGGTTGGAGGAGGATGTGATAAGGTTGGAACTCTGCTCAATGGCATTCCGAGAACTGATAGGATGGCCATATACCAAGATAAGAGTCAATGCAGTACTCTGAATTCTCAGAGAGTAAAGCACAAGTCTATTATGTTGCAGGATGTGCATTGGTATTCAGAACAGAGGAGGCACTGACAGGTGTTCTACCAAGTGGTTCTAGAGCAATTAGATGTCATTACAAGACTTCTAAGAGTATGAGGAAGCTGGTCCAGCCACTGAGGAGAGGATAGAAGCAGGAAACTATGGCATCAGCGTACAACATCTCAATTCAGCTCTTTAGTAGTGTCTTTGAGAAAATGAACATACACCGGAATCTTTTGATACCATACAATACCATACCTTACAAAATTTCAAAATCGCATGAATGCCAACCACGTTATTATAAAAATAGTTGGTTGCACCAAGAGGTGTCTGGTTGATGAATAGAAATATCAATGAATAACAAGGGAAACATGAAAAACATTCAAACAAGCCCCAATCCACTGCCTGAGACTGTACACTGATCCACTGATAAAGAAAAGTAGTGCGCTTATGCTGCATCTAAGCCACAGATGTTCAGACATCTTTTACAAACTTAAGATAAAATTATAGATACTCACGGCTCTGCTTCGATGGACTTGAGCTTGGCCACATAGTTCGATGGGATGTAGCCTTCCTGCTTTGATGCTTTGCTGCGGGCTAGCCACCAGTCGCCTTGGGTGTCATTGAGAATCTCCAGGTGCTCTCCTTTACGGAAGCTCAAGTCCTCGTCCGTTCTCGCATCATAGTCGTAGAGGGCCACGAATATCTTGGCGTTCATGCCAGAGTTGTTCATCTCGGGCTCGGGGATAGGAGGCATCGGGCCGTTCCTAACCTCGCGCACTGCAGTCTCATGGGTCGCAATCGCGAGGGGTGGATTAGAGGTGCTCGGCGCGGCCGCATCCTTGTTGTTGATCGGAGCCACCAAGCCTCCGGCATCGTTCTTGGTGGGCGTTCTTTGGCGGCTGAAGCAGTTGCCCATATTGAGGCCTAGGCTGACTTAGGCCCTAGGGTGCCCTAGGGCTCTCCAATAAGGATAGCCGATTTGAGCCAAGAGCCGAGGCGCACGGCCCGGGGGAACACTGCATCGAAGGGTCCCGACACACGGAGGGCTTAGGTACAAAATGGAAACAGTCTCACCCTCACACGCACTTAAATCACAAACAAAAACACTAAAATACACGGACGCCGTCTGTCGAGAACAACACAGGCATCCATGACAGATGACAACTCACTTCGCTGCAGTGAGTATCAGGCCTATCATTGTAGCACACAGATAAGGACGTTATCGGTAACTCTCACATGTGAGTTTTGAGGACGTTATCTAAAAATTTTGAGATTGGTTCGTAGTTATTAAGGTTGAAACTGCTTATGTTTCATTTTTTCAAAATATTTCATTCATACTTTTGCCTGATGAAGTATGGAAAAGCTGGCTGCACTGAATTTCACGGCCGATCAGCCCAGGCATGCCAACTGTACCATGGGAACTCATCTCAAAGGCTTTAATGAGATTAGTCGTTAAGCGACAGATGCACGAAAAAAAACATTGTGAAGTGGAAATTTGGTTCGATGCACTTTTTCCAGTGAGTTGAAGCAGACTCCATGTTTCACTCGAATCAACAAACAGTTGTCTCCGAGGTTCAGCATTCCGAATGAGTTACACCCAACCAGATGGAGGGACAATTTGAAAGCTCCATTTTTACTACAGCTGTTTTTTTTTTCCTTTCCTTTTTGATCGCATCTGTTAAGATTTTGTCAAAACTAAATTATATTGTAATCCCTTCAACAATGGCTGCATTCATTCTCACTAATAAGTTGAGTTATGTTTTGGAAAACACATCTCTATTCCTCACAAAACATGGCAGAGTAGTTAAAACAAAGCTTGATGATAGCACATTTATTACAGGAATCAGTAAAAATGTCATACATCAAATCAATAGTTTTTACAAAATGCAATAAAACAAAATAGACACGTAAAAACATTTGTCATTAGAAAATCACAAGACAGTTCTTATAAATAAGGTCTATCAACAGCATTTGTTTGAGGAGACAAACAAATATAAAAGATACAATTTTAAAAACTGATTATTCCAAGAATACTGGTTAACAGAAAAATAAAACCTATGGACTTCTAAGAACATTGTAGCTATACATTTCTGCAATAATCACAGATTATTTCAAGTTCAAGAAAATGTAAAATCATGTGGTGCCTTTCTCATAGAAATTCACATGCAAAAAGACTGATAAGAAATCAGACTCAACACAACTATTATTCAGATCAAAAATAGAAGTCTTCTTTACAAAGAAAAATTACGTTAAAAATCTAGAACACCTGTCAGAGCAAAGAGTGTCATTTTTTAAGTCTTTGACAAGGGTGGGTGTCAAAAACGAATTAGGCCCAGTTCTTCTGTCTGAGAGTGAAACTACACCTCAACCATTTTCTTTGGCATCTACACTACAACACAAATTAAGATTTCTTTCTCTTTTATCAGTCTGTAGTTCTCATAATGATGGATTAGCTGCAAGATAACTCTGCAAAATAAAAAATAAAAAATTACACGTTTTATGGAGAGGAGTTAAAATGTCAAGTATTTATAAAGATGTCTTCACTTGCCTCTTCAGCAACGGAAAACAATTTTTGTGCACTGGCCCCTCCAACTTGTTGCACCATCTTGTACAGAAGACTATCTGTGTTTTTCAAAAGAACATGAGGATGATCGAACTCCTAAAAGGTATAAAGAATTGATTAGATAGTGTTTTATGATGGAACTTTTTTAGAGGATGAAACAAGTGTGAACTTACAGCAACAGAACCGGCATCCATAACAAGCACTTTGTCCGAGTCCATGATGGTGTGCAGCCTGTGCGCAATTGTTAGGACTGTGCACTGGCCAAATTTGTTTCTTATCATCTTCTGAATGAGTTTATCGGTCCTACAATTCAATAAATTGATAGATAGTATTAATATGATAGAGAAAAGAAATTATTGGAATCTGGGTACTTTTTATTAAATAGAAAAAACTTACTGCGGATCAACATTTGCTGTTGCTTCATCTAAAATAAGTACACGATTGTTCCTCAAAATTGCTCTTGCTAGGCATACAAGCTGACGCAGACCTACGCTAAGATTAGCTCCACCTTCTTGAATTGGTGACTGTAGACCAAAGCCTAATTCATCAACTACTTCTTTAAGTTCAGTCTAGAATACAAAACAAAATTTAAATTTCTATTGAGATCACAAAATTAATCACATGAGCCGATAATGTTTACCTCCCGCAAAGCAGACCATATAGCCTCATCAGGATGCTCCTCAAATGGATCAAGATTTTTCCTCAAGGTGGCATTAAATAGAACTGCTTCTTGAGGAATAATTGATAACTTCTTACGAAGATCATGGACCCCTATCATTCCAGTGTCCAATCCATCAATAGCTATACGTCCTCGCAACTCTTCCAGACGGAACAATGCAGCAATAAGAGATGACTTTCCAGCACCAGTGCGACCAACAATGCCCACCTAAAATGAAACATTCAGGGGTTACCTTCAGCATGCAACAACAAAAATAAATTTCAAAGTTGCAGTACAAACCTTTTCTCCTGGGTTTATTTTGATGTTGAGGTTTTTAAGTACTGGGGGATCTTCAGGATCATAATGTAAGTACAGATTCTCAAACTCAATGCGTCCCTCTTTTGGCCAAAGAGGGTCAGGTTTTTTTTCTGTAAAATTAATGTAATTAGAACAAGCAGTTCACCAAGAAGTAACATAGCAAACATTGAAGGGATGGTAACATACCAGGTGGGGCTTCCATAGGTGGTTCAGAGGGTAGTTCAGAATACTCAAGAACTCTTTCAACCGATGTCATGTGGTTTTCAACCTCAGCTTCTTGTCTGAGACCCCACTGAAGCATTCCAGTGAGTGATATTGCTTGAGTAATTGCCAACCCAACATTGCCTCCAAAAACACCTGTGGGGTAGAAAAAAAAAATTAAAACAAGAAATGAATGCATAGGCAAGTTAAACTGGAAATTTTGTATTTTTTTAATTTTTTTATCACATACCTAGATGACTTCCAATAAGAAAACCAAAAGTTACACAAGTAATAAAAATCAAACAGAGCTGGTCGAGCCAATAGCCAAAAGCTCTATTTGTAGCTAAAAACAGGTACCAGGCAGAGGAATGCAAGTCCTGCAGGGGGAAAAAAAGGGATAGAAAAGAAATATGAGCCAAGACATTTTTCTTGCATAGCAAGAATTGATTATTATGTTGCTCACCTGATGCCTGTCGAACTCTTCAATTAACTTTACTTCCATGTTAGACACTCTCAGTGTTGTCAGGCCACTTAAAGAGGCATTCATGTGACTGAAAACGGGGCTTCGAGCTAAGTTGAGAAAATTAAGGAAAATGAGACCTAATTTTTGATGGATGATCTTAATCAACCTCGTAATCAACAATAATTAGATACTTACTAACACCTTCCAGACGTTTTATAGTTCTAGATGTAGTCATGAAGACATTGCGGATCCACAGTCCGGCAAATGATACTATCCCAAGAGGTAGAATAAGCCAATAATTTATGGCTGATACTAAAACCATTATACCAAAAAGCTGAGCACCAATCTACAATACAGAAATCGAGAGTTAACTGAAAATTGGTATGAAATCTGCAAGAGGAACCCTACAGCAAGGGAAAAGGATGACACAAACCTGGAAAGTATCTATCATACACAAAGGCAGAATTTCATCTATTGCTCCCATATCTTTAGAAAATCTGTTTAGAATACGACCTGTAGAAGAAGAAAATAAAACTGTCTTACTTGAGAAGCTTCAAACAGACAATACATTAATAGAGAAAAAGGAAGCAAATTACCAGATGTGTTGTTGTAGAAGAATCTCATCTTTGCATGAGTGATACTTGCAAACATGTTATCATGAAGACATCTTGAAGCGCGCACACAAAGATGGAAAAAGAGGAAAGATCTGACCAGTGTTACAAAAATAGTGGCAAGTATTATGACTGTATACACATAAATACAAGTTTCTCTGTTTGGAGGCCATTTGGTATACCAAGGCTCAGAAGATGCAATGCTGGAGTTTGAGCTTTGATAGTTTTCTTGCTCCACTTTTATCCTGAAAGAAAACAAGAATAAATGTGGTACTACACATTTAAATAAAACTGACAGATTGTTTTAAACACAAGTCTTACCAAACAGTAATCCAATAGTCTCCGGCACTTGCAAATATCTGGCTCCAAACAAACATCGAAAGTACAATAAGTACATAAAACCAGTTGCCAGCCGCCTTGAAATAAGATCCAAATATCTTCCATCCAACAGCTCCATGTCCTCTTCCTTCAGGCTCTTCAGATTGAACACATTCCATCATTGATGGATCTATAGACTGAAAGTTCACAAAAATATCATGAGGTATTGTTAAACCAAAAATTCTTTTTGTTTTTTAAGTATTAATTTTAAATAATGATTTGAGTAATTTGAAACTTACTGATCTCTTAGAGTCATAACCTGCAGATGATGTGTGACTCTGAAAACATTAAAAAGCTGAGGTAATCAACAGGTTCAGACAGAGTAAACTTCAACTCTAAAGTGACTTACAACAATAGAATGCCTGGAGGGTGAATCACGTTTCAAAGATGATCTTTGGGTATTTGACTTCTCATTTTCATCCTCTACTTGCTCTTTTTCTTCAGAGTCATGAACCAAACTTCCTAAAAGAGACGCAAGACCCCTTTCTTTAATGTCCTCATAACGTCCTTGTGCAACTAAATGGCCCTGAGGGTATAAAGTTAGAATATATTAGAACACCAGCCATTTTAATCATGGGTAGAAGACCCACTAAATATTTTGTACTTACATTGTTCAGGACAAAGACGTCATCGACAAATGGCAGATACTGGAGTTGATGAGTAACCAGAATACGAGTTTTTCCATGCAAGTATTTTGAAATACAATCATGGAACAAGTGCGCACTGACATGAGCATCCACTGCAGAGAGGGGATCATCCAGTAGATAAATGTCAGTCTGACGATACAGGGCCCTAAGTTAAGAAAAAGTTTTAAAATAGATGTCTTCTTAAAAATCCTAGAAAATTTTGAAAACCAGTTATTTACCTGGCCAGATTTATACGGGCCCTCTGACCACCACTCAATGAGACACCCTTTTCACCAACAATTGTTCTATCTCCTTGAGGAAACATAGCAAAATCTGCCTTCAAAGCACACACATTAACAACTTCTTTATAGCGAACTGGGTCCATTGGTTCCCCAAACAGGATGTTCTGGCGAACTGTGGATGAAAATAACCATGGCTCTTGTCCAGCATATGACACAGTTCCTCCAACATGAATACTGCCAGAAGCAAGAGCTAGTTCACCCAAAACAGCATTTAATATTGAACTCTGGTGGAATCAAACACACAAGATAAACTGGTTTTGAAAATAATAAATAAATCGTTTATTTTCTTTTTGTTTTGCTGTAGAAAAAATCTAACCTTTCCTGCCCCAACAGCACCAACAACAGCGACTAGTGAGCCCGGAGCAATTTTCAGGGTAATATCCGTGAGAGTATTTTCGGTTTGTTCTTCATCCCATTTAGCACAAGCATCAACCATTGTTATTCCACCTTCTTTTTTGAGGTCATTTCGTTGAGCACTTTTCAGCTCAGGCAAAAGCATTATTTTCTACATGACAAGCAAAAGATAAGAAAAATACCTAAGTGAAAACAGAAAAAACACAAATACTGGTCAATAAGTTACCTGTAATCTCTTGACAGAAACCAAACCCTCAGCAAATTGAGTTATGCCTTGAGGAAAAAATACAGTCATATTATGCTGTAGAATGTTGAAGTAGGCAGTCACAATAAAAACCTAAGATGAGAAAAGAAACAAAAATTATTTCAATCCCATCGAAAAATCAAAAGTTAATTTTGGTAGAAAAAAATTGCAGTAAGACAATTTTACATGTTTGGCAGTTAATTTGTCTCCAGCCAATGCAAAGGTCAAAAGTGCAGCAAAAATAGAAAAACGTTTAGCAAATACAATGAATGACACAATTGTTCCCCTAATGTAATTGGTATTCATGATTTGCTTCATCTCCAGCCTGTATATTTAAAAAAAAGGGAAAACGGGACTTTAATAGAAGCCTTGTACTGCAATTCATATAACTGACATGAATGTTTCTTACTTCCTGGCCAGAGCAACCATTTTCTGGAAAGGAACTTCCCAGGCATACATTTTAATAACTTGGATAGCACCAATGATCTCATTCATCAGACGAACTCTTTCATCAGTGCGCATTGCAACCCGTAAGCGGTAAACAGATGCAAGCTTCCCAAACCAGCCTATGTAAAGAGAAAATTAGTCACATCTGAAGGTAAAATTTCAACTGGATTTTTCCTTTTATGCAAAAGTATGACTCATTATACCTTGAAGTGGAGCATAAACCAACAATGAGGCAACACCAACAACTGCAGGCACCAACCCAATCTCATGAATGAGGAAACCGGTGATAACCAAAGTTTGGAGGGGACCAAGCCATAAATAATGTATGAAGAGGACTGCTATGTCAAACCGATTCACATCATTTGACAGAAGATTGACCAGCTGTCCTGGTGTTGTTTCCTTTAATGCAGCTCGATTGAGACGAAGCAACTGGCGATAGAAATAGAATCCACTAGTGATCAAAATTTATCTAGAAATATCAGGGCACTGCAAACTGAGACAATTTTGAAGAGGTTTACCTTACGATATGCCAATGAGCATGTTGCTACCCGCACCTTCATACCTAAGTGAAGAATACTAAGCATGTATGGATGTACAACCCAGACTGTAAGAGCTGAGCACACAATCACTAAAACTCCATACAAGTAACCAGCATATTCTTCATCTTTTGAGTCCTCCGAAAAGTAAGAAACAAGCCAGCCTAAAAATATAGGTTGCATTATCCTGAAAAAGAATTACATACCGTATATTTTGATTGCAATTTAATGAGTATAGCATGCATTAAAAATATATATTTTTTAAAAAAACTCACCTTATAAGCATTTCCATTAAAGCAAGAGGAATACCAACACAAATGAATTCTTTTCCAAAACATCTCAATAAAGCTTTCATCAAACTTGGTGTCTTGTTTCTTTTTTCAGCTTCTTTCACAACATCTTGCCATATTCTGTAAGTGATGAATAGCATTACAAAGTAGTCAATAACAGTAAGCTTGCTGCAACCATAAAATAAACACTTGCCCTTCTAATTTTGCTCCAATCAACCCTGACTCATGCTCCGATAACGGCTGGAACAAATCCGTCTCCACGAATTCCTTCCTCATTCCATGGCGGAAAATAGGCAATGTCCATCTGAAAAAAATAAAATGGAATATAAGAATAGTGATAATGATAATAATTAAGATAATTCACAACATGTGTCACGCCCGATGGTCGCGAGGTAGGCAACCCAATCGACATTCGCGATAAGCGTGGCGCGAGCCGGCACGGCGGCGTCAAGGCCAGAGCAGCCAGGCCAGGCCAGGGCCCACAAGTGAAATGTACTCACAGGAAGGTGAGCTTCGACAGGAGATTGGAGCTGCTGCGGGGGTTGGGTTTCAGCGGCAGCCGGTGACCCGAGTCCATGGCGAGTCTGTCGACAGAGAAAAGCAGAAAAGATCAGCACGACCGCGAGTGAGCTGACAGCCAATGTAAAAAATAAAAAAATATAAAAAAAAATGATGTAAATTGACAAGAAAAATCTTGTCAATTTTCATAGCAAAACATTTCGTTTTGAAACAAGTGTCTTGTAACATTAAATTTTTGTTGTTGTTGTTTTAGCAAACAATATATTTTTTAAAAAATTCTGTCCTTTTTTGTTTCAAAAAATATTACTTTGTCACGTTTTTTGAATGAGTAGTTGTAGAATTACAAAAGGGCCTGTTTTCAAAACGAAATGTTTTGCAATAAGAATTTACAAGATTTTCCTTGTTCAGTTACAACACAGCACTACTTTGTCGCTGCTAGCGTGGACCACACTTGGCAGTCAAAAGTTTTGTTAGGATTTTCATGAAAACAATTCTTTTGTTTTCTAACACGAGTCTCATCACACCGAATGTCATCAGAGGACAAACTTTTTTCACAGTGAGCTGACCAACAGCCGCAGCTCCAGGGACGGGGAAACACGCCGCACTCCGACGATCAGCAGCGATTATTATTACTCGGTGAAAATTTCAGGGCTGCAATGGGCGAGAATGAGTGGCGCTACAACGACATGGCGGCAGGATAGCGGCGCCGTACAGGAGGCCGCGAGCCGGCGCGGCGGCCGGGCCCGGCCCGACCCGCCCAGCACTCTTCTGGTCGATAGTTGTGAATACATAGCGACCGCCGCCAGGTGTGCCCGGCCGGCCCAGCGCCAGCGCCTGACTCCGGGAGGCGGAGGGCCCACATGACCCTCCTCGTCATCAACCCGGCGCGGCATTGGCCCTCGCAGGGCGGGGCGGGGCCGGGCCGCCCCCCGCCCCCACCCCCCACCCCCCACGGCCGTGAGCTCGCGCAGCGCTACCTCTCGACGCCGCCCTATACCTGTCTGACCTACAGATAGCCCAGCCCCACCCTGCTGCTCTGCCCTATCGTGCACCCATTTGTCCTGGGCGGCAATTCATAATGTAGACTGAAGCATTAGCAGCAGCAGAGCGTGCAGGGCGGAGCCCGGGCGGGAGAGCGCCCGCGGGCCGGGTGGGGTGTATGACGTCACCGCGGGGGAAGGACTTCTCCCTCTCTTTTCTCAGTATCTTCCTCTCTTTCTCTCTTGTATGGAAGATCGGGGGTAGGTAACGAGGAGGACTCCCACGCGGCGCTGCTGCTGCTGCTCGTGGATTGCCACCAGCGGTGAATAACGAATTAAATAAAATTAGCCGAAAGGAGAAGTACAGCGCGACAGAGCTGCGCAAGTGCATTAGACAGACCGCGAGTTGTAATTGTGATAGCAGAGAGTCCGACACGGTGTCCCACGCGACGGTACACGAGGAAGTGCAGTAGCCAGGCCAGCAGCCTGCTGCAAAGAAGCAAATAGAAGAAAATAGAAGAAAATAGAAGCGCGCATACGAGAGAGCAGAGGACGATATGAAGGTCCACAAAGCTATGAGGGCGCCGCATGATCTGTTGGCCAGCACCCAATTGACGCCTAATACGAATGAGAGCACGCTACGCTGTGCCACTATGCTGCTGACCCCCCCCCCCCCCCCTTTTCCCCGTCCGCAGGCATAGGCAGGCAGGCGCCGCGCCCGCACTGTACCATTCACAATAGTACAGTGCTATGCCTACTCTAAACGTTTGCATTTATTGTCACTCCTCTTCGAAGAAGAAAGCTCGCGCCATTCATACCGGTGGGAGACCACTTCGGTATTGGCGGGACGGGGGGAGAGGGGTATGGACGTCCCCATAGGACGGGACACAGAGGGTTGGCGTGTGTTCATGAGGATTGTGGTAAAAAGCTCGCGGCTCCCATTCATTCACTACAACGGTCTGACAAACCAAATCCGCCGACTCAGCGCGCGCGCCAAATTTGCATCGGATGGCGTAATTTCCACAGTGCGGACGGAGAATGTGTCAGCACAGTATCGCCCCCCCCCCCCCCTCCTTTCCGCCTTTTCCCTTCCTCTTCCCCGCTCGCAGTCGACCGGAACGAAACGCTACAACCTTGGTTGGTAGCGAACTGCTCGGCGCGTTCAAAAACACTGACGACCCGAAACTGAAGAGCAAACGTTGAACGTGCATATCGCTCCGTGGAGCGCCTGCCTCCTCGCCGCGGGGAGAGGAGTGGAGAGGACTTCGGTCGCGGATGCTAAGTGATGGGACGCTCCGAGTACTTTCTCGCGCAGACCAAGGAGCGGCTGCTGCTGCTGCGGTTGTGCCTCATGCCAATGAGGAGAGGGAACCAGGCGAACAGAAATTACCCACCTCGCCCTGCTCCTTTCTGCTGCCTTTACAGCAGAGGTCCGTGTGTGTGTGTGTGTGCAGGAAGGAGTGGAGGGCAGCACCTGTTTCACGTACGTCGGCATCAGGGCGCCCACAACACAACCCAAACCACTGCCTTTGCTGCTCAGTTCAGTTCAGCGCTCGGCGCGGTCGGGCTTATTATACCGTCAAGAAAAGCGAACGCTGCGGTCGAGCGATCGACCAGGCCCGTGAGTATTGAACCCCTCCCCTATCCTGCCCTGCCCTGCCACACCAACGCCGCTGCTGCTGCGAAAGGAAGCAGGCAGGAAGGGCATTTGCAAAGAACACGTGGCGATGGCCGGCGCGTCGTAAAAGAAAAAACACTGCGTAAAATAAACCATGCGGCCGTAAATGTGATCTCTTTTTACAACCGCTGACCCTACCCTGCCTGCCTGCCTGCCTGCAGGCCTTTCACTCCGCTTTGAACTGAACTTGCCCTGCAGCGGGGGAAGCGGCCGGGGCTGGGCGGGGCGGGGCGGGGACGGGCTCGGCCCTGACCCTGCGAGACGCTACGCGCCGCTCCGCAAGCTGTGCGCGGCAAGCGACAGCGTAGCCCGCTAAAAGACCGGACGACCACAGCGCCTGGCAGCTGGGCAACGTCTTCACACGTGCGTGCGGAGGCTGCCTACCCTGCAGGCGCCGCGCAAGTGAGGCGCGGGCTGCCGTCTGATTCAGATGATCGCTCCGTCCTCGTTGCACGTACGGCGATGCCCTGCACTGTTAAACCAAGTGTGCAACTGTTCAACGCACTTGAAAGTGTGCAACTCTATGTTTAATCACGTGAAAGTGCTCAACTCGACAGCCGTGCGATTACAACCACTCAACTCCACGGCTGTGCACTTGTTAGTGTGTTAGTGTTCGACACGACAGTTGTGCGCTTGAAAGTGTTCAACTGCACCGGACAACACTTTTCTTGTTGGAACACTTCCAAGTGTATAACTGAGGAGTTGAACACTTACAAATGTAAAATTAGAGAGCTAAACACTCGCAAATGCTTTTCTCTGGTTGAATACATTTGCGTGTAAAACTGGGAGTTGCACACTTAAGCAGTGTCTAGCAGTTGCACAATTGATTCCGCAGTAAATAATGGGGATGGCAGGGCCCCATGGGCGCGAAAAGGAGGGGGATGCGTAAGCGACCTTCGGAATCGGACAGACGCCGGCGGCACCACGCGGCTCATGGCCCCGGGTATTAAAAACGGACCGTCTCCGGGCGCGCCCGGGTCGTTGTCGTTGCCTCCATGGCGGCTCATCGGACAAAAATCAAGCGACGACAAGGACCAGCGCTTCAGACACACATACCACTTTTATCAATGAGGATCGATGAATGAAGCTAACTGACAGCAGCCAGTACGTCTAAGCGCGAGCGTTATACTAAAGACGAGGCGGAGCGAAGCACTACAGGCCGGCACACCGCGAGCCCCCCCGGCCCGGCCCGGCGGCGATTGCCTCCCGTTGACCAATACATCTACATGCATTCAGCGCCGGACGCGAGGCGGGGCGGGGCGGGGCGAGGGGGCAACCACTCGTGTAATCCTGTGTACAAACCCTCGGAAATCTGGATGCAATCTTCCGAAATCTCAGTGAAATCCTACGAAATCCAACTGAGAAATCTCAAGAAATATCGTAAAAAATCTCACAGAAATCAGTGAAATCCCATGAAACCTTGAGAAATCCCATGAAACCTCGTGAAATCTTTTAGAATTTTGTGGAATTTGGTATATATTTGTGAAATGTACTCGAATGTACCATATGAAATCTTTACTAAATCCGGAGAAATCTTTACGCAATCCATAGAAATCCCATATCATTAGAAATCCTGTGTACACAAGGATAGGAAGTGGTTGCCCCCTCGGGGCGGGGCGGGGCCGAGGAGCGGTCCTGTCCTGCCGACTGATTCAGAATGTTCAGAAGATCGCTCTCGCCCCTCCGTCCTTGTTGCACCAACAGCGGTGCCCGATGCTATGGCATGGTAGTCCGCCCCCTGTGCTCCATGAGTGCGACGAGGACAGAGGTATGAAAGCGATCTTCGGAATCGCTCGGCTGACTCACGCCCCCTGCCCCCTCCCGCTGCCGCTCTGAACTGAGTCGCGAGTCGCGAGACAGACACCGGCGGCGCGCCCCGGCCCGGCCCGGCGCGTCAATGACTCGCACTCGCGGCCGCAGGCGAACCACCACCAACCACCACCACGTGGGAATGGAATGGGACTCATCGGCAGCTGCGAGTCATTACAGGACTCATAAACGCCGAGACAATAATGGACACCGCCAGAATACAGTTCGGCCCCGCGTCGCGGGATGCTGTACCGGCGAGGCGGGCAGTGGCAGTACCCGCACTACCTGCTGTCTGATTCCGAAGATCGCTCTCGCGCCTCCGTCCTTCTCGCGCTCGTGGTGCCACGCCGCAACGCCGTACCCAACATAGGGCAACGCCACGAGTGCGACAAGGACGGAGATGCGAGAGCGATATCTTCGGAATCAGACTGCTGCGGCCACGCGGCTCGTGGCCCCGCGGGTATTATTAACGGACTGTCTCCGGGGTGGCTCTCCTCGCTGACGACGCCCAAAAGGTGGCTGTTTAAGGTTTCATTTTCGGATGCCACACCGCCGGTGGTCGTGTAGTACCACTGCACGACACGCCACCCGCGGTTCTCCTCAGCCGAGATCCGCGCGATCCTGGTCCCGCCCGGGGGAAGATCAAGTCGGACGAACCTGACAGCAGGTACTCTGGGAGGAGGGGAGGAGGGAGTCCACCGGCACGAGCGACCCAATACAGGAGTGCTTGGCGCACGGAAACGGCTGGCAGGTAGGCAATATTACAATCAGTGGATACGGACTCGCGGGTGGACCTCGGAGGAAACGGTAATTCGGGGGAAGGATCACTCATACAAAATGTGTACAATGATTTATTTGATTTTTTTTTGTTTTGATTTTTCATATGATTTTGCAAGGAAAACTTCTGTCATATTTAGATAAATATTGATCTGTAACCGCCATTTCTGATTTTTTGCAATTTTATCTTATTTCGGTTTAATGTTAATTTTTTCTCAATTTTTCGGATTTTTCTGTACTTTATTCTTGATGTTTTTTGTTATTATTTAAATGAAATTTTAGGGGCCGTACAGTGATTTTTCGAAGTGACCTTCCCCTCGGGGTGGTCGTTGTTCGTCCGGCCGTGTGCCCCGTCAGCAGCAGGGCTATTGTGGACTGCCTTATTCTTTAATTATTGAACATGGCTGCGTAGTGTTGACCCACTTCGAGCGGCTTATCTCTATCCCCGGGCAAATGAGATAGGGGTTGTGACGAGTCGGGGCTGGGCAGGGCAGGTGCAAAGGATGTGCGGTAGGGTGGGGCGGGGGTGGTTATAGGGTGAGAGGGGGTGGCTGGCGACGGCAGGCTAGAGGCAAAGCTAGTGGCCGTAACGAAAAATATTTAAGTAAAAGGGCTATTGTTCTCTTTCTTTTCATCATAAAATGAAAATGAATTCTCCTGAGGAGTGCTAAAAATTTAATAAAAATTAAATAATAACACGGAAAGGGTAGGACAAGACCAGGAAAGCAGCCGGCACCGAGAGGTCCAGAAACAGGACAACGGCAGTCACGGCCACGCTCCCGACCAAGGCATGCCAGGGAAGCAGTCATTCACGAGCGACAACCAAGGACGTTTCCAAAAATAAAATAAAACATTAAAATTAAATCAGCAGACAAGCGCACGCAGGATAAACATCCCCCGGCAGTTCGAGGAATGGGATAACGACGCGGGCTACGTGCAGGTCCTCTGTTGAAAGCCGCCGTCGGAGACCAACAAACCAACAAAAAGAGGGAAAAAAGGGGGAGGGAAAAAAAGAAGGTACGCGCCAACAGTCGACACAATGGGCAACCTAACCTCCAAAACCCTGCACACGACCGCGGAAACAACCTTTGCACTGTGACACTGCCGCGAGTCCTCGAGGATCGATCTGCTAAATTTAGCTATGCAGAGCGGAGAGTGGGTGAGTCGTCGGGGGTGGGTCGCGGGCGGAGCGGCGGAGCCGGCGCCAGACCGGTGGGGCAGGGCGCCAGGACGGACGGTGCACACACACACTCACTCACTCACACTCACTCACCTGACGCAGCGTCAAGACGCCGCTGCAGCCTCTGCTCTCTGGGGGTAAATCTGCACTGCACGACCAAAACTTCCTTCTTCCGGTGAACCAGAAGGCGGCGGTGACCCGTAACCCCCCGCCGCGCCGGGCTGGCGGTGGATCGCGCGCTCAGGCAGGCCGTCAGCTGATCGCCACGCGCGACCCGACCGACTGGTACTGATGCACGCCACCGGGCACCACGCTAATGTACTGCTCGGGCTCCACGACGTCTCGGGGATCGGCTTCGCGTCCACATTGGCCGCTGAGCGGCGGCGGACTGCTGCACACTGACTGCGGAGCGGTTCGGTTCGCGCACAAGGCGAAACTCGACTCGGACTCGGGGCGGGCGGGACGACGCTCGCCTCGCAATGGGCGGCGTGGCGTGGCGTGGCGGTGGCGGCGCGGGGGGAGCCGGGCCGGGCCGGGCAGGGTTGCGCGCTCCGCACACTGTTCTCGGCCAAAGCCGACTGATGAACTTGAGGCTTGAGGCGGCGCGACGGCCGGGAGCGCCCCGCGGCGCGGCGGGGGGCGGAGCGGGGCGGGAGGTTTGCGGTTCGCCCGGCGGCGGCGGCGGCCCGGCCAGTTCTATGGAAAAGCGTGAGCAAGCGAGAGCCTGAATACGTCCTCGAAACGTTTCGGGAACGTTTCGTGTACGTTTCGTACCCCGTGGGCGCCTGGGCCAGGACGAGGACGAGGAAGACGACGACGGCCGGCGCCCCGCGGCCAGGTCGCGGTGGGGCGGCAGCAGGCTGGCCGGACCGCTCGCGCAGAAAGGAAAGGGCAATTACGAATTCCCGTCAGCGATGTGTCCGTGAGCTGACAGGACCAGGGCAGGACGCAGGACGGGGCCCCGCCCGGGGCCCTGCCAGCCAGCGTGACGGCTGCGTTCTAGAGGGCCTTGGAGAGCCGCGGATGGTTCATATTCCGAGCGCGCCTCGGGGGTTACGGCACGGCGGCGGCACGGGACCTGGTGCTGGTGCTGCTTCTCTGAGGCGGGCGGGACGCGTTGTCCGTCTTCCACCAATGCACCTGTCTCTCTTGCACTGACAGCGCGCGCTTCGCCCCCCGCCGAGTCAAGACGTCCTTGCCCCAGAGTCATCGCGCCGGGGCGGGGCCGCCGGGCCGGGGGCGGAGGCGGGCGCCGGGCCGGGCCGGGCGGGGGCAGTAGGGCGCCTGGAGGGCGCCTGCTCGGGGCGGCCGGCGCGCCTCCATCGGCTCACACTGGCCTTGTCCCCACCCCGCCACCCCCGCGCGCCAGCTGTAGGAAACCCACCCCTTTTCCAGCTCGCTCCGGGCCTGGCCGAGCTGCCTGCCACGCCACCCCAAGACGACCCCGGCGGCCGGCCGTCGTTGGGCTTTCCACGAAGACGATTGATGACGCGGGCGGAACACACGGGCATTAGTGGCGGGAGCCCGCTCGGCCTGGCCTCGCCTAGCCTAGCGCAGCAGATATAGTAATTGAATTGGGGCAGGATCAGGATAGGGAAGGCGCGTCCATACGTCCCGCGGACACGCGACGCGCCCAGTTAGGGCTTCGGGTTGAACTGAACCAGCACGACGAGGTACGTGGTGGTGGTGGCGGCGACCTGGAACAACAAAAATAAATCAGTGGGAAAAGGGCGAACGTTCGCCGTTTTGAAGGCCGTGTAAGTTTTTTTCTGTAGGTGCAAGCGTGTTATTTCGCCGAAGCGGCGGCCAGCCAGCCAGTGCTGTTTGCTGTATCAGCGTCCACGGCGCCGAGCTCGTCCCTACACAGCACAGTGCTGGTGGTGGCGATGACCCCCGTGGAAGAGCCCCACCGGGCCAGGCCGGGCCGGCCCTACCGGTGCTTATACGACTGACAACTCGGGTTACATCCGACTCTGCTAGCGTCCCAGTCCCAGTCCCAGGGGAGCGGAAACGGCGCGCAGCGGGCCGCCGCGGGCCGCGGGCCGGCCGGAGCGCAGCATGTGTGCGATAAGAGGCGTCGCCGGGGTGTGGGGCGAGGCGGGGCGGGGCGGGGTTGCACCAACGCGCACTACTGGGTACTGCTCAGGATTGCTGAGCCTGGCCCTTGGGAGGGGGAAACAACTCTGAATTTTAGAGTGCACATTTTGTGAATTTTCGAGAATTTTTGTGAATCTTCGTGAATTTTTTCTGATTTTTCTGAATTACGAGGTGTACAAAAATGTCAGAGTTGTTTCCGCGCCTCGGTGATGTATACTCTCCCCATGCTCTGGGTCTGACCACATCTTTTTTCGAGGGGATGCACAAGTGAAGCAGGGGAGTAAAGGTTACGCACAGGGGTGGTGGTGGTGGTATCCATGAACGTGTGCGAGTTACTCAGCGCAAGCAGCCTGAGATCGAGCGGAGGGTAGGCTGTCACGAGGCTTTCAGGGCTGATGAGGGGAAGCCCTGGAAGCGCTTCGCCGCGCCGCGCCGCGACGGGCTGGGCTAGCGAGCGTCCGACGCGATTCATCAGACGACCAGTATACAGACGGCAAGTACCCGGCGGCGCGGTCATCCCCCGCCCCACCCCGCCCGCCATGAAGGTCCAATGTCATGCGACCAGCGGGCGGGGAACCATATAGACGTCAGCCTACGGCGCGCAGCTGACAGCAGGAGGCACGGCATTCTGCGGTACTATAGTTGAGCGCGGCCGGCCCGGGTAGCAAACGCCAGCAAATGCACGGGCACGCCCGCTATGCGGCGGGGCGGGGCGGGGACGGCACATATTGGCCGGGCCGCAACCGCATGGCGTCTTCTTATTGTCTCGAGGAGGAGGAGGAGGAGGAGGAGGAGGAGGAGGAGGAGGAGGATGAGGGGCGTGGAGCGTACAACGTACTACGTACCGCGAGCAGCAGGTCGTAGTTGAGCGTGAACATGGAGCAGGTGTGCAGCCGCGCCCGCAGCGCGCGCACCTGGCGGCGAAACAGCTGCAGCTGCGGGGCAAAAGTTTCGGCACGTGAGCGACATGAGCGTCCTCTGCTCCTCTCTCTCGCTCTCTCTCTCTCTCACACACACTCTCCGGGCAGAGTTGTGTGTGTACCTACGACCTACGTGACGTACACAAGTCGCGCACATACGAGACTGTTAAACACGCACGAGTGTGTGCCAGCAGGACGCAACACAACAGGGCGCCTGTCCTGTTTTCGGTGCAAACTGACCTGCTGGCTGGCGGCGCTGTCCCAGGCCGTGGGGTCCACGAGGCACACCAGCTGTATGAGCACCTGGTCCTGCTGCAGCACCTTCTCGCTGCGGTACACGACGACGAACAGGCGCAGGGCGATGAAGCACACCTCGATGGCGTAGTACACGAGCTCGAAGTCGCGGGCCCCCTCGTTGTTCTGCAGCGTGCTGACGAACGCGAACGCGTCCGTGATGAGCTGGATGCGCGTCTGCACCAGCTTGAAGAGTAGCGAGACGCCGAAATAGGAGGTGAGGTCCTCGACCTGCTGGAAGACGCGCTGGTGCAGGAGGCGCAGGCGCGACAGCATCGCGGAGCGGGGCGGGCTGCCCGCGCTCGCGTCCGCCTGGTTCTTGGTCCTGAGGTCGACCGTCGGGATGGGCACGGGGCCTCCCCGGGGCTGAGCGCCCCCGAGGCCGAGGTGCAGTCCCTCGTAGATCACGTCCAGCCCGCCGCCGCCGGTGGGCCCCCACGCCATCTTGGACGGCCCCCTCGCAGGCCCCACCGCCGCCCGCGTCAGGGCGTTCCCCAAGGGGCCCCCGAGTGGTCTGCCGAGGGGCCCGTCTATTACGGACTCGGGCTGAAACAGAGCGCCACTACTCACTGAGCATGCTGCCGTCTGATTCCCAAGATCGCTCTCGTACCTCCGTTCTGGTCGCACCTATGGGGCTCATGAGTGCGAAAAGGACGTAGGCGCGAGAGAGATCTTCTGGATCAGACAGCTGTGACGGCCATGCCGCAGGTGCCTGACGACGACGACGAGGGTACCTGATCGCTGGGGAAGTAGCCTCGCCCCAGGTCGCGGAGGCACACGACGATGGCGCGATAGGCGCGCTCCAGCAGCAGGCAGCTGAGGAGGTACTGGCCCTCCACGGCCATGGGGACCAGCCGGACCAGCAGCACCGCGAGCATGTGCCACAGCTCCCTGACGTACTCCTGGAAGCGCGTGTACAGCCAGTGCGTGCCGATCAGAATGGCCAGCATGGCCCACACCATGGCGAAGAAGGTCCAGCTCTCCACCGGACGGCACCGGCTGCAGACGGGCAGAGCAGGAGAGTCAGCAGGGCATCCTACACTACGCGGCTCATGCTATGCTGCTGGCTGATTCCGCGAGGCGATTTCGTCTCTCTAATGATTGGGCGAAGCCATAAGGAGCAAGAGAGGGGACACCACTAATTACCGCTTTGCGGAATCAGTCTGCTGATGGCCGCAAAGCTCACCAACCGGGAGGTTGAGGGCGGCGCGCGGTTCACCGCGTCCAGCTCGGCCAGGGTGGTGAGGACGGCCCGCCAGGACACGGCCCAGGCCCGGGCGCCGAACAGCGAGTAGCCCGTGCACAGCAGCGCGATGAGCGCGTTCAGCATCATGGGCACCTGCAACACCACGGCGGGGTTCCGGGGCGGGGGCCGCGGCGCTTCAGCAGGGGCGCAGCAGGGGCAATCTCAACAGACTTACTGAACGCACCGCACCTCGTAGATGTACGCGTTCAGAGTGCTCTCCGGGGTGAACACCACCGAGATGAAGTGCGCCCCCATGAAGTACACGGAGTACATGGTGGCGGCCGACGTGGCCACGCAAAAGGGCGCCCACAGCGGTGACAGCGAGAGCCAGTCGGCGCCGGAGGAGGCGGCGTCTGCCGCGGCCGTCGAGGGCACGAAGCGCAGGGGCTGCAGGCCGAGCAGGCGCGACATGAGGTAGTTGGGCCAGATGAGGAACGGGATGCTGTGGAAGGCGGCGGCGACGCCTACGCCCCGGCCCCGTCCGCGGCCTCGGCGCGGCCGAGGGGCGCCGTCGTCGTGCTCGTGGCCGTCCTGGCGCCATGGCCGCGGCCGCGCCGGCTGCGGCGAGAAGGTGGCCCACCGGCGCGGCGGCGGGAGATCCCGGTCCCGGTCCCGTCCAAGGCCGAGGCCGAGGTTGAGCGGCCCTGGCTGCTGCCCCCAGCCCTTGTTGGGGACGCCGGGGCCCTTGCCCCACGCGGCCCGCGCGCCCCAGCGCCCCGAGGCCCCCATGCCCTTTCGCAGGGCCATGCCCCGCCCCACTGCATTATCTGCTCGGGGCGCACCCTGGCCCGGCCCGGAGTGACCCGGGAGTCACGCACCGCGGCCCTCGCGGGCTTGCCAGGGCCGCGTCCGAGGGGCCCGGGTGGTGGTCCCCGTCCTCCACGGCCCTTCAAGGGACCCACATTACGACGCGAAGGCGCCCTGGCCGGGCCGGGCCGGGCCGGGCCGGGCCGGGCCGAGCCGGGCGTCGCGAAGGGCACGCCTCGTTTAGCACCAAAGGCAAACAGAGTGTTTGCCCCCGGCCCCGCTTGCCCAGGCGCCCGGCCCGGCCCAGGCGCCCCGGCCCGCCTTGCCGTACCGTGCTGTCTTGAGCGGGCTTATCAGGGGGGGTCGAGCGATCGCCAAAAGAAAATAGAACGAGTTTTCCTAATGAAGGGAGAGTTTTACTGCTCAATTGTAACAATCAATTTGAAAAACTATTATCACATTGCATTGGAGATATCAGTCAGGGGAAATAATAATCATGTAAAAGCTAGTAATTGGTGTCGTGACCCTTGTCAAGTTACAGCGTGAATAGTTTCAAAAAAAAAAAAAAAAAAAAAAAAAAAAAGGCAAGTTTTCTCTCAAGCAAAAAAAAAGAAAAATGAATGACCATAATAATATGGGAAAAATCAGAGTTTGACATAATAGATAATATAGGAAAATTAATTCATTACTATGATAGGAGAGTTGTATTACAAGTTTCATTTTGCAAAATCACTTACATTTGCACACACTGTCAGGTACCGCCAAGTCTCTTCACACTAAAAAGTTACAATGATTTTCCATACAAAGCAAACAAATTTTCTCAGATCAAGAAAGGAGGAGAGTTGTAGGTGGCTGGATCAACATCTCAAAAAAAAAAAAAAAAAAAAAAAAAAAAAAAGACTTAAACAGCAAAGGAAAAAAATTGAAAATAGTCTTCAGTAAAAAACAAAGCAGAGAAACACATGATCAAATCTGACGACAACAGTAACAAACACTAATTATGTCAATAAAATTATGTAAATGCAATAATTCAGGAAACAATACCCCAATGTAAAATTATAACATCTCTTCCAAGTTTTTCTTGAAAATCTGAAAACATCATATGAAATATAACTCATTTTTTACCAAAGTTGAGCCTGAGCAAGCTGGATTTGTCTTCACGCTATGCAAAAAATGTCAATTCCAGTAAAACATTAAAACAAGTTAGCGATCTCCTGAACCATTCTCTTTGGTCTTCTTAGCATCATTCAAATCCTGTTTTTCACTAACCATTTCCACATCACTTTCATATTCCTCATCGTCTTCCATATCATCTTCATCTTCACCCTCCTCATCGTCAAAGTCTTCATCCTCAGCATCCTCTTGTTGTTCCATAAATTTTCTGATAACAATGCATTTAGTCATATGACAGCTACAGGGGGTGGGATGCTTCTCTTCCTCTGGGTCGAGGAGCGTTAACTCAATGTTATAATGACGAACAGCTTCTGGGTCTCGTGTCAAGGTAAGTTCCCAAGCTAGAGGCTCAGCCTCTTCCACAGTCCGTTCTTCAGGAAGCACAATTGCAGTCTGTTTCCAGTGGGTAGAAGGTGCAGATGGTGCAGTTGACAGGACTAGACCAGATGGAAAGCGAACAGTGAACCAAACACAAACTCCCTGATACCTAGGACAGAGAAAAAGTTGTTTAAAGAGACATAATTTGCATCAGTAAAACTAACCAGACAGTCTACTACCTTCCAGCACTGTTTGCTGCCACTACATGTTTTACGCTCATTTTCTCCAAGTCTGCCATGCATACAGTTGCAAGATTAATGCTTGTTACTAAATTTCCTGCTCCAAGAAGATCTTCAGGATCAATTGTCATAACTTCAGGACTATGTCCCTTTTTTCTTCGCCAAGCTTTTCCCACACACTGCATGGATACCTAAAAAAAAATAAAGAAAAGTTAGTATGAGGCCTGATTTGATAAAACAGTGATTTCTCTTCAAATCCAGAAAGACTTACCCCATGAACATCTTCCCAAAAGTCGTAAAGAGAAGGTAAACAGCAAGGAGCAGCCCACAAGTCAGCTTTATCAGGAAACATAGATCCACCTGGTTTCAACAAGCGATCTCTTGCATTCAGAACTGAGTCCAGCATACCTTCATGTAGAAGATAAAAGCCCATCCACTCCGACACTAAGACATCAGCTTTCTCTCCATTTGGTAACTCAACATCCTCCACTCGACCTTGTATCACCTGGGAAATAAGAATGTTATAGATAGACTCATACTTTCAACAACCAATTTGTTGTTAGATGAAGTAACTGATCAACAGTACTATGAGGAATGATTAGAAGAGTAGATAACTGACCTCTACAGTATCTGTCAATTTATTTTCTTTGATAACTTCCTTCATAAGTTCTGCTAAATTGCTTGCTTCGATTGCATACACTTTCTTAGCTCCAGCTTTGGCACAAAACACTGACAATATACCTGAAAAAATCGCATGATTAGAAATGTTTTTACAATGCTAGGTTTTGTTCTGCACAAACAAATGAACTCATATTATACCAGTGCCTGCTCCAACATCGATGATGACTTTGTCTTTGAACATGGCTTTATTGGCGTTGATAGCATGTCGGTAGGCTTCTGTTCTAGGGTGATCATTGAGCATTAAATGGTGGACCTGAATCGCACATTAAAAAATAAAACATTATTCACCCCAGGCAAAATTTTCGGGGAAAGCAATGCGACAAAAGTGAGCCAATGAAGAAAATACAGGATTTAGGGCCTACCTCCAGATCTTCATAACTTTTGAAATAATCGTTGGGTTTATCCGCCGCCATGTCTACCCCGTTCATTACAGCTGTGGCAGAGAAAAATAATAAAGTACGTCAAACAAGCACAGCACTATTACCGTAATTTATTTTTATTTTTTTACACGACGTCAGACCAAAGAGACGAACATAACCTCACACGTAGGCCGGCTGTAGGTCAGCGTAGCGTAGAGGCGCAACAAGTTAGCAGCAAAATTAGATGTAAGGCACACGTCTTACGGTTTTCTTACCTTTTTTCCGTTAGCAATAACAATGCCGTACAAGAAATGTAAGCTTGATATTGCAGAAACAGAGTCTGATGTACGCGACGAGTGTCCACAAATAGGTACAGTGTTTTCATGAAAGTTCTGCGACAAAAGAAAAGAAAGCGATAGGCATATGGGAGAGTTCACCTCAAAGCTGTCAATACCCCAGTCAAGAGTGGCGCTGTACGCTGGCGCTACTCTGCGCGGGGAATATCTCCGAAAGAAGCCGACACTAGATGGCGCCCCTTGATCATCAATATGAAAAATTGTTTTTGTTGTTGTTGCAGTGGTGGTGACGTTAGGGTTTGGTTAGGTCCTGAGTGTGAAATCTGTGACTCATTCATTCGCGACCGAATTTTCTTCAGTCATTCAGGCGAACCTTAGTGGTCTCTCTTTCATCTTTGCAAGGCATCCTAGGGGAACCCTTTAACCGCAATCATGAAGGCGAAAATGGCATTTCAACATCAGGCAGGAACAGCTATGGAGTGTTTAAGTGTAAGTAAAATTTTATGCCCCACGTCTATTCCTCCTTTAAGCTGTACGAATACTTTTTGAAAATTGAATGGAATTTTTCGTATCTAGTCCTATTTCTTTAACTTGGGTGGCAATAGTTTATTCACCGTAAAAATTATTAACTGTGGGAAATAGGTTAGTAGTTTATTAGGTCTGGAGAAGGTGTTACACATTAAACTTCATTTTCTTTTTTCAGATTCCTATAACCCTTCACAAGGAAACAGTGATGGATGATCTTGGACGTGAGGTTCTTAAATGTGGTTTCAAAATTGGCGGTGGAATTGATCAAGACTTCAGGAAAAGCCCCCAAGGCTATACAGATAATGTGTGTTTCCTCTACTTCATATGTAAATACTCTAATTGAATTTCTACCATATTATTCCTATAAAATTTCTCTTGTAGGGAATTTATGTCACAGAAGTTCATGACGGCAGTCCTGCCGCAAAAGCTGGTCTTCGCATGCATGATAAAATTTTACAGGTAATGATGTAGATTTCAGTTATATATTATGTATTTCCTGTTAATTGAATACAAATTAAATTCATTCTATCACAATTTTGACTATGCAGTGCAATGGATACGATTTTACAATGGTCACCCACAAGAAGGCTGTGGACTACATCAAGAAGCATCCAATTCTCAATTTGCTGGTTGCTCGAAAAGGTGTGACATCAACATAACCATTCAATTTGTCAATTCTTCTGATTTTGTACCTGTATTTTTAATTTTATTTCCTTGAATGATGCTGGACACTTAATTTCTTTGTAAAAAAAATTTCTTCCTCCTCTGAATCAAAACCCAACTTTGATTTTAACATTTTAAAGATCCCATTGTGACTCGGTTCTCTCAAGTCAAGTTATATTAACTGGGCATTGTGATTTTATAAATATTGGAACTTAACACGACCAGTTGTAGAAAACATTGCCATTGATTATTGTAAGAGAATTCTCGTACTAATTTGTGGGCCAAAACTACAAAAATATTTTGAAATTTGCTTTTGTTCTCTCTCAACACAATTTATTATTTTGATGGTTTTGCCCAAACCATTGCGTTTTTCAGTAAAATGTAGTTCATTTAAATTTTTTGCTATCTTTTGATTCTTTGTTAATCTTTTCTTGAAATAATAGTGCTTATATGTGGAAGGAATTTGAAACTGTGAATGTGATATAGAATGGATGTAGTTGATAACATGCTTAGCTATTCTCTTAAACTTAAATATTTCCTCACCTTTGAGTCTCCAGTGACAAGTTTTGATGAATATAGCTATTCAATTGGAGTGCCCTAGAGAAGCATTTGGTTATTTTGGTCGTGGCACTGTAATTGCAAGGTAAAGTTCATAGCAATTACATCATTAAATGTTCATTTAGTGGTTAGAGACAGGAGAAGGGAGTGGGTATTGCTTTTCATTTGAAAGTAGTTGAATTGTATTCCTGAAGCAACCAAAGATTTCTGTCCCAAATAACTGTTCCCTGATTATGCAATTCTGTTCCCAGGCCTCTTTTTTTCTATCTTTGGTGATTAATTAATAGACGCATAGGTTTTAAGTTTGTGATTTAATGATAGCCTTTGAAATCATTGTGCTGATGAAGTGTGTAGTTTGTATAATGCCCTACAGATGTTTACTTGATTGCAGAGAAGTTGAGAGTGAAAACAATATTAGCAGTTTTAGTCTTCAAGATAAATACCCAGTTAATGGCATTATTTATTTTTAAGTCCAGTTAGAGCTCATATTCTCTGCATGTCTTAGCTTCTTTCCTTCCATTTTTACTTCCTGCTTGAGCTGGTTTGCAACAAGTTAATGGGGCATTTCAAAGCTATTTCATTGTGCCAAATACCTGTAATAATAGACTAATCCTTGCAGCTGTGGTGCTTTGGTGGAATATTACTGGTCTGTGCATTGCAGCACTGTAAAATTTCTTCTAGATAACAAGCACTTTTTACAGCTGTAGAGTTATTGTTATTGTAATCGAGAAACACAGGAAAAATATAAACTCATGAGACTTGCCATTTTAAAAAAAGGTGAGTTCAACATCCCAAAGGAGTGCATGTTGAGTTTAAAAATTTAAAAAAAATGTCAAATTACTTTCCATTATTCATGTAAGTCTTAGATATTATTTATAGCTAAGACAATGGAAAAATTCTCCTCCTTCCCTTTTTTACTTTTGTAAATGAATTCAATATGCCCAACAAAGAGTCATTTGTTTATGTTAATGTTTGAGCATTTATCTATAATAGTTTTATGTACATGTTGGTTTAAAAACAGTATTGTTATTGTATTACTTTGTAATTGCGGGAGTATTTTCTTTTACCAGTTTTTAAATTAGTCATAGCATCTGTGTTCTTTGAAGATGCTTGGATTGTGGGGTATATAGTTGTCTCCTCCAGTAATTTTTGCTGGTTTAGTACCATAGCAACCTGTATGTATGTACTCTGTATTCCTTTTTATAGTAGGAGCCAAATTGATAGACATTGTTATAAACCAAATATAATGACACTGATTTTTTTCTTCCTTGTATTACATATTTCTATTCATAGTATACCCCAAATACAGTTCCAGTGGCTATGATGTGAGTATTGCTGAAGTTGTATGTTGCAAAGTGGTCGCGCTGCACATCCCAGAGGCACCCCAACTCAGAGTGAATGCCTTGAAACAGCTTCTCGTAAATGTTGACCACGCATGCCACTTTGTATCTGCAGAGGGAAAAGACGAAAGATAGAGATCCTGTTCAGACGCTCTCCGTGGATCTGGCGGTCGCACGCTTGATGCGGTCATCATCAACCTGTCAAAGTTGAGCTCCTGTATCCTGGTGCGGACCTCCGCGGCGACGGCCCCCGCCAGCTCGCCGCTCTTGGCGGCGTCGTACTCCGCGGCGCCGAGCATCTCGTGCATCACCTCGCGCAGGCAGGCGAGCGCGGCCTCCTCGGCCCACGGCCGCTTCGACTCGAGGCGGTACGTGTTCTGGTACATCACCCGGAACTGGGAGCAATAAAGCGTGATTGAGGACTGGCGTCTGATTCTGAGGAGCGCGCTCGCCCATCGCCATGTCTCTCTCGCACTCGTGGGGGTGCACCGTATGAAGTCTAGTGCGAGAGAGATCAGAGCGAGGAGCGCGCTCTTCTGAATCAGTCTGGCAGAGCGATTCCGGTGCACGCGCTCCTAGGCGCACTTCCTAAAGTGCGAGAGAGCCAGAGCGCTCTCGCACCCTCGGCAGACTCTTCGAGAGCGAGAGAAACAGAGCGAGGAGTGCGCGCACCGGAATCGCTCTGCTGCAGCGAAGCGAACCACCGCGTGTCATTCCTCCCCCGGACTTCCCTCCTCGCGCTCACCCCCGAACCCACCCCCCGCGCTCGCGCCCGCGCCCGCCCCTCGCTCACCGGGGATGGGCTGAGGGGGAGGTCGCGGGGTGCGAATAACAACTTGTATCCTGACCTTGCCATCGAACGGAGGCTCCTCGGCCTCCGGGGTCGTGGGCGTTGTCGGGCGCGCCGCCGCGGCCGCCGCCTGCTGCCTGTGCGGCATGGCGACCACGGTACCACGGTGAACCTGGTGGTGGGTGGATCAGCGGGGTTCCCGGGCCCCGACGGCCTCCCCGACCCGCCTCAGGCCATGCCGGTCACTGCGACTGCAAGCAGGGGAAGAGCGAGACACCGTCAAGAGGAGGGTGTCCTCGAGGACCTCATCGTCGCGCGGACAAGCACCAGGATGAAAGAGAACGCGCCAGCCCCGCGCGCCAGTAGGGTGATTCCGCACAGTAGCTTCGTCTCTCTGTCCTTGTCACACTCATGGGGCATGCCCATGAGGAGCAAGAGAGAGTGGATGCTACTTCATGGTGTTCGGAATCACCGTGCAGCGCAGCGCATGTAGCGCAGCACTGTGCGGCCGCACCGCTCGGGGAGAGACGCGCACTCACCAAATCACTGACTTTATTCCAGGCGACAGGTAGGGCAGGCGGGGCGGAGCAGAGGGGGTGCCAGGTGGCGGGCGGCGTCGCGTGAGGCGTCGGTGTGCCCGCGCGGCGTCGCGGCGCCCCGACCTGAACCTGCTGCTGGCATGGACGGCGCCCCAAATCGACTGGGGCAAAGCGGAGCTGGGGCGACCTGGCCAGGCCGGGCTGGGCCGCCGGGGGCGCGCCGTGTAGGGCGGGCGGGGGAGGAAGGCAAAGGCGTGGGGCACGGCCCAAGGGAGAGGGAAGACCAAAAGCATCGCCAGGCAAGACCCAGCTGGCCTCGGGAAGGGAAGGGGTACGTACCGATTCGGCCTTCGAAGTCGTGATCGGGCCGTAGACCTGCCATTGACTTGCCGCATACCAATGGCGGCGGTGCCCCATGTTGGGGGTATGGCAGGGCGCCATATGCGTGCGACAAGGACAGAGCGCGAGAGCGAGTGATCTTCGGAAGCAGACGGCTTCGCCACGCTAGCACCGGCTGATTCCGAGCGGTGTGTTGTCTCTTCTCTCGCTTGCTCCTTATGGCCGAGCCTCCTGAGTGTGGCGCAAGGACAGAGAGACGAACCCCTCTGTGTGCGGCATCACCATCTTAGGCTAACATCTTGGAGCGTTTCTCTAAGCGAAGCTTCGCTAAGCCAGCAGACCGCACCATCCCCGCAGGCAGGCCGCCGGCGCGGGTGGAACGTTCCGACGGCGGAACTGGCGGAACTGGCGGAACTCACCTCACCACCGCAAGCCGATATATGCCCCACCTCGCGAGGGCGCCGCTGCTGGGCCGCCGGGGCCGGGCGCCGGGGCTGGGCCCAGCAGGGTGCAAAGTGCCCCACGACTGTGCAACCTTAGGTGGGAGACGACCCATTTTACCACCTAATTTTACACCACGAGGGTGACAATATGAGTTTCACTGCCCCGAAATAGGGGTGTGATTCTTTTGCGGAGGCGGACGACGGTGGTACACCACGAAGGTGTCCTAAAGTGACAACTCAAAACTTACAGTGTGATTCCGAAGATCGCTCTCGTGCCTCCATTGCCTCCATTCTTGTCGCACCTATGGCGGTGCCCTATGTCGAGGATGGCAGGGCCCCGTGAGTGCGAAAAGGACGGAGGCGCGAGAGCGATCTTCGGAATCACACTGTAAGTTTTGAGGTGTCACTTTAGGACACCTTCGTGGTGTACCACCTCCGTCCTTTTCGCACTCACGGGGCCCTGCCATCCTCGACACCGGGCACCGCTATAGGTGCGACAAGAATCGAGGCAATGGAGGCACGAGAGCGATCTTCGAAATGCAGCGCAAACGGGCAACTGTCACCGCATTGCGCGGGACTTTGCCGAGCCGTGGCCTACTTTCCTCCACCTCTGCGGCAGCGTCTCTGCAGGCCATGACTAATAAAAGGGCGCAGGGCAGGGCGCGCTCGGGCCGCCGAGGGCCCGGTGCAGCGCCCTATCCTGCCCTTGCTAAGGAACAGCCGTCGCAACTCCCACACCACCACACGACTAGCTCCGCTCCTCTATACGCTCCCCAGCTGATCTGGGGCGGGGCGGGGGCGGGGGTGAGGGATCGCGTCGCGTGCCGTGAAGATGGCTCAACCAGTAGGGTGATTCCGCACAGCGGTTTCGTCTCCCCGCCGTCCTTGTCGCACTCACGGGGCACGCTTATGCTTGGAGGGAACAAGAGAGGACATTGCAACTAAACGTTGCTCGGGTCAAAACCGCAAATTCATCAACACACAGGGGAGGGGAGGGGAATGGGAGGAGAAAACTCAAAATTCTCGTGAAATTAAAAGCATCTACGCTTCTTATTGGTCGTGGGCATGCTCTCAATATATTCATAGTTACTGCTTAAAACTATACGCACATGCGTGGAAGATTATATTTATTTATTTTTTGATCCGCCTTGAGGAAGAAGATGTGCAGGATTCAGGAGAGACAGAGAGGGGACATTACGAAAATCTGTTCGGAATCATGCCCCGCGCCATGGGAACTCTGTCGAGAGGGATTCAGGTGGAACGGTGATCGCTATCAGAATCACGCTCAGATCGTTTTCTCTCCTTTACTTCGATCATGTGCTTGCTTGGATGCAGCACGACTGTTGTTGTTTCATCTCGAGCGGTAAATCATTCCGTCGCCGGACCGCCTGACGAGGGAAGACGAAGACTGGTCGAAGTCGGTCTCCCGCCACCCTTCAAAATTTGAGCGCCCTCTAGCGGCCTGATGGTGAAACGCAGAGCGACCACGCCGACCGATCTACGTCACAAGGCCCAACGCAAACATTATGGTTCAGGAAGACACCCTCAAGCCGATCAGAGAGCAAATGGCGTCATCATCGGATGAATTGCGTCGATTCTCGTGCCGAAAATCATGAATTAATGCCTGTAAATCGAATACTTTTGACTCAATAATGTTACCATACATTATTTGTAAGTACCAAGCGACTTCTCACCAAAAAATTGGGCCTAGGGCGTGACTTTTAAGATCTCCCTTTATGATAATGCGGAGCTCACTGTGCGATATTACTGTTAATTTTGCCTGAAAACAGTCTCTTCTGTTGTCCTTTGCTTCCTAATCCTCTCTGCCTATCTCTGTCATTATATTTTGGGTTTTGTGGATAGTATCAACTTCTACTTTAGGCAAATTCTAAAGTTTAGTATCATTGTCTGCTACATGTGTTGGCAAACAAATGTTTGTTAAACAGTAGGGTAAATGCTGAAAAGCTCTCTATAACATTTCTTGAGTTAAAAGGTTGTTTAAAAATTATCAAGTAATTTATTTTAATTCTTGCAATATGATTCTGTATCTCCGGTGTTTTCCTTACTTATATTTATTTTAATTTATTGTATTGAGATTTTATGCAAGTATCAAACCTACTTAAAATGTCTCTCACCCATATGAAGCGTAATTATTAAAGTTAAACATCTGATTAGTATGTTAGCTCTTAATTTACTTCTAGGTTTTAACAACTCTTAGCTTTGATGGTGTAGCACCCTTGAATTTAATTTCTGTTGCAGTTGACCAGAATTGCCATTGTTAAGAGAAGCGGCTGTTGCCGCAACTTATTTAATAATGAATGAAGTGAAACCAGAGTTAGTGACTACAATGGCTAGTTCATCAGCCTGGGACGCTTTGCACCAGTCTGTCCCTATAACACATTCTTCTCCAATGCCTCACCCTATTCACAATATGCCGCATGATGGTTCACAGCCTCCAATGGTCATGCAGAACATGGCAGTTCACATACCTATGAAGATGCCTGACAGCCCAGCTGTAGTACCTATGTCACCTGTATGTGAACTAACCAACTATTTTTCTGTTTTTTGATCATTCTATGTTTCTATTTTCTATCATATTGTGCTTCTTTTTAGAATGCTGCAATGACACTTCCGAGAGAATTAGTCGCACAAGGCTGGGAAACTTGTTGGAGTAAAAGAGAAAACAGGCCATACTTCTTCAACAGAGTCACTAATGAGTCCATGTGGGAAATGCCCATGCCAAAACCTCAGGTGAAATACCAGCTTCATCTTTAATGCCTTTGGCAAACATACCAAGAGTTGAGAAAAGAGAAAAAGAGAAAAGAAAAGAAACATGATAGTAAGTTTTTTCTTTTTTTTCCAGTTTGACCCAATTACTGACCCACTAGGCATATGTGGACCAGCTTCAAATGGACCCAACCATAATATGGGCCTGAAAAGAAGATCATCTGAAGAAGGCGTGGGTGCTCCACCTATCAAAAAAATTATGATTTTACCGTATGTATTTGATCACTTAGAGAATAAGTTTCTTAAATCTCCTTGTACTTAACTGTATTAAAGATTATTTTCACCACAGTGGCCCTTGGGATCTAGAAGTTCCAACAAATGTGGTAATATATGAAAGACAACCATCAACATTGTTACACCCTCATCCGGAAATAGAGGCTTTTCGGTGCAGTCTTCTAATGAAACTAAGACAGTGTTATCAAGAACTTTGCCATTCACGAGAATGTAAGTGTTGTGAAATATTGTGGTTAGACGTTTATTTTAATTCTTTTGAAACTTTGTCAAGCCTCTATTATTGCCACTTCAATTATTTTTGGTATTGTTTACAGCAATCGATGCTCCTAAAGATTCTTTCAACCGTTGGCTGATGGAACGTAAAGTTTATGATACTGGAGTGGACCCTTTGCTGCCATCTCACTGCTTTCCTGAGATTTCTATGTGCATGTACAAAGAGATAATGAATGACGTTCCTCTCAAATTAGTAAGACCAAAGTTCACTGGAGATGCCCGCAAACAATTATCAAGATATGCTGAAGCGGCGAAGAAAATGATCGATCGAAATCCATCTGCTGAGAGTAGGAAAATAGTTAAGTGGCAAGCAGAAGACACATTTCAGTGGCTTAGGAGAACAGTTGGTGCTACTTATGAAGATTTCCAAGAGCGTTTAAACCATTTAAAAAAGCAGTGCCAACCCCATCTTGCAGAGGCAGTCAAAGGTTCAGTAGAGGGTATTTGTCAAAAAATTTACAATCTATCAGCTGATCATGCTAAGAAAGTAAAAGAAAAGCACAGAGATCTTTTGAAGGAACAGGGAATACAAGGTATTTTATCACAATTATTTTGGAGACTTTGTCATATTTCTAGAAAATGATCTGTAAAATTTTGTAAATGTTTCAACAGTCATTGCTCCTCCACAAATGCCTAACTTGAGGAAGGTATTATGTTATGCTGTGCAATTTTCTGTGCCTTGCCCAAGGCTCCCTCACATAGAATATTTACCGGAGAGAGAACAAACTGTTTTACGGTTTCAAGGTGATGCCGTAACAATAAACAACACACATTTACAGAAACTGGTGAGTCGTGTTCCTTTATTTGCTTTGCTTTAATGATATGTATACCACCGCACTCATTTAATCTCTTCTCTTTTTGTTCAGGAGCAACTGTACAGATATAACTGTTTTGACGATAAGAAATTTGAAATGTTTTTACCTCGAGTGTGGTGCCTCTTGAAGAGATACAATACATTCCTTGGCTATACTGGCCCAAGTAGTAGCTCATCCAGCTCCTCAAGTTCTAGCCATGGAATTTATGAAGGACAGGCAACTCAAGGAGCACTCCCTATAACTGTTATGGAATCTTTACACCGAACTTTTGGGGTGTCATTTGAATGTTTTGCATCACCATTGAATTGTTACTTCCGGCAATTTTGTTCAGCATTCGCTGATACAGATACGTACTTTGGATCAAGAGGGTGAGTTCTTTAAAGTAAATACTGTGGAAATTCTTTCCTGCTCGATGGGAAGTTAGTAAATATGTTTGCTTTTTCCTGTCAGGCCGTTTCTTGATTTCAAGCCTGTTGCTGGTTCTTTTGCTGCGAATCCTCCTTTTAGTGAAGAGTTAATGGAGGCAATGGTGAACCACATGGAAAGAGTGTTATCTGATTCAGCAGAACCCCTATCATTTGTGGTGTTTATTCCTGATTGGAGGGATCCTGCTCCGAATGCCTTATTGAAATTGGAAGCAAGTCACTTTAAAAGGAAACAAGTTGTGGTCCCAGGCACTGAACATGAATATCGACATGGATATCAACATGTTGTTCCCAAGTAAGCAACTGATAAAAACGAAAAAAAAAAATTATCACAGATACTTTCTGTTAACTTCTGTTAACTCCTGACCTCTTATCTTTTCTAAATAGGAGTGAAATAAATATAAAATGCCCTCATGGTACTATGGTTGTTTGGCTTCAAAATGCTGCGGGTTTCCAAACATGGGGCCCATCTGAAGAAAGAGTTGAAGCTTTGTTAGAAGCTTTCAGACCTGGAAGGGAAAGAGAAAGGGACCGTCAAGAGCTGCTGTCTCCTCACCGGGCTCCTACTGAGAACGTTCCTGCGCAATTGGCACCTGCTGCACTGAATCCTCACACTCCACCCGACAAAGCCCCTGTTGAACTGCCTGTCTGACAAAGGTGTTCGGACTCCCCTGCAGAGGGGAGTCCGTCCTCCTCTCAGCAGTCAGATGAGTCGAAACCGGTTCCTACAAACCCAGAAATGTCAAATCTGCCAGTACAAAGCAATGTGAAATCTGTTAAAAGTCAAGATAGCAATGATGTTTCAGTGCCAGCAAGTACAGCATTGAATGTGATGCCTAAAGAAAATGAGGACCAATCTGTAGAGCAAGAGAAATGTCAACAAAATGTGTGATGTGGTTAAACTACTGCTACTTTTGATGTAGATTCATTCCAACCAGGTGTTTGTTTATTTAAAATTGTGTACAAAGTGTTGGTCAAATATTTCCAAATAATTGAACATTGGTATCAGTGTCCCTTTGTTTTCATGTCTCTCTGGGAAGGATTTTTAGTATACCTTTGCTTAGTTTTATTTCTTGACCTGCTAGAAAGTATCAACATTTTATCTCTATCCATCCTTTCTTTGGCTTTCTCACTAAGTTTACTTCTAAATTTATTTGTAAAATTTTAATTTGTTGCTTACTGCAGAGGTTTTAGAACCTTTTAAATTTCTGAAAAGTGAAATGTATGACCTGTTTTAACTTGCTTAAGGTCTGCTTCTTCCTTGCTGGCTAATCCTCTCAAAATTGAAGTGTTTATCTCAGTATGGAAACTCTCCCTTGTAGTTGATTTGACTGGGCCTGGGAACTTAGGTTAAAATTATTGCAAACATTTGTTGCTTACGTAATATATTGAAGTCATTTTCTTGTACTTGTTATTTGCCGGTTATGTCTTGGTAACATTACAGTAGTCCGAAGTATATTCTTAAGTGATATTGTTTGATATATTTCTATTTGTATGTTATGAATTGTATAAACTACTTGCATGTTGCAGGGACTCAAATTATATGGTACATAGTACATAGTTGTGTATATGCAGCTTCAGTTGGTGAATCAATCCTCTTAATAGGTGCGCTGTGATTGGCAAAAGCCTTGTACAGTATTTTAAAGTTGAGCTGCGCATGAATGTTTTAAACTTAGTTCAAAAGTATGTTAGTGCTATACCTGTATCGAGTAGGTAGCACAGTAGGCCTATTACCAGAACTCCAAATTAGGATCTAACTTTGGCTCATCTATTTGTGTTTGTAATTTTCTCTATTTTAGCGCTGTATGAAATAGATTTTGTGCTCAGCAATATTAATTCTTTTATCCATCTACATTTTGACATCAAATTTCTTGTTTTTATGAATCAACTTTTTGTGGCAAATCGAGTTTATGATTAATCAATTATCCACTACACTAAATTTGTGTATGATTCAGATTCTTGTGCACAATTTATAGCCTTCTTGCCCTCGTGAAGCCTACCATATCAAGCGAGTAATCATGTACTGCTTTAATTGAATAGCTCTCTAGATAGTTAGTGAGATTCTGCATGTATTGAAACTATTTTCTCCCAGTGTTATTTTTCTCATCTTGTTAGGGGAGAATTTCTCTAATTTTTAACTTTTGTGTTTTATGACACAAAGACAAAGTTCAGTATAGAACTTCCAAAAAATTAATCTGAGCCATTGTTAAATGTATTTTTAATTTAGGGAGCTGGTGATGGCTGGTATGTTGTACTGTGGAAACCAGAGTAAATTTGAGGTGTAGATCTTTCAATATTTTGGAAAAGTAATCCGTATAAAATGCTTTCTGGTCATCAATAAATTCTAGTTTATAATTAATGATTTTAAAATTTTACTGCATTTACTTGAATTCAGCTGGCACATTCAGTTTTTTGTTCTGTGATATGTCATATTTTGCATTTGAGTCAAGATATTTGGTCATGGTTACTGTATTTCCACATTTCTTGACAAAATACTTAACCTTTACGATGTGTCTAGGAATTGAAGTAAATTCAGTACACCACAAAGACTGGATTCTAACATATACATTTTTAAAGTTTATTTTTCATTTCATTCAATTTATGTGCCATATGTTAAAAAAAAACATGCATCTTTCTCATTGTTTTCGGTTTAAAATATTTTTGTGGAGGTCTCATCTACTTTCTGTGCTTCTTCTCATAATCTTTTCCTTTCGTCTATTAAATTGCTCCCTTGCCATTCAGGGGAAATCTCAGATTTTTTCTCTATTTTTTTAAAACCAAGAACAAGGTTACATCTTGACAGAAACATATGTGGGAGTAATATATGCATTCAAAGAGAAAATATTTGAAATATGCTATATCCATCTCTAGGTTACTTTGATTGCTTTTGAGAGTCATTGTGGTAGTATTTGTGTTGAGATGCTGAGTCTTCGTACTTAACTGCACCCTTAAGTACTCAAATGACTTGCCCTGATTAATAGCACTCATAGTATTTAACTATAGTGTACTTTAATTTCTTCCACATGCATCAAGATCACTATTACACTTTGATTGATGAAAGCCTTGTCATACTTTACTCTGAGGTAGTCTTTGTGGTCTATTTTCTCTCCTCTTTTTGGATCTCAAATACACTCCCCATCCACGGCTGTTTTGGTCGCATAGGTGAATATCTCTATATTGTGTCTTGGTATCAATTATGATACTTCAAAACTGTTTTCTCATAATGCTGTAGTATATGAGCTGAATATTTCTTCTGGTTCTTAAGAAGAGCACTATGAATATGTGACATTAACATTTTATTGAACCGTCCTATGCATCAAAGTGAATTAAGGTTTAACCTCTTCAACTTAAAACTTTTATTTCACAGCTATGCTAGTGTAATTGAGGCACTGCAAGATAGAAAGCTTATTTGTTCCCTATTTTGTGTCTGCATTGTTGCTGTTTGTTTCACTTTAACTTAAAGAAAAAAACCATTGCTCCATAAATGTTGTACCTGATATATAAACGCAATGAATATCATTTTTTTAATTTAAATGCAGCGTTTTTACTCTGTACTACTATGTAACATTTTGTTTACTAATGTCAATGACTATATGTAAATATTGAGACACATGTACAAAGATGAAAGAATTAAAATAACCATTCAAGAATCTGATTGTTTAATAGTTTGCTCATAAACTGAAAAAATGCTATTGATACTCCTCCAAAAATTACTCCAGAGAGCTTAGAGGAGGGAATGGATTTTGCTTACTGACCACAAGCTTTTGATGTTGATGTGAGATGTACCCTTTTATCTTTCCCTCATAGATGAGATTGGCAACAATGCATTGAGTCTCAGACAAATCAATATCTTCAATGTCCATCATTTTTAATGCACACAGAAGAGCTTCCATTGATATCTGATGTGTTTTCTGAAGAAGATACCTGTAAACAGAATTTTTTTTTTTTAAGAGAAGCAACTTGATATGGATTGATCAATCAATAAGCAGATTAAAAACTCACACTTTCTTGAAAAGATTTCGGTATGCTATAACTTTCAGCTTCTCCAGTAAAAGGTAAATACCACACTGAACAAAAAATTTCTGATGTTGTCGCATTGCTTCATTTAACCGACGTACATCTCCTGACTGAACACCCTGAACTAGCTCCCAAAATTGCAGTAAGTCATATTTCTCAAGAAGTTTTCTCTGTGGCATATAGCCCTATGGTGAAAAAGAAGAAAAGAAAAAAGACTGTTAATAATGTCTGAAATTGAGTTGGATCCACCACTTAGCAAAGCAAAGTACCAAGTACGTACCAAAATCATTTTGATTGGTACCAGGTAAATTAATATTAGTCTTTTGTTGCGTTTAGAGTGTTTATGGCATCTTTCAAACGCATATGTAAGATACTCTCCAGCTAATGAAGAGGAAAATTAGCAGATACTTTTACCAAAATAATAGATAGAAGTAGTAAAACCATTTCCCACCTGTCTTGTAATCACTGTCAAACATTGCTTTACGGCCAACATAGTACCTGTAAGTCACTTGTTGACTGACAGGGAATAAGTCCTTGTAAGGAGAAGAGTCAATAGCTCTTATTAAAGGCTTACATAGGTGCAGCTTATTGACACGGAAATAAACTTTGAATAGCTGGTTAACTAAAGACATCATTCCCCATTTCTTAGTGTCATCATTGGTTGCTCGACTGAGATGGAAGGTGGGAGACAATTATTAATAAATAGACAACCTCAAACTGTGATAATACTAACAAGTAAGACATACTTATCAGAAGCACAGACTCGAAAACAAGACATGAAGCATTCTGCAGCCTTCTCTAAGGCTTCCATGGATTTTCCAAAGCCTTTGTCTGAGTTATGCTTGTCAGCCTGAATGGCCAGAAGTCTCAGGTCAAGACAAACAGTGAACATGGCTTTCAATAACCAATTGTCATCTCTACATGCCAACAGCATCCGTGAAAATGCCTGTACCACCAAAGATTGGCAGCGATATGCTTCTGCATAGTCTGGTGTTTGGAGCGCCCATAATACTCTACGGCAAGAGAAGATAAGGTCATTTAAAATTATTCAAAAAGCGGTATAAATGTTGCCAATATAATGTGAATTATGAACCTCAAGTGAGCAACAACAACTTCGTCCAAGGGATTTTGAAGAAATCTTTCAACGGCACTTCCAGCATCCGGGAGATGTAATTTAGAACTTGCTGTGTGAGCATGCCTCAGTGAGAGTAGATTCTGTAAACGGGAATTAGGAGCGTCAAAAACTAATGTCACAACAAATTTGAACAACACGAACCATAGACATACATAAGTTCTTGATAATGAATAAGTTAAAAGAAATACTAACAGATAGGCTAACTGGATTCCTTGCACGCCATGCATTTGAGACCTAATTTTAAAACACGGAAAAGAAAAGTGTTAAAATAATACCGTACGCTTATGTGCTAAGAGAAAGAAAACATAACCTTCACGGCATATTGTAAAGCGACAGTCTTCAAAAACAATAAAGGACATAATTTTGACCCTATGTTACGTACCTCATCTAAATATTTATTTATAGTGTAATTGTTCATTTCAACACTTAAGTCTCTAGAAACAAGCTAGTAGAAGTGTTTGTCTTTTTTTGCAGGGGCCCGGCATTCAAAACAAACAAAACACTTTAAGAAACGCCTAACTCTTATAAAAGCCGCCTTTTGCCGTTTCTCCGTTGACTCGTTTCCGTTTCCTGTTTTGTCACAGCGTCACAGCCTGTCACAGCCCTGCAGACTTGTGTTTTTTCTTCGCAGGCTGTGGGGGGCAGCTGACAGGCTCAATCCCACGTCACCAGAGTCAATGTTGTTTTATTGGTTTTAAAAATTGTTAAGCCTTTTCATTAGCTAAAAATGGTACGTACGGTTACATTTCATTTGCCTCTATATAGGAATCTCGCCAAATGTGGTTTGCAGTCATTAAACTTCCTACACAAGTGTTATGCTCGTAGCGGTAAACAATTTGACGTGTTCTGAATCCATATCTGCAGAATGTTTCTTTACTAATGACACATATCGATGTCTATATATTTGCCAGTCGCTAAACGGTTTAAATGGATTTGCACCACTCACGAAATATTTACAAGAAATTGCTCGTGAACGTTGAACTGATCTTGATGTCACACCTGCATTTCGGTTCTAACCTAGTGTTATGAACTCGTTCAATGTTGCTGTCATTCAAAACTCGTCAAATCGTCTTACGTTTCCTCAGTTTCACATAACTTTGTCAAATGTTTCTGTTGGTTCATGCTCCTTTTCTTATTCAACCTCCTAAGTTATCTTTTTCCATGAAAGGAATATTTTGGAAGGTGTTCATTTCAGCAATATCAACCAGAAGTTAGATTATCATTCATTTGTCATCACACAATTCTTTAATCTTGCAGGTGCTTATTGCAGCAGCAGTTTGCACGAAGGCGGGAAAAGGTAAAACAAAATTGTGCTTTCATTGCAGGAACTAGTAACATCTAACATGCATACTTCTTTATCTAACATGAATTTCTAACTCTTTCACCAGTTATATTTTCCCGTCAATTTGTGGAGATGACCAAAGCTCGCATAGAAGGTCTATTGTCAGCTTTCCCCAAGCTTATGTCATCTGGGAAGCAACATACCTTTGTAGAAACTGAATCTGTCAGATATGTATATCAGCCCTTAGACCGCCTATACATGCTGCTAATCACCACCAAAGCTAGCAACATTTTGGAAGATCTGGAAACTCTTCGTCTTTTTTCGAGAGTGGTCCGTAAGAATTCTGAAATTTCCTCCATACCAGTTTATGTGGTAGAAGATTTTATCGTTTGTATTTTTATGTTCTAGATACCTGAGTATTGTCACAGTATGGATGAGGCTGAAATTCTTGACAATGCTTTTAATTTAATCTTTGCTTTTGATGAAATTGTGGCCCTGGGCTACCGTGAGAGTGTGAACCTGGCACAAATACGCACATTTGTTGAGATGGATTCTCATGAAGAAAAAGTTTATCAAGCTGTTCGGCAGGTAATGTCTCTAGTGTCAAAATTTTTGACTTTTTGAACTGGATGTACTATTTTACCTCATTTCATTCTTTCTAAATTTTGCAGACCCAAGAACGAGAGGCAAAGAACAAAATGCGAGAAAAAGCTAAAGAACTGCATCGTCAAAAAATGGAAAATGCAAAGCGTGGAATCAAGGGATCAAGCAGTTATGGAGGATCTGGTGGTTTTGGTGCAAACAGCACCATGTCTGCAATGGGAGGTGGATCTAACTTCAAATCAAGTACTGATAATGTTACCAGCGAAGTACCTCGTTCATCTTACACTCCAATCTCGTACGTGGCACCATCCAAGCATTTTGTAGTCTCGTTTAATGAGAGGGTATAAAAAAATTAAAATTAATCATAATTTAATGTCTTAATTAGGAAACCAGCTGGACCTACAAAGGCAATGAAGCTGACTAACAAGGGCCGTGATGCTGAATCATTTATTGAGTCTCTGAAATCGGAGGGAGAAAATGTTGTTGCCCCAGTTGTAAGCAAACCAACTAGCACCTCACAAAAAATCACTTCTGCTCCACCTGAAAATATTGACCTGTAAGTTTTTCATACCTTTTTGCAAAATTGCTCATCCATTTTTCCCTTTTTTATCAGTGACATGACATAAACATATTGAGTCTCTGAAATCGGAGCGAGAAAATGTTGTTGCCCCAGTTGTAAGCTCTTATTATTCTACATCTCAAAATTAATGTGAATTTTTAGGGTCCATTTACGGCTTGAAGAACGAATGGTTGTGGAGATAGGCAGAGATGGAGGAGTTCGTAATTTGGAGGTTCATGGATTCTCTACTCTGAGAATCAGTGATGAGAAATTTGGGCGCATTCGTGTATGTTTGGAGAACAAAGATCAGCGTGGAATTCAGCTGCAGGTATGCATTGTTTTCTTTTTCAAATTCTATTTTGTTTATACTGTGTTCAGTACCAAACATTATTATTCAAAATTTCCTCTAACATTCTTTCACAGACACATCCAAATGTTGACAAGGAGCTGTTCAAGTTGAAGTCACAAATTGGATTGAAGAACCCAAGTAAACCTTTCCCCATGCACACAGATGTTGGTGTTCTGAAGTGGAGATTCCACTCTACTGATGAGTCCTCTGTTCCTTTGTCAAGTGAGTTAAATTTTGCTTTCAAACCTTAATAGCTCTGAATTTGCATATTTATATTGACAAGCCAACTTTTATTCTAGTCAATTGCTGGCCATCTGAAAATGGACAAGGGGGCTGTGATGTTAATATCGAGTATGAGCTAGAACATACTCATTTGGAATTGAATGAAGTCCGCATCACTATTCCACTTTCGTAAGTCATTAAATAAATTGTATTGGAATATTTTGTTTGTTTATAGTAAAATTTTATTTTATCTCTTCTTCACTTTCTTGTTATAATAGAATTGGAAGTAACCCAGTAGTTGCTGAGTGTGATGGAGAATACAATCATGACTCACGGAAGAATGTGTTGGTATGGTCTATGGCCATCCTTGATTCCTCCAACAAGACAGGATCGCTTGAATTCTCAGCACCCAATTGCAACCCTGATGACTTTTTCCCTCTGCAAGTTAGCTTTGTCTCTAAGCAAACTTATGCAAATCTGAAGGTATAATTGTCAATTGTTCTTTTCACCTATCTCCAGCCCAATAATAAAACATGTGTACTTTTTAATTCTTATTCCATTTTTCTTACTTACAGATTACTGAAGTGCTACAAGTCGATGATAATTCACCTGCAAAGTATTCATCAGAGACTGTTCTCTTCACAGATAAATATGAAATTGTTTAGATATTAGTTTTAAAGGGGTCATGTAATTTGTAAACAAGGTTTGTAATGAAAACAAGAGTGCATTGAAAATGTTTATGATTGTACCCTGAAGCCTTTGAGTTTCCTCACTATTGCATCTGTAGAAAGAATGAATTTGTAAAAAAATAGAAATATGAATCAATTTTTAAATTCAGTATTTTTTGCATTGAAATATTAATTCTATTCTATGACCTGTACAGAAATCATTTCTAAGAGCTCATATTTTTATTTTAACTTTATTCCAAGACAGGGCATTTAAACTTTTAGAATGTTATTTCCTCTTTTACATATTAATTGGTACAAAATTGTATTCATCATCAAGCTTTAAAATATGGTTATGATGTTAACTTGTAAACATCAATGAGCCAAAAAGCCTTAACAATGCTATTAAACTGGATTTCAAAAATGATGCAGATCCATCTTTTGTGTAAATTATAATCATCACTAGTGCTCAAGGTAAGGTGATTATTCTTAGATAATGTCTTGGTAAGAGCAAAGTACCATGTTTTATCTTGTGGCTCATTTGGTTTATCTATTATATGCTACTCACAAATTTTAGAACATCTGGTCAAATTACCCAATACACTACCCGTGTGTTAAAACCTTTAGCATTGTGGCACTGGATAAGCTATACAGCTCAGCCTACACAAAATGTAAGTAAGTAGACTGGACATTCCTAAAGTGCTAACACTTTCATTGCTGTTTTCGTCCAAAGCATTTATAAATCGCCTAAAATCTTAACATTCAACAGAAAAGCTGCTTTTCTCTCAAGAAAAACAAAATATCATACCTTATCTATACTTGTCATTCCATTGTTGAATTTTCGCCCCTACAGTTTTTGTTGAATGATGATAAAATATATCATGCCCTGTAAGGAACTGTAAAGATTCTATTTTGTTGACAAATTCGAAGAAGTAGGTGGATTAGACAATTTGTATGGTATCCACCATATGTCATGCTTAGTTGTTTTGTTTAACTTTTGTGTACTTTTTAATCAAACTGCTCTACTTCTTGTCTATCAACATTTTTTGTTGTTGTTGTGAATTATACGATATTGATACTCGGCTACGCGACTTTAGTACTTTTATGTCATTCAAATCGCGTATGGGCCTTAGGGTGGACGTGGACATGAGACTAACCGAAGCGCAGCAAATTCAGGGGGTAGATCGGGGATCCGTTTCCGTTTGAGGACGCGAGGCCAGCCGCCTGACTCCGAAGATCGCTCTCGCACCTCCGCCCTTGTCGCACCCACGGCAGTGCCCTATGCTGGAAATGACCCCCTTGAGTGCGACAAGGACGGAGGCGCGAGAGCGAGCTTCGAGGTCGGCACCTGCACTGTAAAAAATCAGTCTTGGATACGGAGCTTGTGAAGGCGTTCCGTACCCCATTTTTCGGAAAGGGAGTGCCGAAATTTACCGTACCTGGCCACCTTAACTACCATTTTTACATGGGCTAGCATAGGGAAAGGGGTAGTAGATAGCAGTACAGAGCCCCCGTGGAGTCGAGGGTAGGCAGACCCGCGATGCACGCGTGCATCGACGGCTCCGCTGCTGCCTACCACATAGGGGCCATGGCCCCGGCTGTAGCTGACCTCACTGAGTCCAAAAATCCCTTGCAGACCTCCGCGCTGGAACGGGTTATAGCCTCGGCCTTTCGATGCACAGGTACCGTAAGAATATGTGCGTGCAGGTGCAGATGAAGGACAGATCTACAATCTGTAGAAGAGATTTTTTCGATTTTTTGCCTGACTGAAAATGAGGTTTTACAAAGTGCAAAACGGCTTCAACAAAAAAAATTCAAAAAAACAAGCACATCGGGACAAAGAATGAACCTTCCTCGGCTCACTTACGAAGTTTGGTGTCGATATCTCGAACCGTTTGGCTGTGGTGACGAGCTGAACACAGAACGGGGACTGGGACTGGAACCAGGCGGGCTGCTGCTGCAGATTGCAGCTCTCAACTCTTTTGCTGCAGCCCGTTCCATTACAACTGCACAGCGCACATGGGTCTCTACCGCTTTCCTCTCACCATATGCATGCAGTAGAGCGCTGCTAGTGCGGAGCGGCGCAGCGCCCTCGTCTGCCCCGCCTCGCCCCGCCCCACCCCACCCCACCCCACCCGGGGGGACGGGGACGCAAAGAAATTGAAAGCATAGCAAAAGCAATTACGTGCGGGACCTAATTGTCTGGGCGAAGCAGCTGCATGCAGTGCGGCTCGGCCCCGGTCCCAGCCTGGACATATGTGTGCGGTGCTGAGATAGAAACCGGAACCCGTGCCTGCGAGGGGTCCTTCACTCTAAAAAAAAAATAATGAGTGTACAGCATAACACAATATGAGTAAAAAATCAGAAAATATCAGGAAAAATAATAAAAATCAGGAAAAAATCAGAAAAAATAAAAATCAAGAAAATAAATCTCGACAGAAAAAAATGGTGTGCACTTTAATTTACAGTAGAGGACCCCTCGCGCACCCCGTAGCCACCTGCTTCGTGAAACAGATTCCTAGTGCGCGCAAAATATTTTAAAGGCAGTGCCATCGTTCGAAAAGAGCCTTTTTGTGGCGATTGTTTGACAAAATAACTGTGACAGAAAAAAGAGCGAGAGGAGGGTTTTCGCCCTCTCTCCTCCTCCACAGCCGCATGCGCGCTCTTTCAATAAATAATACTTTAATCACCTGCTCCAGCGATGTATACGACCTAAATCACACACAGTGTGGCGGGGCGGGCGCAGGCGCAGTGTGTGGTGGACCCTCCGGCCTCCGCCGCCCGCAGCGCCTGACACTCGCCCTACAACCAAAGCACATGTGTGAACACATGTGGCGGGTCCGCGGGGCGGGGCGAGGCGGGGCGGGGCGGGGCGGGGCGGGGCGGGGCGGGGCGGGGCGGGGCGGAGCACCCCTACCGACCGCCTGTCTGGCCGCGCGTGTGATCACCATCCCACTAAATGCGGAGCCCCAACCTCAGCCTACCCATGCCCCACCCCGCCACGGGAGCTCCCTCTCCCTCTCTCTCTCTCTCTCTCTCTCTCTCTCTCTCTCTCTCTCTCTCTCTCTCTCTCTCTCTCTCTCTCTCTCCCTCTCTCTCTCTCTCTCTCTCCTCTCCCTCTCTCTCTCTCTCTCTCTCTCTCTCTCTCTCTCTCTCTCTCTCTCTCTCTCTCTCTCTCTCTCTCTCTCCCCCTCCCTCTCTCCCTCTCTCTCTCTCTCCCCCTCCCTCTCTCTCTCTCCCTCTCTCTCCTCCCTCAGCCCCCTCCCCTCGGGTCCTCACGTCAAGTCAGTGAAATATGTGGGTCTGAATGTCCTGTCCGCCTTCCCTCGGGCCGGACTTGCGCGGCCCTGCCCGGAGGTGCTGACCACGGCTCCTGCCCGCACCCGCTGTCTGCCCTGCCCTGCCCGGCCCGGCCCGACCCGACCGTGTCCTCGGCTGCCGACTTGCCGACTTATTCCGAAGAGCGCTCTCCTCGCTCTGTCTCTCGAATACCTATACGGCGAGACGCGTGAGTATGCGAGAGAGCACGGCGAGGAAGGCGCTCTTCGGAACAAGTCGGCTACCTGCACTGCAAACCCATGTTCACCTGGAAAAGGGTGTGTTCTCCACCCCTGACTCGGCAGCAGGGCTTGCTCTAATTCAATTTTTTTATTGGAACCATAATTTATGCGATATGCAGTTTGAGACAGTCAGCTCTGTTAATTTCCCATTAGTATCACCGAGTACGCTACGTTGACTCGCAGGACACCTCGCTTACCTCTGGGTTGGGTGTCCCGCACCGGAGCCTCCCGCAACCCTCTGCCCGTCTCGTCTCTCAGCGGCGCCCTCGACAGCCTCAGCCTAGGCTGTCCTGTCCGGGGGTTGGCCCTGACGGTCCCCGCCCTGCTCGCCCTGCTGTCCCGCAGCTCCTTTGCTCGCGCGCATGAAATATGACAGACGATTTAGCTCGGCCGGGCCGTGCTGTCCCCGCTGTCCGGTCCGGTGGTGCCCGGCTCCACCCCACCTCACCCCGCCCCGCCCCGCCCCGCCCCGCCCCGCCCCGCCCCACCTCGGCCCGACTTCCTGCTGCTGCTGCTGCCGCTTGCTGACGTTGGGTTCATGTTGGGTCGGGCGTATGTATCGACGTCCGAGAGGATGGGTTATTTCCTTCTGCGATGATTTTACCACCCTGCGATGATTTTACCATCCTGCAATTATTTTATACCCCCCCCCCCCCCCGGCTCTGATTTTATGACGCATGCTATGATGTCACCCTCCCCTTGCGATAATTTTACCTCGGTGGAATTATTGTTTCATTTTATTAATAAGATGACAGGTACATTTGCATCAGGCATGTTAGAAATTAAATGAACATGGGTCTTACAGGTTCTTTCTGAGCATTCACCGTGAAAACTTAAGTTACGAATTTTTCCATAAATTCCGATTTCGAAACGGAGTCGAAAATTTATGACAGCAGTCGTAATTCTGAGAGAGCAAATTCTTGCTCGTTGAAGTAAACTAAGTCGACACAAGCTTGTAACTTTGAGGTCGTAACTTGACGACATTTGTCATAGAAATTTTTTCCGTAGCCCTCTCAACTTTTTTACAGTGTTCCGCTTAAGATAAATTTACCTCTTAAAGCCCACAGGGAGTTTGCTTGGAAGTAAATGCGTTTATATTTAACAAGAGGGGATATTGCCTGCATGCATACATATAATTTACCTCTAAATTTGATTAGAGGGCCTGTCGAGGTGCCGGGCCCCGCCGGTCAGCGAGGGGGAATTCACATCGGAAAATATTGTACAGACTATACTCGGTATTACACAGTATTACGGCGGTATTACGCACAAGATTTGATAAATGTAGGGCATATTTTTGTGTTTTTCGGTATTGCACATTACGGGTATACCACGTAATACATGGACCAGGTGTACAGTGTATTACGGAGGTGAATTCCTCCCCCCTCGCCCGTCAGCCGTTACCGGTCGGTCGTCCCCTCTGTGGTCGGCACGAGCTGGACGAGCCGCGGACGCTGCCGGCCGCTGGCGTTGGCCGCGAGCCCGCGAGAAGACGCTGCTCGCCGCCGTAAAGATAACGACGCCGTTACGGGGCGTTACCACCGACGGCGGCGACGCTACGCGAGGCGTCACGGACTATGTAGCGTGACGGGTTATTTAGTTATGGCGGTGCGAGCGGCCGGGACGGGGCGGGGTTGGGGTGGGGAGGCCGCGGGGCTGTATGGCACCCATACCCGAGGGGAAAACAACCCAAAATTTTGGTGTACAAATTTTTCATTTTTTTGTGAATTTTAAAATAGAATATGTGTGAAATATCATTTGAAATTTATTTAAGTTTTAGCGAATTTCCCTTAATTTTCCCTGAATCTTTCTAGATTTTTCCGATTTTTTTGTTGTGAATCAGGCTAGGGGGTACACCAGCATTCCACACAGTGGTTTCGTCTCTCTGTCCTTGTCGCACTCATGCAGTGAGTGCGACCACACGGAGCGAGAGAGAGGGCACTACAAAACGCTGTTCGAAATCACCCTGCGGGCGGCGGAGGAAGACTATGAGGTGCTGCTGTGTCTTCGGGAGCAGGGCGCCCCTCCCCCTCTCCCTTTTTACCGCGGGCTACGATCCAATGAGCAGCACAACGGAGCCTCCTCCTCTCGCAATCGGAAATAAGTCTCAACGCGGCGCATATTTCCTCTCTGCTCCGCGCCAGAAAATTAACTCGTCCCTCGGCCGTTTCTCATGGCCACCGACCTCCGCCGCGCCGCCCAGCCACCTGCTCGCCTCGCCTTGCTTTGCCTGGCGTCTTACCTCTGGCCGTGAGATTATTATTTTCATTCATGCATAAACAGCGACGCTGATGGAAACCGTATCGGCCTAAGAGCCCGGCTCGGCTCGGCACCGCAGCGCCTGGCTCGGCTCGGCTCGGCGCGTTCCCGTCCCACGGCGGCGGGACTCGAATGTAATATTTCCCGCTTTTAAAGCCGAACCGCAAGGCTTCGCGCCGCCGCCCTGCCTGCGCCGGGGTGGGCCGCGGGCTCTTAATTACCTCGGACTGACAGGCAGCCGCGGCAGCCAGGGAGTGTGTGAGAGAGAGAGAGAGAGAGAGAGAGCGAGTGAGAGTGAGAGCGAGTGAGAGTGAGAGAGAAGGGCTGCGCGCGACTGCTTCGATTCGTGAGTGTACATAAATACCCGCGCGGCGGACGGGGTGGGTCGGGGCGGGGCGGGGCGGGGCGGGGCGGGGCGGGGCGGCCCGGCAAGACATTAACATGCAAAGTAACGGCTCCACGGCAGGCGTAAATATCATTCCTGTGCGCGGCCGGGCCGGGCCAGACCGGGCCAGAACGGGCCACGGAGGCGCCGCCCCGCCCTCCAAAACGGGTGCAAAAATACACGGCCACAACGTGGCCTCTGCGCGTCTCCCTTACCATTTAATTTGCAATTTTTTTTTTTCACGCGCAGCAGCAGTGCGAACAACACCCGCACCCGCAACTCCACCACCAGCAGCACCACCTACCTCTCTCTCCTCCTCCTCCTCTTCGTCCTCTTCATTATATCGTCCTCTTCCTCCTTCTTCTCACCTCCTCCTGTTCTCATATTCGCCGCGGTCCGCAGACGTGTGGGAGCGATGGCGGGTAAAACTGCCCGCAGGGTCGCCCTGCCCCGGCCCTGCCCCGCTGCGCTTTACAGCCGAACTTCCGATGGGACGGGGATGGGACTTGCAGTCCGGCCGCTCCCCTTTCCCCCCTCTCCTCTCTGCACGCCGGTGCACCGCGTGTGTGTCTGCCCGCACCGCTGAAACATAACAAAGCAGAGAAAGAGAAAAAAAAATAAACTGCTGTGCCATTTTTAGCTTAACTGCTGAACTAAAAAAAAAAAGGGACAAGCAAAACAACGAGAAATAAAATGGACGCGCAATTGTTTAATCACTTTTAAGAGGCTCTTTTCGCCGACAAGTCCTCCCAGTCGCGTCCTGCAAGCTCTACCGATGGGACGATAAGGGGGGTGGGGGGGGGAGGAGGGGGCGACGGGGCAAACAGACAACTTAAACTGACCGTAAAGCGGCTCATGCAGACCGCGCCACACCACGCCACGCCTCGCCTCGCCCTGTGCAATCGGACGAGAGGGAATTCTGGCCCTCCCTTTCTCTCTCTCTCTCTCTCTCTCTCTCTCTCTCTCTCTCTCTCTCTCTCTCTCTCTCTCTCTCTCTCTCTCTCTCTCTCTCTCTCTCTCTCTCTCTCTCTCTCTCTCTCACCATCCTTACTCATCCTCAACCCCCTCCCGCCCCGTCCATCTCTGGGGGTCTTACCCGCCCCACGCCACCCCGGCCGCCCTTCAGCAACCTCCGGCGGGACGGGAGAAGGGAAGTGCCTTGGCAGCCTACGCTCCCGTGACGTAAAGTCTGCCCTGCCCGAGGATTTGGTGCGCGCGGGGCGGCGCGCCGCCGCTCCGCAGCCCTGCAGGAGGAGGAGGAGGGGGAAGAGGAGGAGGAGGAGGAGTCTGCCTGCTGCCAGTCGTTCGATTTCGAATATCGCTCTCGTACCCTCCGTCCTCATCGCACCTATGGCGGTGCCCTATGTTGAGGATGGCTGGGCCTCATGAGTGCGACAAGGACGGAGGCGCGAGAAGCGATATCTTCGGAATCAAACGGCAGCGCAGGAGGAGAGAGGTCCCCGCCGGTCCCCGCCCCGCCGCCCTGGCTGGGCTGGGCTGCGCTGCGCAGGCAGGGAGGGGAAACTTAGGGTGCCATCCTTTGCACACTAATAACTCGAACGTGTCGGGTCGAGGGGACGGAGGCTTTACTTGCGCCCCCGCCCCCCCTCCCGTTTCCCTCATCCTCCGCTCCCTGTCATGAGGTCACGCCGCCATCCTGATGCTCGGCAAAGCTCTGCCCGCTGGCGCCGCTGGTCCCGGAGCCGGAGCCGGTCCGAGCCTGCCGGAGCCGGAGGGACAGGGCTGCCCGGTGTTAAATTGAGCCGCTTTCAAGGAGGTGCGGCTCGCTGCTCGCTGAGGGGGGCGAGGGGAGCTGGCTGTCTGGCTGCTCGAGGCCGTTTACCAGTTCGGTTGGAATCCCTAATGTGCCCCGACAGTGGGTCCTGCTGCGCCCACTTAGACCGGCCGACACCTAGTCATTCTGCAACACTGTCCGTGTCCTCCGGATTCGAATAACAGTAATGATGATGATGATGATAATAATCGATACGTTTTATCTGGTTTCGCCAGCAGAGCAGAACGGGTGACGCGCGCGCGCACTATTGTCGCTTGACGTCACCACGCTGGTGCGACGCACGGGTGTCATTGCTGCCGCTGCTGGGAGCGGAGCGGAGAGGAGCAGAGCACCACGACTTCGTCGCAATCTCCCACTGTCTTGTTCACCGGTGCTATCACCGCCCTCGCTCCAGCCCCCCGCCCCCGCAGAGCACAGGCCGTTTGCCCCCCCCCCCCTCTCTCTCTCTCTCTCTCTCTCTCTTACTCTCTCTCTCTCTCTCTTTCTGTCTTTCTCTCACTACACTGCTGCTCTCCCGCGCCGACTTTGCGCGCCGCTCTCCTTCCTCACATTAGTAGAAAATTTAAAGGGGCTGGAATGCCGAAATTCGCAGCCGGCAGCCCCAGCCAGCAGCAGCAGCAGCGCGCGCCTTTTAGCAACATCACATCACACACCGGCCGCCCCAGCCCGCCCCACCACGCCACGCCACGCCACGCCACGCCAGGGCCAGGGGCCGACCGACGAGAATTACTCCTTTCTCTCACTGCCAGTTGTTTCGTTCCGTTACTCCCCCGCGTTACAACATCTCGTAAAGCACCGGCAAGGAGGAGCAAGGGTCCGCGGCCAGCGCGGCGCCAGGGCGGCAGGAGGGGAGGGGTGGGGGGGGAGGGGAGAGTAGGGGCACCACCCCTACAGTCTTCTTGTTGCCACTAACTTTTTACTTGACTCGCAGAAAGCAAATAAAAACGTCCCCGTAAAAGGATGCGGCCAAGCGTGTGCGCGCGCGTGTGTGTGTGTGTGTGTGTGCGTGTGTGCGGGCGTAGGCGCGCGTGCATGCGAGGGTGCGCTCCGTGCGAGGGTGTGCACACTCGGCTCGCCCCGCCCCGCCCCGCCCCGCCCCGCCCCACCCCACCCCGCCCCGCAGCGATGAGGAGGTGCGGTGCCGCCGGCCGGGCCGCGCGGCGACATGTGTGTGATATGGCGTGTGGCTGACGTGGCCTCTGATACTTACTCGACACGGCCGCGCTCCTTTCCTCTTTGCCTTATTCACTCCGCCGCATACGGACCGCCACCGCAGCATTACTTATTCGGACCACACATCGCCACCCCCTGCCGTCTGGCCCCCGCCCGCCACGCCACCCGTTCACGACGGCCACCCTGAATTAAGGCTCTCGCGGTCTCTTCTTCGAGTTGAATTGCCGCGCCTCTTCTTCGCGCTTCTCTCACACGCAAATGTATACAGTCGTGGGAAGCACAGACGGTGCAGTCAAAGGGCGTCGTCATGCGTGTGAAGACGTCTCACACCAGCCTCCAGCAGCTAGACTACAGCCAGCCTCCAGCCAGCCCTCAACCAGCCTCCAGCCAGACTCCAGCCAGCCTCAATAAGCTTGTTTGCCGCGGCGGGCCGCGCCATTGTAATTTCAAGGCGCCTGGAAACACACCGTAACTCACTTTCCGACGGCGCGGCGGCGGCGGCGCGGTCAGAGCCAGAGCCCCCCGCCCCTCTCCAGCGCCCGCCCGCCTGCCAGTGGAGGACAGTAGAGTTAACATCGAAGACTTCTTTGGGCCCAAAAAAAAAAATTTCAAGGGAGCGGAACCTTAAATTGTTCCTCCTGCCGAGAACATGTTTTCTGCGTATGGCCTTCATACGACCTGTTCTACCCGTCGTGTGTTCCCCGCACACCCGCCGCGACCGGCTCCGCAGACGGGAGCCAGGTGGGCCCGCCGCCCTGCAGGGCTTGCCACCACTTTGACCCCCCTCCCCCCCCCTCCCCCCACCCACCCCCCTCACCCGATACCGACCATGCACGTCCCAGCAATCGACTTACCTCCCAGCAGGCGGGCCCGGGGCCGGCGGGCCGCTCTCTCTGTCACAGCAGATTTGTAAAATATGGGCTCGGCCGGGGAGAATGCTGACTGAGCGGTAGCCCGGGGTGGGGGGGGGGGAGGTATGGGGAGCAGTGCGCGGCACTGGCTGACTACCCCCGCCTCCCACACCTCCCCCCGGGCCACTACAGGGGGTACTAGGGGTCCGCGGCCGGGGCCGGGGCCGGGGCCGGGGCCGGGGCCGGGGCCGGGGCCGGGGCCGGGGCCGGGGCCGGGGCCGGGGCCGGGCCACTCGGCCGGGCCACTTGGCCGGGGGGTAAAGGAGCTGCGTTTCAAATTTGAGATACTTCGCCTCTGCTCCCGCCCCCGCCCTGCCGCAACTTTGTCATTTCTCCTCGCCTCTCTCAGACCCTCTCTCTCGGTCTCTCTCTATCTCCCTCTCACCCTCTTTCTCCGAGACACATTCCCCCAACTTTACCGCACTGCTGTTTTGAATTTTTTTATTCTCTCTGCGAAAATACTCGCGAATAACAATAACAATTTGGGGGTGGCGGGGGCGATGGAGGCCCTCGACTTGTGCGGTCTCCTCGCATACCCTCGGGTGTCATTGTCCTCGCCAGCCCTGCCTGCCGTCTGATTCCGAAGATCGATCTCGCGTCTCCGTCCTTGTCGCACTCATGGAGCCCTGCCCATCCCCCACATAGAGCACCGCCATAGGTGCGACAAGGAAGGATAGGCGCAAGAGCGATCTACGGAATCAGCCTGCTGTCCTGTCTTGTCCTCGGTTAGGTCATGCTCTTGTCCTCGCGGCCGCCCTCCCTCTCCCGCCCTGGTCCTCACCCACCCTGTCCTCGGGTCGGATAGTTGCTCCTCTCCCTCGCCCCCGCTTTCGTCCTCAACCCTGTCCTCGGGTGGGTGCTCCTGTCCTCACGTCCCCACCCCTTCCCACGTCTTTATTGGCCCGCACCCGAGGGGGAAACAACTCTGCAATTGTTGTTACACCTCGTCATTCAGAAAACTTCAATAAAGGTTGAAACATTCAGAAAAAAATAGAAAAAAAAATCAAGTGAAAATTCGCAAAAAAAAAGCAAAAAAAAGAACAACATAAAAATTCGCAAAACTTCAGAACAATTCACGAAAGTTTGCAAAAATTCACAAAATGTGTTCATAAAAATTCAGGGTTGTTTCCTACCCGCCCGCACCGCTTCTACGTCGTCCTCGGCTCGCATGCAGCTGGCGGATTCGGGGTATCGTATAGTAGTGTCTTCTCTCTCACTCCGTGAGTGCAACAAGGACAGAGAGACGAATTCGGCGCGCGGAATCGCCCTGCAGCAGGACTGTGCGCTGCTTCAAACTCAACCCCGCCACGCCACGCCACGCCTGCGTCCCGTCTTTCCCTTCATGCCAAACTTACCCTCTCGCTTCCTGAACCTCTCACGACTCAATCCACCCCGTACCCCCCCCCCCCCCCTCGCCCCAACCTCCTCAACCATCCCAAACAACCGCAACCATTTCGTGAAACAGATCGCGGCCAGCAGCTGGTTGTTCAGGGACGTATCATCGCCCCAGCTCGAACCACCGCACCCCGCCCCGGCCCACCACGCCTCGTTCGCGTCCCCGCCCTCACGTTGGTCACGTCCTGCGGCGCGGCCCGGCCCATCTGACTACTGCTGAGCCGCTACACCGTCAAAAATGTCATAATATCTCAAAGCCTGAGCAGGCGTCTCTCTGTCTCTCTCTCTCTCTCTCTCTCTCTCTCTGTCTCTCTCTCTCTCTCTCTCTCTCTCTCTCTCTCTCTCTCTCTCTCTCTCTCTCTCTCTCTCTCTCTCTCTCTCTCTCTCTCTCTCTCTCTCTCCTTTTAGCTATCTAAGGGAACAGTCCCCGGCGCACGCGGCCGGGCTGGGCCAGGCTAGTCCGCCGCCTCCACACTACACTTTGACGACTCACGCGTGTTTACGCATCCCAGTTGTTGTTTACGGTGTACTCAGCGCGGCGCACTGGACAAACTGCGGCGGGTGTTTATTCGATTTAGAAAGTTTAGGACTCTCGAAAGTGATTTCGAGGCCAGTCCGCCCCTTCCTGTCCCCGTCTTGTCAGGCCCCCTTCGCTCCCCGCCCCGCCCGCCCAGCCCACCTCCTCCTAGAAGATTTCCCTCAGACACTTTCCTACGCGGCTCGGGTGCGGCCAAGCAAAGTCGCTCTCGCTCTCCTTCTCGCTCTCGCTCTCCTTCTCGCTCTCGCTCTCCTTCTCTCTCTCTCTCTCTCTCTCTCTCTCTCTCTCTCTCTCTCTCTCTCTCTCTCTCTCTCGCGTTAAGTTTGGCGCCCCTATCGCCTAGCTTGCCTCTGCACTCGCGGGGTCGCCGTCTCTTCCGACGCAAGAAGGGCGTTGTGGGGCGCTGCGGGGCGCTGTGGGGCGGGGCGTGGTGGGGCGGGGCGTGGTGGGGCGGGCCGAGGCGAGTGAAGTAGCCTTCCGCGGGAGGATAACTGCCAGCGGAGCAGCCTCCGGAGCAACCAGACGCTAAAACCGCGCAGAAAACGAAATTGCGCGCGCGCCGCCCCCGCCGCGCCGCCGTCCCGCGTCTTAAACCGTGTCCTATTTTCGCGAAACGTGCCCTGAACCCTCGTCTCTGCGCTCAAGTCCACCCCGCCCCACCCCCCACCCCGTCTCTCCGCGAATATGACGTCCGCGGGAGTGGCGCACAGCCAGGTGCGTGCTCTTCATTAGCTGGGAGAGGATCCCCCGGGGAAAAGACAAGAGCCGGGCGGAGGCGCGGGCGGACCGGGCCAAGCGGAACGGGGCGGGGTGGGGCGGGGTGGGGGCGGGGTGGGGTGGGGTGGGACGGATAGAGCTCCGCTGCAGCTGTATTATACGACAGAAAGTGCGAGATACAAAATGTGAATCGCGCAGACGTTCTCTTGTTGTGGCAGCAAAGACCTGCTATTGGCTGCGGCAGGCAGACTCAGTCAGCACCGTTAGAGAAGTGCCAAGCCAGCCGAATAAAAGAAACCGTGAACAACCTTAATTCAAAATAAGTAAAAATCAGAAAAAATAAAGATCAGGAAAAAAAATCAAGAAAAAATCAGCAAAAAAAAATAAACAAAAATAGAAAAAAAAGAGCAAAAAAAATTCAAGAAAAAAAAAATCAGCAAAATTTAGAAAACCATCAGTAAAAATTAGGGAAATATATGATAAATTAGAAAAATCGGTGAACGCTTGAAATGAACGTGAAGGACACCTCGACGCCAGCCGCAGCACAAAACTTCCCCTACCTCCACACCTGTGCCTCTGAACACGCAGGCAGGCGAGTTCAATTGCCGACTTATTCCGAAAGAGCACCTCGATTCTCGCCTTGTTTTACTCGCACCTGTGCGGCACACACCATGCGAGTGCGAGAGAGACAGAGCGAGGAGAGCGCTCTCCGGAATAAGTCGGCTGATCCACCCCGCCCCACCTACGCCATAAAGTCAGACCGCAGGATAACGTCCCTAGCCTCCTCCCCTCCTTCTCCGGGCCGAGCCGACGAACAAATTCATTAACGGGAGGGGAGCGTGGCAAAACGATGCATCAACGCGCTTTTATTAGTGCCATCAAACCCTGCAGCAGGGCGGGGGCGAGAGGTGAAGTGAGGGATGGGGTAGGGTGCGGTGGGGTGTGGTGGGGCGGGGTGGGGCGGGTTGGGGCGGGGCGAGGCGGAGTGGGGCGGAGCGCTGCCGGCCGTTCTTGATTTTCACTGCCGTCGACGAGGCCAGGAGCGGAATCGAATAGTCGTCGTCGTGGTGATGGTCGGTTGGTCGTTGTCGGACCCACCCCGCCCCGCCCCGCCCCAAACCACCTCACCCCGCCACGACCCCGCACCGCGGCTCTCTCCTCCCAAGTTCCCGGCCCAGCGACCAATTCTGCAACCCGATTGGACTTGGAGTTTCTTTGCCCGCACGCTGGGCAACCCCTGGTCCTCCGGAAAGTACCCCTCTCCACCGACCTCCCCCCGGTCGAGTACGCCCGACCTGCGCCCGCACTGTTTATGCCGCATGAGGGAGAGAAAAGTAATATTTGCTCCTCCTACGTAAAGCTTCTCCCGCAAGTGTGCTCCGCTCCGCTCCGCCCTGCTCGCCCCAAACAAGAGCACCGCTTGCGTCCCCCCTCCCCCCAACCCAACCCAATGTGTCGTCCCCGCCCCGCCCCGCCCCCACGCCCTCGAGTGTTCGCACTCGGCGCGCGCACGGCCCGCGGCGAGGCCAACATAACGGTCTTTTGTGCCCCCAGCTTTTGATCTTGTAGTGAGGTTCATTAAAAGTTCCGCTTAAACTTCATTAAAAACTTTGCTTCGGAAACGTTTTCAGGCGTCCCCGCAGGGCGTGGTGCGGCGCGGCGCGTCGGAGGCGTGGCCGGCGGCCCGGTCAGGATGGGCGTCGGAGAGAGCCCGCCCCGGGCCCGCCCCCGAGGCCCGCCCCCGAGGCCCGCCCCCGACTCGGCTCGCATGTCGCCCGCCGCGTTTTAGTGGCACTCAAGTGTCACTTTTAGCGAGTTTATTGGCACTTTGGTGGCTCCAGAGGGGTGCTCCGGGCCGGACCCGCGGTGTGATTGGCGGCCGCAGAGCGGGTGTGGCGGGGCGGGGCGGGGTGTGGCGGGGCGGGGCGGGGCGGGGCGGGGCGGGGCGGGGCGCGGCGGGTGCTGGTCACGCGAGTAGGCCCGGCCTCACCCCGGGGTGCAGCAGAGGGACCCTTCACTATTAATTCAAACGCACACAGATTTTTCTGATTTTTCTGGTGTTTCATGATTTACCTTGATTTATACTGATTGTTTCTTATTTTTCCCCTGAGTTTTTCCTTATTTTTTCCTTTTTCGTGACTTATTTCTGATTTTTTATGATTTATTTTAAAGGGTGTTCGCTGATTTTTTTTTTGTGTGTGTGAAAGGCCCATCAGGTGCAACTGCCACGAATACGAATACGAATAGCGGCCGAGGTTGGAGAGACTGGAGACTCCTGTCTCACTCTAGTCGAGGTAGGCGACGACAGGAGACAGAGCACGGCTGGGCTGACCTGCAAGGCGCGCGCCCGGCACGTCGGCGCACACCCGTGTCGGTGATATTGCCTACCCTCGACTCGGCAGGCGTTCCCAGCCAGAGCTGCGGGGCAGGTCAGGATCAGGCGAGGGGGGAGTCACTTCGAAAAAATCATTGTAGCGCCCCCGAAAAATCATTCAAAAATTTAAGGAACTAATTTTAAATCAATGAGAAAAATACAGAAAAATCTGAAAAATCGAGAACAAATGAACAAAAAATGTAGAGGGGAAGTATTAAAATTTAACAAAAAGTGACAGAAAGTTTTCTTTTTAAAAAATGAGTAAAAATAAACGTTGTCCACATTTAGTATGAGTGATCCCCACCTCAGGACCAGGGTCCACCCTCCCTGTCCTGTCCAGCTCCCTCACCACCTCACTGCCCAAATCATAACTCCTAGCGGGGCGGGCCGGGCGGGGCCCGCGGCGTTACATATGTATATGCCAGAGCTGCTGCCTCCGTCCCGCCTCATCCGGTATCATAGCCGATCCCTAATTGATTTATGTCCCAGTCTTATTCATGGAGGAGACCGCCACGCCGCCGCCCGCCGCGTGCCGTGCCGTGCCGTACGCGCGGTTTTATCGTGCGGCGCGAATAATTAATGAAACGTATGTATTGGCAGGATCGACAGACCCGCCGCACCGCACTGCCACCGTGCGGTCTCGAGGCTCAGGGGCGAAGCTGGCAGCAGGGAGAGGGGAGGAGAAGAGGGAGGAGGAGGAGGAAGGAGGAAGGAGGAAGGAGGAAGGAGGAAGGAGGAAGGAGGAAGGAGGAAGGAGGAAGGAGGAAGGAGGAAGGAGGAAGGAGGAAGGAGGAAGGAGGAAGGAGGAAGGAGGAAGGAGGAGGATGAGGATGAGGATGAGGAGGAGGAGGAGGAGGAGGAGGAGGAGGAGGAGGAGGAGGAAGGAGAAGGAAGAAGAAGAAGGAGAAGAAGAAGGGAAAAGAAAACAGGAAAAGTTCTCGCACTAATCCACGCCGGCCGGCTCGGCCCGGCCCAAGGCCCGGGCGGACAGTGCCTGTTGATTAGGCTCTAATGAATTCATTACAGGAGACAGTGTTGTTTCTAAACCGACGTGGCGCGGGTCGGCAGGTCGGCGCGGCCCGGTGCTGGGCGAGTCGAGCCGAGCCGAGCCGAGGTGTGCGTAAGCCGTAAGCCAGGGGGCCTAGGCCGGCCCGGCCCCGGCTCAGCACGCCTCCACCTGCTACCGGGTGTTTCGGAGAACTCATGACGGTACATGCGGGTTTGCTTAACACCTAACCAGCCGTAAGGCGCCGTGGCCCTTTGGGTAAAGGCAGCAGCGAGGGGTCAACAACTTGGCACATTCAGTGTTACAGGTTTGTGGTAATCAGTGTTCAATATTCAGTTATATTCACCCATTTTCAGCAGCATTTCACACAAATCTAATAATGATTCAGCCTCATATACTAATATTTTACCCGTATGTAGACAAGCTTAACTGAAATCTACGAATACTTCACACCTATATTATAATCAATATTCCAAGGGGCGGCCAGGTCATGTATTTCTGTGTACACTTGCCTGATATTTCTTGTATTTTTAATGTATTTTTCTCGTATTTTTGTCTACACTGGAAAAACAAAGGCACTAAACAACACCTTTCCTGGGGCACTAAAGTCAAGGGCGCGGTTTAGTGCCTTTCCTGGGGCACTAAAGTTTAGTGCCTTTCCAAAGGCACTAAACTTGTACGGAACTCATATGAAGCTAGCCAGCAAAAGGTGTGAAAAGTCTCATTTAGTGCCTTTCCAAAGGCACTAAACTTTATTAGTGCCTTTTAAAGGTAGGTATTCGCACCTTTGTTTTTCCTGTGTAGTATTTCTATGTATTTCTGTGTATTGTAGAGTATTTCCTTGTATTTTTAGTGTATTTCTAGAAATACACAGGTATTTCTGTGTACAAGTTTTTTTCGAGTTGGCCGCCCCTCGTCAATATTCAACTATACTCAAGTATATTCGAAATCCTTCGGTTAATAACCCCTCGGGCAGCAGGTTAGCGCAGCGGTCCTCAACCTGTTCAGGCTCTCGCCCCCAAAATGACAGTCCAAAATTTTCGCAACCCACAGCAGGTTTTTCGCGACCCTACGCGACCTCATGTCAACTCTCTTACCCTGAAACGCCCCATGCAGTCGGAATAAGGGACTGACCGGACACAGCCGTCAAAGATTTAAAAAAAAAAATTTAAACAGAACTAAGAAAAAAAAACAGATCAAAACGGTTGGAGAAGAGGGAAAAATAAAAAGAGTACACGCCTTCGCAAGTGCGTACCCGCAGCAGTGCAAACAAGGAAACACCCGACGCCCGCGGAGGACTCCTCCACCCAGCCAGCAGCAGAGGCAGAAACAGCAGCAGCAGCAGCAGCGTCCCTCCCCCCTCCCCCTTGCAGCTGGAATATCGTATTCACATCAAATTCGCATTAGCCGGCTGGGCCGAGTATTATTTTGGCACAGACGCGAGAAACAAATTATGGCTGGCGGGTCGTGAGTGACGCGGCGGGGAAGCGGATGAGGCGGAGGGAGGGGGGTTGGTTGCCGCCGACATCCCGGGCGTCAGCCGGGCGGCGGGCGGGTCGCCGCCGGGGGATATCGGGTGCGCGCCGGGCCCCGGGGGCCCCGGGGGGAGGCGGCTGCTGTAGTGAGTGGGGTGGGGGGGGGGGGGGGCAGGCCCGGGCCGAGCCTAGGGATCTCGGCACCGCTGAACTGTGCGCGCGGGACGCAGGCCGGGACGCGGCGGGGTTGCGGTGGCGAGGCGCGCGCGCGCGTCGCGAGGGGCTGCAATAGTTTGTTATCCTCCCCGCCCATCCTCCAGCTCCTCTCGCTTCTGCTACAAGCTCTCACCCTCCCTCCCCCTCCCCCACGCCGTGCTCCAACGAACTAGTTGGCCGGAATGTTGACGAACTATGCGATGAGATTCGCCCTCCTGCCTTCCTGGCCGCCCTGCCCCGCCCCGCCTCACGCGTCCCGTTGTGAGCGGTGGCTTATGGCTTACGGTTTCCAGCCACTCCCGCGCAAACTCCTCACCTCACTCCTCAACTCTCCCGCTTCCATGCAAAACAAAAATAATAATTCGCGTTGGAGAAGGAAAAAAGTATCAGGCGTGCTAATTGTTTTTTAAGCTGTTTAGGCGCAGCTAGTTTTTGAGCTACGACGCTTATTTTCTTGCTACTCTTCTATTTATTTGTCCGCTGTTGACCCCCCGAGGTGCGCTAATTTTTCACAAATCTAATTCGAGCTGCAGTTTTTTTTTTCAATTATTATTTTTATTTTTTTAATGCGTGTTCGTCGTTGTCGGCAAACTCGTCCGCCTTCCACGCTCACCACTGCCTGCCCGCCCGACTCGACTGGCCGAAGAGCGTTTCCGTCGGATGACGCCGCCTCCCAGAATAAAAACTAATTGAGTTTGATGTGGTTGGCACCCCGCCCTGTGGCCGTGCAGCCGCCCGCCCCCGGAGCACCGCGCCGAGCCGCGCAGCGCCACGACCCGCCAAGTCAAGAGGCCAGTCAACAAGTCCTCGGGGGTGAGTGCAACTCCTCCCTGATCCCCTCCCCGCCCCCTCCGAGCTGGCTCCGGCAGAGCGTGGCGGAGCGTGGCGGGGCGGGGCAGGGGGCCACGATGCAGTCCTCGCCCCGGCCGGTCCCGAGGGGTCCTTCTCTAAAAGTTGAAGCGTAAACCGATTTTTGTGATTTTTCTAGTTTTTCGTGATTTTCTTTGATTCTCACTGTTTTTTTCGGATTTTTTTTCTTGATGTTTTCTGATTTTTAATTTTTTTTTTAAAAATATTTTTTTCTTGATTTTTTTACTGATATCTTTTACTGATTTTATTTCAGGGGTGAACAGTGAACAGTGATTTTTTTTAGCAATGAAGGACCCCTCGCCTCGGCCTTCCCCTCCTGAGAGGCCCCGGCGCCGTCGCGAAGGTGCAAAGCGGTGCGAGACACCACTCTGCGCTCCGGAACGGGACACATACCCACCCGACGACTGCCCCCGATAAACGCTCGAAGGAGCGCGCTGCCCTCCCCCAAGAAGGAACTAAAGGCGAAGTACAGTGAGTGATTTAGGAGGGCCTCCGCGGAGCGGGGCGGGGCGGTGAAGGGGAGGGGGGGGGGTGCCGGCGTGTGACACGCCGCTGGTCCGCAGAACTACCCCCGCCCGCCCTTGCTAGTTTTTGCTGTTTGTTTTTGTTGTTGGTGGGCGGACAGGACGCCGCGACGCCGACGTCGAGCTTGGCAGCTGCGAGGGGTAGCCCAGCCCAGCCCAGCCCGCCGGCCGGCGTAGCGTAGCGTGGGCCCCGGGGGGCCAATGATGAGACCGCATTTAGCAGCTGGCTGGCGTCCAGCGGCGTGGCGTGGCGGGGCGTGGCGGGGCGTGGCGCGCAGTGGCGCGGGCTAATGCCCGGAGACCGTACTTCTCACTCGCCGGGTGCAGCACGGATACCATCTACACCAACGCCAGGGCCGTGATGATGATGGTGGTGGTGGTGGTGATGGTGCTCAGAGAGAATCAATCAGGACACACTGCTGAAGAAGCCCAGCCGGAGAGAGAGAGAGAGAGAGAGAGAGAGAGAGAGAGAGAGAGAGAGAGAGAGAGAGAGAGAGAGAGAGAGAGAGAGAGAGAGAGAGAGAGAGAGAGAGAGAGAGAGAGCTGGTGGAAGGAAAGTGGTTACAGAGAGGCTTGGGGTGGGGCCGAGCACGGGTGCGTCCGAGGGTGCGTCGCTAACTCGCTAGAGGCCGTCATCCGTCATAAAGCACACGAAACTGTCGCTGCTGCTGCTGCTGCTGCTGCTGCTCCGAACCGCGGGATGTTGGCGGAATGAATGCCACCGATTCGAGGGCGCGGGGATCACTTCGACTGTTCCATGTGCAAATCAGATATTTCATTGAAAATATTCCAAAAGTATTCAATCGAAAACAAAAAGTGTTCCACCTATTCTTCATACCATCCAAATATCCGAGCCGACACTTGGGAAATATCCGTGTAATTTAAAACTATTAATTTAAGAAAAATGAAGAAAAGGGGGTGACTTTACCCATCCCTAACCTAGCCACGGGCTGCCGCCTAAGCTCCCAATGAGCTAGAGACAAGTTATGGAGAGGTGAGGGTGGCGTGGGTGGGGCGGGGAGGGGCGCACTACTCAGTTTAGCTCCTCCCGTCCCCGCCTACCGCCACCCCTGCCTCCTCTCGCTCCGACGTGGAGGTCAGGAAGACTATGAGCAAGGGTTCAGCGGGGGAAAAAAAAAAGGATCAGGAGACGTAGAAAGCAGGTTCTGTTTGCAGTGCGCCCCGCACCAGCCCCTGCGCGCGCGTGTGCGGAGACACGTGCAGTAGGCTCGTTCCGCGTCAAATCTGTGCAAAGTTGGATGTCGGAAATGCTTTTGACAAATTTATGGAGACTGCCGAGCCGAGCCGGCGGCGTGGCTGCGAGCCTGCCTCCTTCCCCCACCCCTCCCTTTTTCCCCCTCACTAACATACACATACACACCCTCTCACTCACTCACACACACGTCCCGGTGGAGTGGAAAGGAAAGTTTTGATATCTTTAAAAATCCTTTAAAAAATATTTAATAGCGCAAAAGTCCAAACTTGATATTTTTGGTCTTCCAAAGCTTGTTTCGAGCTCGAGTTCCACTTGGACGCCGGTGCGACACACGTAGGGGCGCTAGTTTGCTCAGCTCTGCGGGCCCGCCCCAGTGTGGCGTGTCTCCAGCAGACGACTCTCTCTCTCTCTCTCTCTCTCTCTCTCTCTCTCTCTCTCTCTCTCTCTCTCTCTCTCTCTCTCTCTCTCCATCTATCTCTCTCTCTCTCCGCGTTAGGCCCGCGCCACGCAGCGGTGCGCTCGCCGTGCTCCCGCTCCCGACCAGAGCAGTAGTCTGATTCCGAAGATCATCGCTCTCGCGGCTTCCGTCCTTGTCACACTCATGGGGCCCCGCCATTCTCAACTTAAGGCACCCTCTAAGGTGCGACAGGGACGGATGGACGAGAGCGATCTTCTGAATCAGAAAAGGGACTCGACCACCACCGAGACCACCTCCTCAGCCATTTCCTTCGGCGCGGCGTCCTCCTCTGAACTTTCCTTAATTTCTCTGAATTTTTCTGAGTTTGTCTGAACTACGGGAAGTACAAAAAAAAATTAGAATTGTTTCCCCCTCGGCGGCAACCGGCAACCGCCAGCCTGCACGGGCCGTGCAAACCCAGAAAAATTCAGAGAAATTTAGGAAAGTTCAGAGGACTTTAGGTGAAATTCAAGCAAAAATATATAAAAATTCAAGTAAAATTGTATAAAAATTCCCGAAAATTCACAAAAAAAATAACTATATGAACACAAAAATTCAGAATTTTTTTCCTCTTCGGTTGCCGCCCCCCTCTACCCCCAGCAGCCCCGGCCACCACCCGCCACCCGCCGGTTACACCAGCGGCTAGGCCCGTGCCAGCGTGTGCACGTGATGTGCGAAATTAGGCGAGTGCACAGCAAGAAGTAATAAGCGTGCTGGTCGGGGAGGGGGTGGTGGGGGCAAGGGGGTGGGTTGCGCGGGGGAGGCGTGTACAAGACTGCGGCGCTCATATTGCCGGCGCTGGCCTGACACCGCACCGTCTGCAGGGGTGGTCTGACGCCGGGGACCCAGGGGAGTGCTGCGCACAAATCCCTTCACCTGGCACGAGGAAGCCTCTCACTAACTAGACCTGAAAACGCGCGTGCGCGCGCGCGCGCAGAGCAGCAGCCTAGCGTCGTCGTCGGGGCGCGCGGCGGCGTTGTGTTGCGTCAGGCGATATAGCAGGGGGTATAGGGTAGGGTAGGGAGGTGGCAGAAAGGTCTGTAATCAGGGGGAGAGGAGGGCAGGGGAGGGGAGGGGGAGGAGCCTTAGAAGCGCAACGCCCCCGTAAGGCCTCAGGCCAAGGCGGCGGCGGCAGCGCCCCCGCACACACAGAGAGGAGAAGGCACGCGTTAGCTCGGACCCGGTGATAATCCGCACCCTGCTCTAGATGGATTAAAAAAAATAAAAAAATCAGAGAGCGTGCTGATCTTGAGAAAATACGTGTCAACGCGGCGCAGTAACAACGCCGAAAGCAACGCCTCCACGGGGACGAGGACGTGTCGTAAAGTGAAGGTTTGGGGGGCGGGGGCGGCGCGGGGGCGGCGCGGGGGCGGGGGCCGGGGCGAAGGCGAGTCCAGCGGCCCTCCCGACGGGCCTCTATGGAAGACCGCCTACGCCGCGCGCGGCTCCCGCGCAGTCCCCCGGGGGCGGTACAGCAAGCATGTATAATGTCCACTGGAGGCCGGGGGCGGCGGCGGCTGCAGAACGAGTCGCGAGCACCAGTTGCGGCAAGACTTTGGAAAGATGTTGCTGGACTTTGGAGAGGAAAAGGGGGGGGGGGGGAAGGAGGGGGACGGCTGCGTGCGCATGAATAAAACAAGCGTTTGAAAATGATAGGCAAATAATTTCGTGCCTTGCGTGACGCTCAGTGCAAACCTTACACACGCATCGGAGAGCAGCTTTCCAGGGAAAGAGAGGAATGGACAGAGATAAGCTCCAGTCCACACAGGCACCATAAGTGTGGGAAGATCGTGCTTTACTCGCAGTTAGCTGGAGACGGCGGAGCCGGCGGTTTTCTGAGAAAAGCAAGCAGAAAAACTAACACAAACTTGACACTATACTGAATCAAGACGAGACGCTCAAGGTACAGGCACATCGCTAACCTCTTCGGTGAAAAGCACCCTGCCCCGCGCCGACCCGCGCCGACCCGCGCCGACCCGCCCCACCCCGCCGCGCCCAGCCCCACCTCGCCTCCGAACGACCAGTTTTGCGTGCCGCAGACCGTGGCGAGGCGAGGCGCGTCCCAGGAACTTGGTCCACTAATGACTCTTGTTCCGAATCAATGATCCGCAGGAAAATCCTGGTAATTAATATCCTGGCCGGTAGGATTAGCCCCCGCCCCGCCCAACCCCGCCCCGCCCGGCCCCGACCTAGAAACGCCCTGCTACGCCCCGTTCTAGACCAACCCCACCCCACCCCGCCCCGCCCCGCCCGCCCCACCGCGTCTGCAGCGTGGTGTTCGGGGCGTTCATGAGCCGCAAAACCTCGGGCTGCGACGGCCGACCTGGAGAGCTGGCAGCGGCAGTGCGAAGGGCGGGCGCGGGCGCCGCGGTAGAGAACAGACTGAAATGAGAACGAGGGAGAGAGAGGGAGAGAGAGACGAGAAGGGGGGGGGGGGAGGGAGGATACGAAGAGAGTGAGAGAGGCTAAACTAATTTTCTCTCCGTCTCGAAACTTTTTGACAAAGCCGTCGCGACGTCGCGAAGCAGCTCACAGTTAGCCCGCGCGCTGCTATGCTGAAAAGAAAATTACCTCGTCCTCTCAGTGTACAACCGAAACTGGGTTCGAGTCTGCGTATTTGTTAAAGCTCACGACGGCGGGAGGGAGTGTGAAGTGTGTTGGAGCCCTCCTAGGGTCAATGATAGAGATCTAACGTGAGCTGTGAGCGAGGGGGAGACAAACTCTGAAATTTTTGCACTCTTTGTAATTCAGTAAAATTAGAAAAAAATCAGGAATAAATTCTCAAACGTTCACAAAAACTCAGGAAAATTTTAGTAAAATTTAAGAGAAATTCACAAAAATTCACAAAATTTTTTGTGAAAATTTAAAAAAAAATTCTTTTAAAGTTCACCAATATTCACGAAATTTCACAAAATTTCACAAAATGGGTACACCAAAATTCAGAGTTGGTTCCCCCTCGGGTGTGAGGATGCTCCGACGGTTGGCAGATGCTTGACCAGCTCAAGACTTCAACACACTGTTAAAAGTACTGTAAGGATTTAGGGTATGCCTACGGTCCGCACTGTAGTTTTCGTGTACGTTCAGACCGTAACGTATCATTACGGTACGGAATGCACTTCACTGTGGATGGAATGTGTTTCATTGAACTTCCCCAACATATTTCCAGGCTACGGAGTGTACAGTAAGATTTCGACCGTATTCAAAAATTACGGTCTGGGACCCGGCAACAAATTAACGGCGCGTAACGTAGGAATGTACTGTAGCAATTTTTAACAGTGCTGTTGAGGTATATGCGGTTTACCGAAAAATTTATAACGGCATCCATATTTTATTTTGGTATGAAAAAGCTCGAGCTATTTCCACTTCAATCACACTCCCGGTGTTTAGGCAGTGCAGACAGCGAAGCGGGTCCGCACCACACACACACACACACCACAGCGCAACGCAGCCCGCGCGGCGCCACGACCAATTTGAGCCGCGCCCAAATTGAGTTTCAAGTGGCCCACTTAAATAGAGCATTAAATGTACGGGCGTGGTGGCTGCGGCATCGTACGGGGCGCGCAGGCAGAGGGAAGGGGACGGGAAGGGGGTGTACTCGGGTGTCAGCGGAAAGGGGGGGGGGACCCTCCCTCCGGCACATTCTGTGTGGGAGGTGCGTCGTGTACCGCCACCGGAGTCACTCTCCGCGTGGTCACGTCGGTAGTTATTGTGTGTGGTGGCAGGGGTAGAGGGGGGGGGGGGGCCGTATCGCCTAGCCGTGGTGATGAATGGGCGCGGGGCGGCGCGGTGCAGCATCCTCTATATCCCTCTCCTCCTCGCGTACTACCCGCCATGCCTCGCCGGCAGAGGAGGGCGTTCAATACCGGAACCGGAACCTCGTGTGTCGCGGGGGCGGGGCGGCGAGAGCGCGATTCAAACACAAGGACCGTGCCGTGTTTAGCCGTCATGGAACGTTTCGAGGGGTCCAGCACTTCGTTACTCGTGTGTACACAAAGAAAATTGTTCGCTCCCAACTCAATATTACTCGGCATTAGTCACCAGCACTCGCTATCTTTTTTTGAAAATTACCCGAAATACTCACTAACACTCGCACATTACTCGTCAAAACTCGCCAATACTATCGGCAGAAGTCACTAATACTCGCCTTTACTCAAAATACTTCTGTGTGCACTTCTTGAGGGAGTGCGGGGGACCCTTCAGCACGTTTGCCCTAAATATTTGAATATTTTTATCCCAGAATTTTCCTGACTTTTCTTAACAGTGGGGACTGCAATTTTTCTTTGTTTTGTATTTTATTGGTACTGGACTATTGGTATTGGTATCGCACTTTTGGTACACTCTAAAGGTTTTTCTAGAAAATTTGCGTAGTAACTACTAGGCGTTTTGTGCTGTGATAACTTCTTAAGAAAATCTTTAGTATAATTGAACTTTTTTCCTAGTACAGTCAAATGCCCTAATTTCGGACTTGTGCCCTAATTTCGGACAGTTTGCAGAGAAGTGCTTATTTCAACCTATCTCGGTCACCTTTTGAGATATTTGAAATCCGAAGACGGCATCGTACAGTTTGCTGTAAAGAGTACCATATTTCGTCAGGTCGGTTGAAGTACCTTTAAAATTTTACAGCACACAGGAATTTAAAGTTAAAAAAAGAATATAGAACAAAATTGCTGATTTGAAATAAGCTCCCCCAAAAACATGGGCTCATGTAGGTGTGAGCTGCCCTATGGGTGGTCCTTTCTCGAATGAATGTTTGGTATTTTGGCTACAGAACTACGTAAATTATTATTTTTTAAGTCAAACCGTTTTTTGGTACGGAACGATTTTCGAAAGTGCTACAATTTCGGACAGTCCAATTCTGTGGCATAGAATTACATTTGTTTCCATGTTTGTGCCAAAAGACTTATGTTTGCGCCACCAGGAAGAAGCGAAATTGTACTTTTGACTATCACCTTTACAACGCCGTTTCCGGATTTGAGATATCTCAAAAAACGGCTAAGATAGGAAGAATTTAGCACTCCTCTGAATTTTGTCCGAAGTTACAGCACAATTGTCCAGGGTTAAAGGCGTTCACAAAACCATCCCATTTTTCTGTCCAGTTTTCATCTCTCAGGGTTGAGTCAAAAAATCGGTTTGGATGTTATTCAACGAATTGTGACCTAGGCTATCCTAAGTGAAAAGTAAACCAGTTCGGTTAGGCCAAAATGCATGCATGTGTCCGAAATTAGAGCACGTGTCCGAAATTAGAGCACTTTCGTTCCTAATTTCGGACACTCTTCCGATGATTGCTGTAGCTTCCCATCTGTTGATAGAAATTCGACATGGGTATCATCCGACGTGTCTCGAGCCACAGTATTTCCAATCGCAACAGATTTTTCATATTTTATCATGCCTACACGTAAGAAAGGAAAAACCGCTCAATTCGTCCGAAATTAGGGCACTTGACTACAAAACGTTTTTATCGTATGAAGATGTCCTCGAGACTGACAAAGTGTCTTCCGGGGAGACGACACCTCCTCCGAATTTGTATGAAATTTGTATGAAATGTATGTTTCCTTTTACACTCTAAACTTTCTACCAAGAAATTTTTCGTAGCAGACAAAGAATTCTGAGCAACCGTAATTTACAATAGAATTTCTTGAATTCCAAAAAGTTTTTCTTTGTACTCCAAGGAATTTTCTTTGTATTACAAGGATTTTTCATTGTATTACAAAGCTGATTTTGCTTTGTATTGGCTTTGTATTACGGTTGCACAGAATTCTTTGTAATACACGAAATTTTCTTTTTAAGAAGTTAAGAGTGAACTTCTACAAAATTACTTTTTGAAAAGTTTGGCTACCTCTCGCTTTTTTTGCCCCGCGTGGCTCACGTCTCTGCGCTCTGATGTGTTGACTGTCCGATCTACTAGGGGCTCAACGAGCCAACGCGTGGGCAGAGTGGTTGGGGAGGCCTGGCGTGGCGGGGCGGGGGTTGTTTTCACCCCGCGGAGCGCTCGGGACGGGAAGCGGAGCGGAGGCCAGCAACCTGATGTGACGCGAATCGACGTGCGTGCACATAGCATTAAACAATGGGGTCACGGGCGGGTGGGGTGGGACGGGGCGGGGCGGGGTGACAGGGAGGGACGACATAGCCTGGTGATGGCAAGAATTGGAGAGCTCGAAATTCAGCCATAGCGATTTCCATGGACGCCCGAGCGAGGAAAAAAGAAAGGGAGAGAGAAAGAGAGCACCGCAAAGGGGTGAATTAGACAGAGGGAGAGAGAGGGAGAGAGAGAGAGAGAGAGAGAGAGAGAGAGAGAGAGAGAGAGAGAGAGAAAAGGGAGAAAAAAAAGAAGAAATGGATGGGGTGGCCGTGGGGTTTAGGTCGTTTGCTTTGTGAAAAAACACACGGTGCGGACGACCCAGGAGGGGGGGGGGGGGTCTGCCACTGATGCCGTGATCACGTATCTGCGGAGCAGAAGGGGGAGGGAGGTCTTGAGCAGGTTAGGCGGGGCCAGAGAGGGGGAGAGGGGGTTGCCGTTGTTGAATCAGAGCGGCTAGAGTAAGCACGCATCGCCCTTCAGCGGGGCGGGGCGGGGTGGGGATCGCGCTATAACCACCACAACATTATGCAGCGCGCGGGTCGACGGGTCGACGGGGTAAACAGTGCGAGCGGCGAACATACGCCCCGCCCCGCCTCCACCCTATCGACGGGGGATAAGAGACAGTCAGCCGGGTATCTCGACGCCGACGTGCCCCTGCCTGCCCAGAGCCCAGAGCCCAGAGCCCCCCGTCCCGCCCTCCTCATCCTATATTGAATTTGTTTCTAGTCGGCTGGTCGGCGCGGTCTGTCCTGCGTGATTCTGTTCGAGGCCCTGTTAGAGGGGTGGGGGGGAGTGTGGTAGGCACCAGCGCGGCCCGCGCCCGGGGAGCGTCAGAATAAAATACACAAAATATAAAAAGAGAGGGAAAAAAACATGAAAATAAAAAAAGTTAGGGGCGGCGGTTGCCGAATTGGAACTCATCAACAGGCAGATTTCTCTGGGCCGGGTGGCTTGGACTTGGGGAAGAGGGAAGCTAGAGAGAGAGAGAGGGATATGATCTGAAGGGGAGAATGGGGGGGGGGGGGGCAGGAGTAAAGGCGTCCAGCTGCAACCTGTCATGGGAGAGGAGAGGTTTAACGCGCGGACCGTCTTGAGGCAGGTTGGTGGCGGGGCGGGGCTGGGTGGGTGCTCCGGGTCTGTCGCCCTAATGCTCGCCCACTACCCCATCTCCTACAAACTGCTGTTTGCCGGCCAACGAGTGTGCCATGTTTTTATCTCGGAGGTAATTTCACGCCTGTTGCGCACATCATGCAAAAGAAGGGAAATAGGGGGAGGGAGCGAGGCGCGGCGGACGTGGGGAAGGGAAGGGGAGGAAAGGTCAAATAAAGGCGAAATACGGAGAGGAGAAGAGGGGGAGGGAGGGAGAGTGAGAGTGAGAGAGAGGGGGGTGAGGGAGAGGGGTATAGGCGTAGAAGAAACAAGTGAGTGAGTAAGGAAGTATAAGGAGTAAAAAAGAGAAAATTCGGCTTGCTGCCCCCTCGTCTGCTCTTGGCCCTGCCCTGCCCTGCCCTGCCCCTGCCCTGCCAGCATCATAGCGGGTCCAGAAAGATTTGGTCTCCTTGGCAGGGTGTCGCCTTTCCTCTTATTTCTCTCTCCTCCCACTCTCACTTGACTCTGTCTCATCATCCGGTGTAGTTTGATGGTGTTCCGCGCCGGGCCGGGCCGGGCACCGCCAGCCGCCAGGCGCCAGCCACGCAAAGACCTACAGAAAGACATCAGATAGCACTCGCATAAGTCGAGCTACACACCCCTTCTCCCTCGACGGGAGGTGGGAGCGCTGCGCTCACTGGAGCGCGCTGGAGGAGGAGGCTCCAGGCTAGAGAGAGAGAGAGAGAGAGAGAGAGAGAGAGAGAGAGAGAGAGAGAGAGAGAGAGAGAGAGAGAGAGAGAGAGAGAGAGAGAGAGAGAGAGAGAGACGTAACGCGCGGCGGCCCGGCCCGGCCTCCAGCCCCGCCGCACCGTGCCACGCGGCGGCTGGCCTGGCGGCTCTTATCCTGCCAACAGCTCACCCGACGAAGAAATAATAAAAAGACGTAAAAAGAGCGGGGGAAAAAGAGGGAAGGATAGCGAGAGGGTAGGAAGGAGAGAGAGGGCGCATCCGCCTTATCCTTTCGAAATATAAACGTCGTGTACAGTAGTTTAGCCTGCCGCCCCCGGGCCTGCCCCGCCCTGCCCTGCCGCCGCAGAGCTGCTGCGGGCTGTGGCTGCCCGGAGTGATATGCCGCCCCGCCTGGGGTGGTACCACTGTATCGGCAGACGCATCAGCGGGCGGGGCGGGGCGGGGCGAGGCGGAGCGGGGCGGGGTCCTGGAGCTGCTGCAAAGTACCCCAGCGAGGCGGGCGCGCAGACAACGCTCATGGCACTGCTGCGAGCCAAGCAGGGCTCATGACGGCCATCAGGTCACACGCCGCGCTCTTTCAGCCCCCCGCCCCGCCCCGCCCCGCCCCGCGCAGCGACGCGTCATGGCGCGTGTCGGAGCCGCCACGGGCCGCCATGGGCCATGGCCGGGGCGGGCGCCCACCCGCTGGCTCTTAAGACGGCATCAATATTCATGGCGCGTTCGCGGAGCTCATCAACACAAATTCGTATTTTGGACGGGGGCGGGGGAGGAGGAAGGGGCGGGGGGTCGTACGTCCCGCCGGGCCTGGGTATCGCATTCATCGTCATGAGCAGTGGGGGGCGTGGCCGGGGCGCAGCAGTGACAAGTGACGGGCCTACCTGCAGGAGAGAGAGAGAGAGAGAGAGAGAGAGAGAGAGAGAGAGAGAGAGAGAGAGAGAGAGAGAGAGAGAGAGAGAGAGAGAGAGAGAGAGAGAGAGAGAGGGGGGCGGGGATAACGAAGGTCGACTGATCTGCCCGGAGGCGCGGCGTGGGGCCGAGGTGGGGCGGGGAGGGGGCGCAGAGAGCCGTGCAAGTAGTTCGTCACTGTTAGGTATAACATCCCGGTGAGCTGCTCCCGGCGGAATTGGACTCTTTCCTCTCTCTCTCTCTCGCTCTCTCCCTCTCCCTTATTTCTCTGTCTGTCTTCCTCTCGACCTCCGTCTTTGCTCTCGCTTTCTCCGGCCCAGCCCCCGCCCGCCCGCCCGCCCGCGCAACCCTCTGGCGCACGGCGCCACCCTGTTTGGCATTCCGGACGCACGCCGAGTCCGTTGTAATTCATGAAGCATGCAGGAAAGGTTTGTGTGTGGTCGGCAGGGGGCGGGGCGGGGTAGGGTGGTTTGGGGCGGGGTGGGGCGGGGGAGGAGCAGCTCGGGCTGTCCAGCAGTGGGTCTGGAAAGGCAGCACGCCGTCCGGCGGTGGCCCAGCAGCTGCAGTCCACCACCAGCCTTCACCTGTCCGGCCCGGCCAGGCCCGACCCGGCCACCCAGCTAATGCCGCTCCGTCTTTTGTATTTTTACAAAATAGGTTGGAAGACAAAGCAGCGTAGTTTCCCCAGCTTCAGGGCTAGAGAAATCCGTCAGTTAATGAGGGGTCCCTGCCCCCTATGGTTGGGCTGACCCTCAGCACCCTCGTGTGCTTCCTGAAGACCATATATGCATGCTGTACACCGAGGGGGTTCAATCCGCAGCCGTTGCCGGTGGCGCGCGAGCCCACTGTCCGCCTGCGCCCGCCCAGCGACGCCCCACACGCCACGCCCCGCCACGCCACGCCGAGACCGTTCTGTCCCGCACGCACTACACCCCACCCCCTCCCTTTAACCCTTCAGGCTCGTGTCACTCGGTGCAGCCTCGCGGAAAGTGTCGCCCCGCCCCGCCCCCGCTGCTTGCCCCTCCACCTTACCAACTGAATACAAATGGCTTCCATTAATCTTTAAAACGTGACTGGAGGAACAATCAGGCGTGACGCCGCGGACTCGAACCTCGAACCTTCAGCGCCGAGGAGGAGCAGCAGGGAGGAAGGGGTTGGGGAGGTAGGGAGGGGGGTGGGGAGCGGAGTGTGGAGATAAATGTGTCGCTGGAAAAACGTCAGGCCGGAGGATAGGAACCATCATCTACGTGTCAGTCGCGGCCACGACGAAGCCCCGCCTCGCACCCCACCCCGCCCCGCCCACAGCGCAGGCCCCGGGGTAGTTTTGGGGCAAGGGCTCTGCTGCTGCTGCAAGGCCGTCACCAGGTCCAAAAAACCGCTGGTCAGCTGGCCTTCGCCCGCTCACAATAATATTATATAGCGAAATAAGAGGAAACAAAATTTCTGACCCTGGTGTAGTGTGCATGTGTATACGAAATTATTATAAAGTTTTCCCGAAATTTTCGCCTTTAATATCCTTAAGTTTCTAGGAGAACGCCCCGCACGGGCCGCGGGAGGAGGCGGCTTCCGGCTCCGGCCTCTCGTCCTGCCTGGAGGACGAGAGGCCCTGAGGGACCCGAGGGGGCTTTTAGCCGGAGGCTGTGCCGGGCGGGGCGGGGCGGGGCGGGGCGGGGCGGGGCGGGGCGGGGCGGGGCGGGGCGAGGCGGGCAGACGCCACCACGGGCCTCGCTGTATCGCCTCACTTATCACGGCTAACGTGTTCCCCCGGCCCTCATCACGGGAATATATATACAGGGCGTCCCAGAAGTCGCGTTACGAGGGGACGCGCGACGGTTTCCTCCGGACCTCCCCGCCCCGCCCCGCCCCGCCCCGCCCCGCCCCGCCCCGAGCAGTGTCCAAGGCTTGCGTAAATACCGGGAATGACGTGGCCCCCGGGGTCTCGCCTCGCCACGCCACCGGCCCTACCGCGGCAAGCCCCATGCTATCGCAAAGACGATGAAAACGCTTCACGGAGCGGCGCAGTGGGAGCAGCCCGCCCCGCAGCGCAGCGGTTCCGTGGAGGAGATGCGACCAAGGGGGAAACAAGTCTGAATTTTAATGTGCAAATTTTGTGAATTTTTTTGTGCTTTTTCGGTACAGTCAAATGCCCTAATTTCGGACGAATTTAGCGGTTTTTCCTTTCTTACGTGTAGGCATGATAACATATCAAAAATCTGTTGCGATTGGAAATACTATGGCTCCGGACACGTCGGATGACACCCATGCCGAATTTCTATCTAAATGTGTGTAGCTACAGCAGCCTTCGAGAGAGTGTCCGAAATTAGGGACGAAAGTGCCCTAACTTCGGACACGTGCTCTAAATGGCTAGTTTCGCTGTAGAATGAGATTTTATGGAAACGTTTTTCGTTGCAAATTTAATTTTAAATAATTTTATTTTTATGGTCTGCAACGATATCTGTACTAGTTTAGGCTCTATAGCCGTCTATAGCCCTACAAAGGAAACAACTTCAGCACACTATTTCTCCTAAACTAGCAGAGATTCGTTGGAAACTATAAAACAAATCTTGTTTAAAATTAAATTTGCAACAAAAAACATTTTCATAAAATTTCTGTAGGACACACTCTAAAAATCTCCATGTATTTAGCCCATAAGAAAAAGTGTCCGAAATTGTAGCACTTTCAAAAATCGTCCCGTACCAAAAAACGGTTTGACTTACAAAATACATTTTTACGTAGTTCTGTAGCCAAAATACCATACATTCATTCGTTAAAGGACCACCCATGGGGCAGCACACACCTACATGAGCCCCGGTTTTTGGGGGAGCTTATTTCACAACAGCAATTTTGTTCTATATGCTTTTTTTAACTTTAAATTCCTGTGTGCTGTAAAACTTTAAAGGTACTTCAACCGACTTGACGAAATATGGTACTCTATCCTGCAAACTCTACGATGCCGTTTCCGGATTTTGAATATCTCAAAAGGTGACCGAGATAGGTTGAAATAAGCACTTCTCTGCAAATTGTCCGAAATTAGGGCACAAGTCCGAAATTAGGGCATTTGACTGTAATATTTGTGAATTCTTAATGATTTTTTTCTGAATTTAAGCTTGAATTTTACTGTAACTTTTGTGATTTTTTTCTTAATCTTCCTGATGTTTGTTTAATGTTTTCTGAACTTCTTTAAATTTTTCTGAATTTTCCTGATTTCTTCTCAATGACGAGGTGTAGAAAGATTTCAGAGTCGTTTCCCTCTCGGATGCGGCCCGCCGGACAGCTGCCCTTGTGGTCCAGACTCCCTCCCTCATCCCTCCAGGCCCGCGTAGCCTCCGCCGCGCCCCAAAGTACCCCACGCGCGACGATAACGAAAGCGCGTCCCGTCCCGTCCCGTCCCGTCCCGTCCCGTCCCGTCCCGTCCCGTCCCGTCCCGCGGTACGAGTGGGGCTCTATCTCGCGCCTAATTAGTCGTCGCGGGCCCCCGCGGCCCTGCGCCCCGCGCCACCTTCATTACTTTCCTCTGCGCGCGCGAAATATTCGCGGTAAAAATAATTTGGGCCGCATTATAACCACCATGGGATGGGAAGGCGTCTCTCGTCTCCCGCGCGACTCGTTTGCTTAAGGCTTCAAGAGAGGTTCCTCGCTGTAAAAGATTTATTATGTTGTTTTTCGCGGAAAAGTTCGGACCCGGACGGACTTGTACGGACTACATCCCTACTGTATAGTTTTGTCAGCACCTTTGTACGGAAGGGTACAGAGATTTTCCGTGCATTACATACGGAAACTTGAAACTAAAAAACTTGGTCAATACTTGTAAAGTGTTTCGGCAGCATACAATGTACAGAACATCTGTGTACCTTTCCGTGAAAAGGTAAAAGGCATACCGAAAAAAAAAGCACGGAAGGTCCGGCTAATTAATTGACCAGACTTTCTCCGTGATTCTGTCCGCACATTTTTTTTAAACAGTGCACCTCAGTGCCCCTCGCCTCGCCTCGCCTCGCCCTTCCCCGCCCCGCCCCGCCCCGCCCCACCACGCCTCGCCATGTTCGAGTGCGGGCGCCCCCCGACCCACCTCAACACTTTGATCCCCTCCTCGCCCTCCCGGATCGGGCCGGGGCCACGGCTCGCGAATCTCTTTCGCTCATAACAATTTATGGAAAAGAGATGGCGGTGGAAAGAGAATCAAGGCGCTTGGAGGTCGAAGGTGCGGGGCCAAGCAGGGCAGGGCAGGGCAGGGCAGGGCCGGCCGGAGGGGGCGCCCGCCGGCGGCGCACGCGAACTTCCAACTTGGACCCGGCGCGTAAGGCTTTAATCCCCTCAGGGAGGAAAAAGATTTGATCGGGGCGTGCGGAAGCGAGCGCGGGGTGAAGCGAGGTGGCCCGGTGGGGTGGGGCGGGGAGGGGCCGGTCAGAAACAGAACGAGAGCGGGCGGCACATCTCAAGTTCCCTGAATATTTAACGGCCGTGTTTACGACCGTGTCAAAGGGGCGGGAGAGGGTGGGTGAGGGGCTGAGCTACGTTGGCAGCTCAGGTTACAGTGAGTGGGGGTGGGCGGGGGAGAGACTGACAGAGAGGTCAGGTGGTGTTGTGAGGGGAAATAGGGGTGGTGGGGCTGGAGTGGCTCTAAACACACATCAGGTCTAGTGTATGCAGACGCGATCTTCGCTCCATCGCTGTTGCCGTGTTCGACCCAATAGTTCGGAACGGGTCTGCGGTTGTTTGTGAGGGAGCGGTGTGCGCGCACAGGGCGCGGCCCAGAACTAGAGGCCCGGTATGCGCAGGACGGGGGGCGTGGAGTGGGGGGATTGGTTGGTGCTCGGCGGTACGGTGAATCTCACGGTACTGTCTACCATCTCTGTCTGACTGCCATGCTCAACGAACCGCTTACCAAACCGGAAACGGGTGGAAATGAAACGGAGGGGGGAAGGGGGGGGGGCTGTTGGAGGCGTGGCGGGGCGCGGCAGAGCGTGGCCCGGACTGTGAGTGAGCCGCCCAGCCCTACAGGCTACAGCAGGCGCCGCAAGAGGCTCCACTGCGGCGCGATTCCGAACATCGCTTTCATATACCTCTGTCCTCGTCGCACTCATGGAGCACTACTACCATGGCCAGCATAGGGCCCCGTTGTAGGTGCAAGAAGGACGGAGAGATGAGAGCGATCTTCTGAATCAGTCGGCTGGCTCCACAGGACCGGGCCGATACGGTCGAGGCGTACAGGAGGGGTCTGTTTGGGGCCGTGCTGCCGGCGCTGACAGGCTGACGTGACCCTGGCTGGCTAGCTGGAGCAGACGGAGCCGAGCTGACTTGACCTGTCTGCGGCGGGCCGGGTGGGACCGGGACCGGGGGACCGGGGGACCGTGGAGGGGGAAACAACTCTGAATTTTGGTGTGCACGTTTTGTAAATTTTTGTGAATTATCGTGAATTTGTATAGAATTTTTGTGTATTTTTAAAGCATTTTTGTGAATTTTCATAGAATTTGAGAATTTTCACTTGAATTTTACCAAAATTTTTGTGAACTCTCCTGAATTTTTCTGAATTTCTGTAAAGTTTTGAGAAACTTTCTAAAGTTTTCTGAATTTTTCTGAGTTTTTGAATTACGAGCAGGTGTACCAAAATTTCAGAGTTGTTTCCCCCTGCTCGGTCGTCCCCGCAGCGTATAGGCGGCGCCGCCAAGGACATGAAGGAGGCGACGTCTCTGCCTCGGCCCCGGCCCCGGCCTCGGCCCTGCACGGCACGGCCACCCTCGATGTTGCGATCGCCTGGGAGAATTCAATTTCCCCTAGGCGGCTTTTGTTGGCCAGAGCAGAGCAGAGCAGAGCGGGCCGGGCCAGCGCTAGAGAGCGCCTCCGGCAGCAGCGACCGCCGCCAGGAGCGCTGCTAGCGGCGGGGCGGGGCGGGGCGGGGCGGGGCGGGGCGACTCAGCGCGCGCCGCGCCGGCGTTTAGGATCTTCCGAAGGGGGTTCTCATGGTCGAGTGGACCGACCCGCCGCCCCACTCCGCCCCGCCCCGCCCCGCTCTGCCCCACTCAGACAGTTGCCCATTTTGTTGAATCCTTGACGACGTGTATCGGTCTGGCTGGCTGGGTTTTGGCCTGCCGCTCTCCTTTGTGCAGCAGTGTGCGCGGCGCATTGGGGCGGGGATGTCGCGTGGCGTAGCGTAGCGTGAGAGGCCGCGTCTATACGGGAACAGAGGAGTAGAGGGCCTTGGCCTTCCTTGTGTTGTATTCGCGCGGAGGTCCTCTCCGCGGCCAGTGAGGGAGCAGCACATAGAGGAACGCTGTAGCGTGACCACGTGGCCACTTACAAAGCGGACATTGTTGTAAAAGTCATTTCCTTGTTAGTGCCGCGGAAACCTACACTGTTCGAACTCACAGTAAGGTTTTAAGAGTGAAGACACAAACCAGCTCGTTTTCATTATCGATATGAAAACTAATCGCAATTTTACGGGAAAATTATCCACAAGGCGTATTCGTAAAATAACAATTTACAAATTTACAAAAAAAAAAAAAATTGAAGTCGTAATTTACAAAATATATTGTAAATCTACAGAGGTATTTTTCACAGTGATGTAATGTTAATCATATTATTGTTGTTTGCGCTGCCTATGGACAAGTGCTGGCCGCTATAACCCACTGCGACCCGCGCTTCCCCTTCCGCGTGGCGTCACTCAGTGTGTTTTAAAAGCAGACGCAGGGGTGAAAGAGAGATACGAGTTTACAACGGTTTAGAAGAGAAACAAAAGAGAAGAATTATGGAGAACAGAAAGGGTAGAAGAGAAGAGAACCGAGGGAAGGAAAAACACGAAAAAGAAGAAAAAAAGAAGATCGCGCAGCTGAAATTAGATGTGAAAAATTAGCACCATGGCTAAACACCTCAAACATCGGAAAAATAAATAGCAGATTAGCTAGAAAATAAGCACCGTAGCTAGAAAAAAATTAGGTGCGCCAATACAGGTAAAAATTTAGTATACACCTGATTTTGCTTGGACGCGAAAAAAAATTTTACGTGAAGAGAATAGAAGAGAGAAGAGACGAGATGAGAGAGTAGTAGAGAAGAAAGGAGAGAACAGAACACTCGACCGTAAAGCGCAGCAGACCGGTGGAATACAGCGCACGGGTGCGGGGTGGGGCGGGGCGGGGCGGGGCGGGGTGGGGCCCACCGGCACCTCTTTTCGGACCGCGTGCTGCCGGAGGGGAGCAGGGTGCCGGACAGCAGGACTCTACAACCGGGTGCTTTGCGAGGGGGAGTCCCTCCTTCCCCCTCATCCGCGCAACCCCCGGCCCTCAACCCACGGGGGAAGACACTTATTCGCACCACGCCAGAGAAAGGCTTTAGCGGTCCGCATATACCAACAACTTGAACGTTATCGCCTCATTCCCCGCCGGAAGTGCCCGAGGAGCGCGCGCGCGCTCGCGTCATCGCCAGTCATTTGTTTGATGCGGCGTGGAGCGCGCGGCGCGATAAGGCGCGTGACAGCGATGGATTCGCTAATCGCACAAAGTTGCGCCGCCGCCGCGCAGCGACCAAAGCATTCAAAGTATCCCGCGTCGTTGTCAAAATGATCCATTCGGCGCAGGGCCCGGCAGGGTGCGGCGGGGTGCGGCGGGGTGGGGGTGGGGGGGGGGTGGGGGGGGAGTGCTGCTAAGGACGACCGCACGGCAACCACCTCTCGGCGCGCCGAGCGTCAAAAGCCGTCCAAAGCGCGCCGAGAGTCGTCCGTCTTGCGAGCGGGACGGCATGAATCATATCCGGGGCTGAGAAGGGGAGGGGCAGGGATAGACAAATGGTGTGGGAGAGCGAGAGAGAGAGAGAAGCATGGGAAGGAGAGGGGAAGAGAGGGCAACTGGGAGAGAGAGAGAGAGAGAGAGAGAGAGAGAGAGAGAGAGAGAGAGAGAGAGAGAGAGAGAGAGAGAGAGAGAGAGAGAGACAGAGAGAGAGAGAGAGAGAGAGACAGAGAGAGAGACAGAGAGAGAAAAGGGGGGGGGGCTATTTTTTCACACGCATGATGTTTTCAATTATTGTATACTGAATGTTTTTTTGTTTTCAAGGGAAAAGAAAGGAAGGTTTTAAAGAAAGGAAGGTTTTATAGAAAGGGGGTAGATTTTTCGACGTGGGCGCTTTGTGTTAGTAGGCATGAATCTTGTTCGGTGGGTGGCACGGGCACGGTTTTGAGCCGGAACTGTAGTCTCCTTTGAGGTTTTAGTTCTTTATCAGAGAAAGAGAGAGAGAGATAAAGTGAGAAAGAGAGAAAGAGACTGGCAGATCGCGAAAAAGTTGAAGTATAGTACGAAACTTCGAAAGATTACTCGCCTGGAAAGTCTTTAGTGACACGACGAAAATATTTAGAAAAATTGTTGGCGGCACTTTTGACACTGGGCCTAACTCACTCTTTTTTTTTTCTCGCAGCACCACCCGGCCTGATGGGCTCCAAACTGCCCCGTGATTTTACGCGCACCGCTCTCTCTCTCTCTCTCTCTCTCTCTCTCTCTCTCTCTCTTCGTCTCTCTTTCACCTCTGTCCCTCTCCATTTCTCTCCCTCTATTTCGCTTTCTGCTTCTAATAAGGTCCCCGCGGCGGGTCGGCTGCGCGGCCACGTGTCAAAATAGGAAATTGTCAAAGCGCCCCGCCCTCCCCGGCGCTGTGCCGGGGGCCTCTCTCTCTCCCCCCCCCCTCCCAGGCACCTCCATCCGAGCGCTCTCCTCACTCTGTCTCACTCTCACCACTACGGCGAAACCCATTATTGTGAGAGAGACAGGGCGAGGAGAGCGCTCTTTCGGAAAAAGCCGGCTGCTCGGGTGCCTCCTAGGGGGGCGCGCGCGTCAGCGCCACCGCCGCGCCGGAGCACGCCGGAGGAAGAAATGTTGTGATGGATCATGATGGTGAGGAGGAGGAGGAGGAGGGGAGAGAACGTTACCCTCATTATTTCCGGCATACGGAGTGGCGCGGCGGCGGCGGCGGACGCACTTCTGCCTACCTGTCCCTCTGACACGACCTGCCTGCTGTCCCTTTCGCCCCGCCCCGCCCCGCAACACGCGCCGACCCAGACGTGATGGACCGGCTCTTCCCTGGGCGTGTGCCACAGACGCCCCCACCAGACACCGTCAAAGACGCAAGTGTTGTCATTTCAAGACAAATACAAATTAGCATGGTCGTTCTTTACAATTTTTTCTAAAAACGTCAAAAACTACGACCTGGTTTCCAAGAAGTTTTTGAAAAAACAAGACGCTGCGATGCATTTTCTCCATAAGAAAGCCGGGGCTGCTTGAAAACCAGAACGCAGTTTCTGCCGTGTTCACAAACAAATTACTAGCTAGTACTGTTGAGAAATGTTTATGTTGATTGGTTCTTGGTGATGTGCAGAGTACCGCTTTCGTCGCGCCCCACCCCACCCCTCCCCGCAACCGATGTTCCGTTTTAGGTGCTTGCAGCAGGCGGCGCGGGTCGTCCCGATCCAAAGGGACTTGGTCAACATTTTTCTTTGGACTGTTTGCGGACGTCCTTTGTGGGGCGGGGCGAACGGTTCAGTTCCGTGTGGCCCACTTACGGGGATAGTGGGGCTGGTGTGTAGGCAAAGGCAGGCAGGCAGGCAGGCAGGCAGGCAGGCAGGCAGGCAGGCAGGCAGGCAGGCAGGACGGACGCCTGCCACGTAGGCAATACACCCACCAGCAGGCACCGGCGCGCAGCGGGCTTGCCTACCCCTCGCTACGCAGGCGCACTGGGGACATGGTGGTGCTGTGAGGTGTGGGGTGGGGGAATCACTCAAAAGGCTTAAACTCCCCACTTAAAACGATCAGTGCGGCCTGCGTCCCTCACAACTCCTGCAAAACTACGCGCCCAAGGGAGAACCACTCATATAAAATGTGAACAATGATTTTGTTGACTTTTGATATTTTTTAATTTTTTTAAAAAGTGTTTGTGTTGACTGTTCTCTTGATTTTTCAGGGAGATTTTTGTCTCTTTTCGATAAATTTTGGTTTTTTACCCCCATTTCTAATTTTTTCCAATTTGATTTTGTTTTTTTGTAAGAATTTATTGTATCTTTTTTCTTGATTTGATTTTGATTAAAATTTGTTTTTCCTTTTTTTTTGGGGTGCAACGATTTTCCGAAGTAACTGCATCCCACGGCTACGCCGTGTCCCGTGAGGTCTATATACCGCAGCCAATAATTACAGTAAGGCAACTCGTAGAAAGGAGGTATTTACTATGTGTGTGTGTTGCTTTTTTATATCAGTGTTCGCCATTTGTTCCAGATTCCATTCCCATCCCTCCCACCAACTTTTTGTGCCATTTTCTAGAGCGGGATGTGCAAAACGGTCGTCGTTCGATTCGCAGTCGCGCGCACACAAACACACCGGCATGACACGGGAGCATATGTCGGGGCAGGCAGGGACTGGTTGAGCCAAGCCTGCAGGGACGTTGTCGTGTCATGATAATTGTGTGCTAGAGGGGGAGAGAGGAATGTAGGGACTGGGAGGGGGAGGAGGGCGAGGGGGAGTTTGGTGAATAGGGGGAGTGCAGGGCGATAAAACTTTCCCCGAAAAAGAAAATTCCCTGGGAAGAATCATTGCACAACGATATTTCCCCCTCTTGTCTCCCGGAGAGGGGAAAAGATCATAGTGCGGTGATACAACAGGGGTGAAGAATCATCGTGCGATGACTCTTCCCCTCTGCAATAGTGGACCTCAGCTGCAAATAATCCTGGAACTAACTGCTCAAAAGTATAAAAAGATCGCGCGATGATACTGCTATGATGAGGCTCTATAAGTATTATAGCGTGATGACACTACTTCCTCCTGCACAAACGGAGTGATGGAAGGTAAAGCAATCGAGAAGAGAGAGGGAAGAATTATCCCGAGACGAAACTTCCCTCCAGTATCTTTGCAGAGGTTGGGGACAATAGTATCGAGATATACTTCCCCTTTGTACCTAAACCAAGACTGTCTACATTTGACGAAACTGTTAAGAAAAAAATTGAGACAAAAATTTCAAATTTTGTCCTCGAATACATGACAAACTAAGGGGGAAACAGCTCTGAAATTTTTGTACATATCGTAATTCAAGAAAGTAAATTAAAAAATCAGCAAAATTTCGTGGAAATTCAGGCAAATTCACAGAAATCGATGTTCAAGTTAATAAAAAAATCACAAAAATTGTATGAAAATTCACGAAAATTCACAAAATGTGTATACACCAAAATTCAGAGTTGTTTCCTCATCGAGAAAAACGAATCTAAAAATCAGATGAGCAGAAAGCTGCAATTAAAGCAGCCGATGTCGGCGTCAATAAGTTCACAGTAAAAGTTATCTTGTCGCTCAGTTATATACACAGTTCACGGCGCGCAACGTAGCAGCCCCACCCGCCGCAGACGCGCCGCGCCGTGCCACGGCAGGGACGCCCCACACCTACATGCCCGTCGTTATTGAAGCAAAACACATCACTGGGGCGGGTGGCGCGGCCTGGCGGGGCGTGGCGGGGCGTGGCGGGGCGTGGCGGGGCGTGGCGGGGCGTGGCGGGGCGGGGGAAAAACAAAATCTGTTTGCATGCATATTGAAAAGCCCTGGTCGGCGAGGCGTAACGCGGTGTGGCCAGGCGAGGCGGGCGCCCCCGAGCCGAGAGCACCCACAATGCGACAACTGACGAGGAGCGGTGGGGGCGTGGCGGGAGCGCCCAGACCGCAGGGGCATTACGCCTAATGAAGTGCGACGGACAGGAAGGAGCGACACACACTCGCAAAATACGCGCCGCGCCGCGCAGCCGCGCAGGTGTGAATTATTGGCCGGGAAAATTAGCAGGTGTGTGGTGACAGCAGGTAGGTGCGGGGCTGCACCGCCCCGCCCCGTGGACAATCAGCTCGCGGCTACAACACGACAACCGTTATCATGCTTGTTCTGCATCGAACAAAACACGACGAGATTATATATATATATATATATATATATATATATATATATATATATATATATATATATACTCACATATAGCGGTAGTTTAAAAGACGTGGCGAAACAAACAATATGAAGGTGGGTCCCACCCGCCCGCCCGGCACGCAACATCTCACCCTTTGCCTGCTGCTGCAGAGATGAGCGATGTCTCGGCCGTATGCAGGCAGCAGGCGCCACCTCTGCGCGCAAAGCGGCGCGCGCCAAACGAAATGAGAATATATCTCTTCATTTGCATACGGCACGGCAGCGTGGCGTGGCGCAGGGCTGCAGAGAGAGAGAGAGAGAGAGAGAGAGAGAGAGAGAGAGAGAGAGAGAGAGAGAGAGAGAGAGCGAGAGAGAGCAGGGCGTGAGAAGAAGAAAAGGGGAAAACAGGAGCATCTCTCTGCCGGGGCGGCCGGGCCGGGCCGGGTCGGGCAGGGCTGTGCTAGGCCGGACGCGTGAGTATAACGCCTGCCAGCAGGGATATATACATATTATTCGCAGGTCTGGAAGTCGAGCGAGCAGGAAAACGGAGAAACGGAGCGAGGAGAGAAAGAGAGAGGTGAGCAGAAGAAAAGGGGACACCTAGGGAGAGAGAGAGAGAGAGAGAGAGAGAGAGAGAGAGAGAGAGAGAGAGAGAGAGAGAGAGAGAGAGAGAGAGAGAGAGAGAGAGGCGAGAGGGCAGAGGAGTGGGGCGGCTATCAGTGCTGCGCATTTTTCACTCTCCCTATAGCGCCCCACCCCCCGCCCCTCCCCGCCCTGCACACCGGCGAGCCACCCCACCCCGCCTTTGCAGCGCCTAACTGCCTCGTCTTCTCCATCTCCCATACTGCTGTATGCGTATACAACTCGTCTCAGAAATATTTTACCCACAAATGAAAAGTATGTTGTTTGACATTCAGACACCACTACATGAAGCATGTCTTGCGGAGGTGGGCCACTTCAACTGTTTGGGTGTACGCGGCTTGGAATATATCTAGAGGTGAGTACATGGAGTGCACGGCAAAAGCGAGTCCCGGGTTTCCCAGGGGAATTTGCGCATTCCCAGGAGGTACCATCTTTCCCAGGGGATGTCCTGGGTTTTCCAGGAAAAACTCCTGGGAAAAACTACTTTTTTCACTGGGATTCCAACTCTCCTGGGAATCCCAGGACTTTTTTCTACTGTGTGTATTCTATCATATTCCAGTAAAATATTTGAAATTTATTGGAAATTTAAGGGATATTTAGAATTTATTCCGGAATACATTGTTTTAAAACTTATAGAATAAAATGGCAGAAAAGTGGTTTTATATGAACGATATTCCATCTGTTCCAAATATTTCAGACAGTCCAAAATAATCTTACAGTCCCACTTTTTTTATTCTAATTTAAAGTACGCGGAATTTTTCCATGTGTCGCACCCCCCTGCGATAGTTACCGGCTCCCCCCCCCCCCACTTCCCCCTCCCATACTTGGGATCCCGAGGTTCCAAAATAGTTTTTCCTGTAAATTAAATTACACGTAATTTTTTTTTGTCATTTTTTCCCTCTTTTTTTTTTTTGTAGTGTTTGCGAAGTTAATGCCCTCTCGGATAGGCACGCTCCTACGGCGGGGCTGCGGGCAGCGCGGGCGAGGCGCGGGGTGGGAATATGGTTTAAGGCGGCACTAATGACGTAAATAAGATCAGCCGCCGCAGCGCCCCGCGCCCTCCTCCCCCAGCCAGCGCCGGCCCTGCTGGGCGGAGGGATACACGGATTGGTAATCGCCACGACGGTAATCCGTTGCTCTTCCGCGGGGGGGGGGGGGGGGGGGGGGATAGGGGAGGAGTAGCGGGCAAGCACAAGGGAGAGGGGGGCTCTCCAAAACCAGGCCGGGTGAGAGATGGAGAAAAAATAGCCAACGCGCCGGCCGGTTACCTGTTGGTGTCGTGCGCTTCTCAATAAAAAAAACAAGTAAAAAATAAAAATTAAAAAAAGCTCTCAAATTTTACTTGTTCTTTACCACCCACCTCCACTTACTTGGTGGTAGAAGAACGTGTGTCGAGTATTGTTCTCAGTGCGGTGTAAACACCTTAACATTATGCCATCTTCGTCTCGCAGAACACAAAATACACAGCATAGCACGTAAACCATTTGAAACTGGAAATGCTCGTGCCAACTATGAACTTTTTTAAGAGTTTAATAGTATTTTTTTGAGAACACTTAACAGATCTCACCGATTTTCATTCTTCCAAGTACCCCAGCTTATTTATTAGTGGAGTTTTCAATCTCAGAATGCACAATACCTACACACATGAAACTTGTTCTAATCTGAACTACTAACCTTTGTCTGAATTTCAACAATGAACCTTTCTCACGTCCAATAGTATCATTTTGAGAACTCCTAACGAATTTCGTTAGTTTTCATTTTAAGTCCCTAGGTCGGCCCGCGCTTCTTTGCGGCTTTGCGCCCCCAACAACTGAATCCGAACGGGGGGGGGGGGGGGGTGTATGAACAGGGCCCAAAAAAATTCCCCCGCACTCACAAACACACAATCTGAGATGAAAATGTAACAACTTCACTCTTCTCCATTTAATGACAAATCACTCCAAATTATTTAAGAACGAGTCATCTTCTTATCACAAAAATCATCTTACTGTGTTACTTTGGCTCTTCTTGTTTTTTTTTTGTGTGTTTTTTATTTTTATTTTTTAGAAGCCTGGTCCAGGTCGCTAGTCCGGCCTGTCCTGCCCGAAGGCCGACACGGCTCGCCCCAGAGCGACAGGGACAGGAAACAATAAGCAAACAGAGCGAATAACAAGTGAACGCGCGCGCGGCCAAAAAATGCCAAGACGAAAATAGGATTCTGCCGGCCGGGCCGGCGTTCCTGCTTTGTGCGCGCAGGGCAGGGCGTTCCTGTTGGGGTGGCAGCAGGCAGGGTGGCAGGGCGCTCCTGTTGGGGCCTGCCATTTCACTCCACCAATCGCCTGCCCATGATAAGGTCAAGCAATTACTCTGTACTGTGTGAAAACGGGGCCCGGCGGGATGGACGGGACGGGACGGGCGCGAGGCCTTTTAATATAGGAAAAAACACAGAGGAAAAAATATGTATATAATATGAGAAAAAAAAATGTTTGTCGGTTGGGCAAACGGAGCAGAGAGGCCGGGGCGAATGTGTGCGCTCGGGCAGTGCGGGTGATGAAAAATGTAATCGAATATTTTTTTTCATCTTTTTAAAAAGTGTCGTGTTGTGGGGCTCGTCGGCATGCGGCCCGTTTCTTGGCCTTGTCTGGCTCCGCCCCACCCCGCCTCCGCCTCGGCCCGCCTCGGCCCGCCCCGCCCCGCCCCGCCCCGCCCCGCCCCGCCCCGCCCCGCCCCGCCCCGCCCCCGCCCCGCCCCGCCCCGCCCCGCCCCGCCCCGCCCCGCCCCGCCCCGCCCGCGGCGGCACAACTCGGCGGGGATTCTTACGTTAGGACTCGTCTTTATAACATGGCGTGGCTGCGCGCCGGCCTGTCGGCATTTTGTGATTATGATGCGGCGTTTTTTAAGACCCCGGCTCGGCTCGGCTCGGTTGAGCTTTACTACGCGCGAAAACGAGCACACCCCCTCCCCTTTCCCCCTCCCCCTTTCTTCTCCTCGCGCAGAGCGCCACTGTCGCGTTTACAGAAAGCAGCGAAAGACTTTTGCAGAGGGAGAGTAAAATAGAAGCGCGCGCGCGCACACACATATACAAGTAATGCAACAACAAAATAAAAGCGAAAAGAGGGCCCCAGCCCGACGCATTTGTGCGCCATGAGGGCTTGATGATGAATAAAACATGGGCTCATATGCGATAACTGTTTTATAGCTTCATCAACTTGACGTGGACGTTTTCATGCCATTCTGTCGTCCGAAAGTTTTAATCTCACTTTACCCCCTCCCCTCCGCCGCCCACCCCGCCTCGTCTGCTCGCGCCGCCCTACCGCGAGGGTTATGAGGGTTAAAAACCTCGCGCGGCTGAAGACCTGACGGAGGGATCACGATTTTCCTCGTTCCGTTCCAATTTTAATCATTTCCCTAAACTACTCTACTCCCCTCCCTCCCTCCTCCCTTCCTCGCTCCGGCCCGCGCCACACGCGCTCGCTGCAGAGGCCCTCACAGACCCCCCCACCCCTGCGGGCCCTTCCTTTACTTTGGATTTGGACCGATTTGAATGGAACACGGGGGCCGCATTCGTGACGTTCCAATCTTCCCCATACCTTTCCGTTCCCTTCTGCGCGACCGCCTGCGCACCCCGCCCCCCTTCCCCCGCCACCCCCTGACCCTTCGCCACACGCGCGCAGCAAGGGCGGACGCGGGCGGTGGAGAGCTGGCTGGGCGCGGTGGGGCGGGGCGGGGCGGGGTGGGGTGGGGTGGGGTGGGGCGTGGTGCCCTCAAGACGGTACGTGAAAAAGCATACCGGGTACTCTGGATCCCCTCGGAAAGGGAAGTATGCATACTTGCACCCAGTGTGAATAAAGGTTTTCGTTCTCCGTGTTCCTTTCCCGGTCTGAAGTCCGAAGGCGTCGTTGCCCCCCCCCCCCCCCCCACCTGCTGTCTGATTCCGAAGATCGCTCTCGTATCTCCGTCCTTGTCGCACCTATGGCGCGGCCCTCTGCAGGGGATGCCAGGGCCCCATGAGTGCGACAAGGACGATGGCGGGAGAGCGACGGGGCGGAACTCTGACGGAGGAGGACGACGGCGCACGAGGCCGGACTCTGACGAGGGAGGAGGCCGTCATAGGAGGACATCGTCGACCTCGGGAAGCAGGACAGCTGGAAACACCACGGCCATTCGCGGGTGGGGCTGAATAATTTATGGTCGCGGTCCGAGGGAGCTCACCAGTGGACCGCGCGCCCTTTGTCGATAACGCAGCGCGACCAGCTCATGGCCAGGCCAGCAGGTCTGTTGCGGCAGCGTCGCGATCTGTTCGAGGAGTGCGCTATCCTCCTCGTGATCACGACCCGCCCCGGCCGCCGCCCGTCCCATCTCGCGGTCTCACTCGCTCTCCCGCCCGCACCCGCCGCGGCGCGCGCGCTCAGATAAAGACCGGGGCGACCTCGCCCATAGCCTCGCCTCGCCTCGCGCGCAAAACTTTGCAGAAACTCGCAAAACAGATGGGCGTTTTATGGCGAGGATCGCCGCGACCCTGCGAGGAGGCCGACCGACCTCGGCGGCGCGGGCAGCAGGGCGCGGTGTGCGGTCAAGAGGGGGGCCGCGGCGCCGCGGCTTACGCACTGCCGACTTATTCCAACGAGCGCTCTCCTATCGCTCTGTCTCTCTCTCGCACCTGTACGGTGAAGCCCATGAGTGCGAGGGAGACAGGACGAGGGGAGCGCTCTTCGGAATAAGTCGGCACGGCAGCCTATTCCTCCGCCCACACCACCACCGCTTCCTATACCTACTGCAGACCGGCAGGCACGGATCCAGGCCGAGTTTGAATGAGGCGGAAGAGGGGGAGAGAGGGGCGGACAAGCCGGCAGTGTCTTTCGCCGATCTATCAAGCGTTTTCAGAAGGGGGAAAAGAAAGCAAGGAGTGTGAAAAAAAAGGTGGGGGGGGGGGGGGGGGGGGGGGAGGGCGGCAGGCGTTCGCCCTCACCAACCCCTTGATCCGTCAGTAACAAGAGAAGGGTGTGAAGTTGGTCAACCAAAGTTGACCGTTAACAAACGCGGATTGGACGGACGCTCGATATTCCGTCGTTAAGGACAATTTTCTGCTAGGCGCTTTGAAAAAATAAAAATAATTTGTCATAAGTATTCGGCGTATTTTTCTAGCATAGGTCATCAAAAGATTAAAGTGTGTTTAGGGGCCGTGCACAAAAAACGTCACGCGATTTTGGGGTGGGTGGGGGTTCGCCTGGACGTGACGAAATGTAACGGCCGCCTTTAATAATTACACTACTGGCAAGCCAGCTGGAGGCCATACTGTAACACTTTTCTTTTCATCACCGCTTTGTCGCTGCTGCTGCAAACCCCTTCCCTCTACGCTGCCCGTGTGTGCTGCTTTCAAAAATGTCGTGTGATCTCCCGCCCGGCTGGTCTATCATTGTAGTGTAGCACACTGTCAATGTCACAAATACTGACGAATAGAGACAGTAGCGGTACGAACCAGAACAGCTGATGAGACGAGACGAAGCGCTCAGTAGCAGCCCCGCGCCGCGCCTCCGGTCCTGCCTCTGCCACCCCCGCGCGCCGCGCCGCTCGCTCAGTGTGCCGCCGGCAGCCGTGCAGTGCAGACGTGCCCACGCTGCGCGCCCCGCCGTCGGCTCGTGTGCCGTGAGCGAACTGGACCGCTGCGCTCCGCCGCGCGGACGAGTCTCACCTCGTCGAGTCGAGACGCTGACCCGACTTCGCACCCGGCCAGCCCCGAAGCGAAGCTGCCTGCACTGTCCCTCGCTCTTCATCTCTCTCGCTCCCGAGCAGGGTGCGCGCGAGCGCTCTGTCTCTCTCGTGCGCCTACGCGTGCGTGCAGCGTGCACCAACGGAATCGCTCCGCAGCCCAGCGTCTCCCGCCCGCGCCGCCGCGCCGGTCAGCTGACCTGCCCTCCCCCCTCACCTAACCTGCCTCACCTAACTGGCTGGCTGCTGTTGTGGCGGGAAAAAGCGCGCGCGCGCAAATTTTAAGTGCGCTCGCCTTTGGGTGTGACTGACTTACTGACTTGTGTGTGAGTGTGAATACGTGTGATTTCTCAAGTGCAATCGGACAGTATGGATTTCGAGTGACTCTCGGCTGCCGTTAGTTTCAAGACGAAGAAGAGTTCTGCCAGTGTCACTCGGCTGATGGGGCTCGCCGCCGGTCGACTGTAGTGCCGGTGAGTTCATTTTGTCGTCGTCCGTCTTTCTCGCGACAGTTTTATTCTCCCCGATAATTGTCTGCGATTCGCCGCGAATAATGGAACAAAAGAGAGAGGACGTATGGCGGGACGTCTGTCGTCGGAAGGACATTGTTCGCGCTCGGTCCAATGAGTGCAACGCAAATAACAGCCTATATGTGTGTGTGTGTGTGTGTGTGTGTGTGTGTGTGTGTGTGTGTGTGTGTGAGGGAGTGTGGGTGTGTTTGCGCCGCCATGCATTCAAAGTACACACCTGATATGAGGTTGGCAGCATTGTCGCTGGCAAAGCTGAATGCTGCTCGGTTGGCACACGATTTCATCGCGATGCATCGTTGCAGCAGCGGATAACGCCCCGCCCCGCCCGCTGCAGTCTAGTCTCTCTGTATGCGCCCCGCCACACCACCCAGGCTCCTCGGCCGAGCTTGTCGCTGTTCTCACTGCAGCTGGCACAAAAGTCCACTTTGCTAACCAGCACAGTGATGATAGTTGTAAAATAATAACGATAAAATAATACTCTTTCCGACGTCCTGACTTATTATCATTTCGGAATTGCATCTCATTTTCATCATTCCGTGCCGGCCGCCGCCTGGCCGGGCCGGGTCCGGTCGGGCCACAAATTAACCACTTGTGCGTTTGAAAAGGCTGCGCCGCGCCGGCCTGGGCGGGCAGAAGTTTTGCGGGAGTCGGGCCTGGCCGGAGCGCCGTTTTATTATTATTATTGTTTGATGCTGGTGCTGTTGTTGTTGTTGTTCGGCTGGAGCTGCTACTTTTTGTCGCTGCTGTTGCCATTCGTACCAATAATCGTTGAAAAGCAAGGTAGCGCAATGGTGCGCAGCGTTGTCGAAACAAAGTTGGTGTTGGTGGGTTTTTATCATTCTTTCTTTCTTTCCTAACGGCCATGCGGAAGGGGGAAAGTGGGAAGCAGGTGGTCGAAAAAAAAATTGTCTTATTTGAAATTTATGGGTGACACCTGTAAATCGGGTAGGAAATGTCTCTGGGCATTCCCTGCTGTCACGACCTCTTCTGGGAGACTTGCTTGCAGTCCAGTTGCGCCAACTTCACGGCGTCCTGAGTAAGGCTGGGGTCGGGCGGGGCGGGGCGGGGCCGTGGCGTCAGCTAGCAGCGCTCGTCAGGTCGGCTTTGTTGACCTGCTGCCGGGCTGCGCTGGGGGCTGCCGTATGATTCCGAAGATCGCTCTTCGCTTCTCCTTCCTTGTCGCACTGGTGGGGCCCTGCCATCCCCAACAGAGGGCACCGCCACAGGTGCGACAAGGATGTTGGAAGTAGAGCGCTCTTCGGAGTCAGACGGCCGGGCCGGGCCGTGCGCAGCGCTGCGGGACGTCAAGCAGGTCAAGCAGCACGCGATCCCGTCGCGCGCGCGCAGCGCTGCGTGAGGCCGAGGGAAGCAGAATAAAGCTCAACGAGCACGCATTTTCCTCCGCCCTCGCCGCGCCACGCCACGTCCGTGAATAGCGTGTGTCTCGAGCCGCCCCGGGTCGGATGACGGCAGAAGGAGTATATGTGGTGGGGCGCGTGGGCCCGGGCCCCGCCCGCAGCAGCAGCAGCAGCAGCAGCAGCAGCAGCAGCAGCAGCAGCAGCAGCAGCAGCAGCAGCAGCAGCAGCAGCAGCAGCAGCAGCACAGGCAGGAGCACTTCTGTGGGGATCCAATAACTAACTTGCCCGAAGAAGCTGGCTGCTCTGCTGTCCTCTCCTCCTTCTGCCGCCGCCAACCCCCATCTCTTGACTTGTAGTGAATGAGAGTTCATCTCAGTGCGCGTCCCCTACAACAAACTGCACACGAGTCGTATATGATACGGCCAAGCTGCCGGGGGCGGCGGCGGCCGAGGGGGGGGGGGGGAGGGCGCGCCACGCGCGCGCGTTCAGCAGGGCTCCTGGTGAAAGGAGATGGAAGGTCGTCCTTATGTCGGGGGGACAGAGGGGGAGGGGGAGGGGAGGGGGTGAGGAGAAGGGTATATAGGGAGTTGGGCATTGTCATTGGACCTTGCGATAAAGGCTGATAGCTGATTGTGTCTGACGACCGGGGGGAAGGCGATAGGGCGGCGGCGCGTGGTGGGGTGGGGCGGGGCGGGGCGGGGCGGGGCGAGGGAGCCTCACTTCTACTCCCATCCCGTCCGGCTCAGCGCGCTGACGGTGGCGGCAAGGACAGCAAGTGGTGCGTGTATGTGTGTGTGTGTGTCCGGGAGCCGGAGGGGGAGGAGAAAATTTCGTTTATCACCGATATGGGACTGACCCCCTTATTCCGCCAGATCAAGAAGTCCCCCGCTCCTCCCTGCAGTGCCTATGGTGCTATGGGCGGCCAGACTCGGACTGCCGAGCGCTGCTCTATGTTGCTGTAGGCTCGAAGTTTCCATATAGCTGAGCCTGGGGGTGGAGGCGGTGGCGGGGCTCTTCAGGGAGCTCATGAGGGCCTCGCCCCCCCCCCCCCCAACCGACACCTAGCGGGGGTGAGAATGAAACGCGCCGCTGGTATGAGAGGCCAGGCGGCGCACACCTCATTCGGCTGAGTGGCCTGATAGTAGGAAGAGGTCCGAGCAGCAAACTCCTAGGGGAGTCCCCCGTTGTAGCGAACACCTGATCCGACGCCGGCCCGCGCACATTCAATAATTGGTGTAGGGACAGTATGGCGTGGTGGGGGAGCGTGTGGGGTGGGTATAGCACAGGTGAACTGGGTCGACCCGCCCGATGAGGCCGATCGTCATCTACACAAGAGCATGTTCATGGTTGCCACAACTCTGGAAAACCGGGAAAACCGGGAAAACTCAGGGAATTTAAAAATACTCAGGGAAATCAGTGAAAACTCAGGGAATTTGAAAAACAGTCAGGGAAAATTTGAAAGATGACTGGCGCGGCGTCGCGGTGTAACAAAACTGTGTTTTGTTACACCTAGTATCCCGGAGAACGGTGCTTTCAAATCAGGGAAATTTGGAAGAAAACTGTCTGGAAATCAGGGGTAAATCAGGGAAAATGAAAATGAAAAATTTGTGGCAACCATGATGTTGCATATACGCAAGGTCAGCTACCCGCACCGCATGACCTGGTTGAAATCACGGTTGAAATGGTGCTTTTCTTCTGTGAGCGCCGTCCGCGATAGCCTTGACGTAACAACGAGGGGGAAACTACTCTGAATTTTGGTGTACACATTTTGTCAATTTTTGCAAACTTTTGTGATTAAAAAAAAAAATTGTGAATTTTCGAGAATTTTTCCAGAATTTTTCTGAATTGCGAGGTATCAAAAAAAAAAAATCACAGCTGTTTCCCCCTCTCGAAAGCAACAAAGTACACCAATGAGACTTTAAAAAAATTCGACTTTTAACGTTAACGAGGCAAACATTGCCATAACGAAATTTTTCGCAGTACATATAATTTATTTCACACCTTTGCACTGCGGCAGGGGAGGAGAGCGATAATAAACGAAACGACGGAATAAACTCGAGACTTGATTAGCTTGCGGCAGTGCTGCTTGGAACCTCTCCCGCCTCCTCCCTAGCTCTCGAGCGCCCCGCCCCGCCCCGCCCCCGGCAGCGCGCAGACGTGCTTGTCGGGGATGCTCTGGGCTGGGCGGGGTGCCATGTCGTGCGGCCCCGCCCCGCCACCCCGCACCACAACAAGCTCTACCAGACCCAGCTCGCCCCGCCCCGCCTCGCCCCGTTCCGCTCCGTCCCGCCCCGCCAAGCTTCGCTTTAAATACGCGCGCGTTTGAAAACTTGGCCCTCTCACCTGGCGAAGGGAAAGTTTGGGGCTACCGTTCTGTGCCTGCCTCCTCCTGCCCCGGACACCGCCGCCCCCTGGCCCACCCCGCCACGCCCATGGTATTTGCTTGCTTATGTTTTCAAAGTGTGCGCGATATCGCTGGCGCGGGGCGTGGCGGGGCGGGGCGGGGCGTGGCGGGACTGGGCGGGACTGGGCGTCGTAGCAAATGAAGCTGAACCAGGAGCGGCCAGGCCCGGCGGCTGAGACTTTTCTCATTTTGGGGGGAGAGCGCCACATTCCGCACTTATCGTGGGGGCCGAAACAACTTGACGCGGCCGCGGCTGTATAAGCGGCAAATTCGAGGAGCAGGGGGGAGGGGGGGGGGGAGCGCGGAGGAGGCGGTATGTTGTAACCAGAAATGGGATCGCACTGCATAAATTCTCCCCCGCCCCGCCCCGCCTCGCCCCCTCGGGCCGGGTCACGTCCCCGTCCCTGCGGAGCAGCGCCCCCGCCGCCGCCGGGGTGGGGTCCTCGTGGAGGGGGCGGCGGTGGGGGTCGCGCGGTTGGCTGGGGCGGGGTAAGGCGAGGCGAGCTGGTCGCGCAATCTACTTGTGAGTACTTCCAAGTAATTTCACACGGGGCACCTAATTTTGCCACCACCACCACCACCACCCCCTCCTCATCCGAACCCTCTCCGCCGCCACCGACCGCTCTCCCCCGGGGTCCCGCCAGCGTGCCAGACACGGCGGCGGCTGCGGCGGCGGCGTGCTCGGTGGAGAGGAGCTGCTAGCGGCCCAGCCCCGCCCGGGCCCGCCGTGGCTTGAGGACCTCGAGGACGGGACGAGGGGCCGGTCAGGCGAAAATGAGGGGGGGGGGGGAGGGGAGGGGCAGAAAACTAAGCGCGCGCGCGGAGAGTTTGAACAAGGCGTAAGAGGATTATAGAGTGCGCGCTGGGGGTTACTGGAGGAAATGCCTCGAAGGATGCGCGGCGCGAGCGGCGCGTCCTTTCAGGGATTTTGCTTGTAAACTCGCTGACGTAAAATGTAAATGTGCATCTCTTGTAAAAAGGGGGCTGTTCGGCCCCGCTGAAGCCATAGCCCCGCGCGGCGCTGCGGAGCCGGAAACGTATGTCTTCTTAAAGGGTTTCATCGTCCGCAAATATAAATTTACGGCTGGCAGGCGGGGGCGATTTGCTGGCCGCTGTCGCTGCAGCCCACCCCGCCTCGCCCCGCCCCGCCCCGCCCGGAGCTACAGGCAGGGGTGCGGGGACAAGGGCGGGAACTCGGTCGCGGTGGGGTGGGGTTGGGGTGTGGCAGCGTTCAGTCTGACATATCGACGGGTCCTATTAACGTTGTCCGATCTCCCAGCGACGCTTCAACGTTGTCCGATCTCCCAGCGACGCTTCAACGTTGTGCGATCTCCCAGCGACGCTTCAACGTTGTCCGATGTCCTTTTCGGCGCGCGGCGTAAACATGAAGTTTAACATCATACCACGTCGCGGTGTTTCAAGTTTTGTAAAATATAAACTGATATCCTTATTCCCTGGTCTCTGACAAATCAAAAGCTACCAAAGCACCTCGAATTTGATCAAGATTTGACTTCTAAAATCAGCTTTTAGTAAACCAATGCACGCTCAGACCGAAAAGGAGATCGGACAACGTTGAAGCGTCGCTGGGAGATCGCACAACGTTGAAGCGTCGCTGGAAGATCGGACAACGTTGAAGCGTCGCTGGGAGATCGGACAAGGTTAATAGGACCCGTCGATATAAACGGAGACTGTTTGCGGCCACGGCGAGCAGAGCGGCCAAAGCGGATCTCGTGGGGGACGAGCCAGGCCAGGACGGGCCGGTGCCCCCTGCGGGGCGGGGTGGGGTGGGGCGGGGTGGGGCCCCGGCCGCCCTGGGCAAGCGTGCAGTATATGAAAAAGGGGACCAGAGGGAGGCTAGGCAGGCGGGCAGGCTGCGCGGAGGCCAGTGGCGCATGGCGGCTAGGCAGCGTGGCGGGGCGGGGTGGCGGGGTGGGCGACATACAACGGCCTGCCGGAGCTGGACCTGAGGGGGTTGCGGGGACCGGAGCGGGGTGGGGTGGGGTGGGGCGGGGCGGGCTCCGATTCTGTCCGCCGCAATTTGTGTGCGGGGCGCAAGCAGTGCTGGGACCTCTCCCCGCCCCGCCCCGCCCCGCCCCGCCGGTGTGGCGGGGATAGGGAAGTGGGTGGCGTCCACTGCGACCACTCATCACGCCCGGTGACAGCTTTACGGCTCATGGTGTGCGATACGGCGGCCGGGCCGGCTGTACCCGCACACCGTTACCCCGCGCAGCGTTACGCCAGTACGCGTTACGTCACGCGGTCTGAGCGGAGGTGTCTGTGAGTGGTGAACCCGCAGTCGAGGTAGGGATCACTCGTACAAAATGTGCACAGTGATTTAAAAAAAAATATTTTGACTTTTTTCTTTTAGGAAAGTATTTGTCGCTCTAATAAATTTTTGTTTTACCCCCACTTCCTAATTTTTCAGTTTTATCTACTTTTTTGGTCATTTTTCTCGATTTTTTTTTTTATTTTTCTGTAAATTTTCCCCCGATTTTTATATATTTTTTTAATTTTTGTTTTTTAAACGATTTTTTTTTGGGGGGGTGGGGGGGGGGGGGGGGCGTACAGTAGTTTTCGAAGTGATCTCATCCCCCCTTTCGCCCGCAGTAATAACCCGCTCATCTCTGCTGCGCCAGCTTATGGAATTTGTTGTGGAGGTCCCGTAGCTCGGTATAGCTAGCTAGTAGCAGCATGCGCCCTCTATGGGCCGAGTGAGCCTCTTCTGATGTGGCGTGAACTCATTCCTTTTACGCGCGCGTGAGTGCTGTGCTGGGGCCCCCGCCCCGCGCCCGCCCCGCGCCCGCCCCGCGCCCGCCCCGCGCCCGCCCCGCGCCCGACCCCGGCCGGCCCTCCTGGGTCTAGCTTACCCCTCGCCAGAGCCCTGCCCGCCAGTGCCAGTGTACCCAAACGCGCGCGAGACAGCCGCGACTTGCTCCGAAGAGCGGTCTCCTCCTCGCTCTGTCTCTCTAAGCACCTATACGGCGAGAGCCAATGAGTGCGAGAGAGACGGGGCGCGGGGAGCGCTCTTCGGAATAAGCCGGCAGCAGCAGCAGCAGGGGGCCGGGCGAAAGGAAGGGCCCCCCCCTCCCCTCACACACCACCCCCGACCACCCCCACGCCCACCCCGCCTCTTCCCAAAACAGACCCCTCGCATGCTCCCCTCATTAAAATTCACACACACACACACACACACATCCCTCGACTTCAGCCCACCCCCGCCCCCCGCGCCCAGCGTCAGCAGTCCGCACCTCCCCCCGCCGCTCCCGCCCCCCAAAGCCACGAAGCTTTTCCATATACCACACGAGTGCAGTTTGGAGTGGAGTGTGTGCGGTCGGGGCGGGGCGGGCCGGGGCAATGTTATTCGGCGGGGCAGCGGCAGCGTGTCGTATGTATGCTAGGCTGGGCTGCGCAGGGCTGCGCGCCCGGACGGGTCACACCCTCACAATGAATAGTAATTGCGGAGGAGTGCGGAGAGAGAGAGAGAGAGCCTGCTGCCGGCGGCGGCTTGCCCGCGGCTCTGCCCGCGGGGGCGGCCCGGGGGCGCGGGCGGCCCGCGCGAGCAACAGGTGCGGTCCGCACGGCGCCCTCTCCACACGGGGTCCACGGGGTCCCCGCGACGATGGGGGGGATCACTTCGAAAAAGCATTGTGCGGCAACCAAAATATCACTTAAAAAATTTGATTTAAAAAAATGAAGAAGAAAGATACAGAAAAATTCGAAACATCGAAAATAAAAACCAGATAAAACTCAAAATATTTAGAAATGGTGGTAAAAGATTACATTTTATTTTAAAAAGACATAAATTTGCCTTGATAAATCAAAAGAAAACTGAAACAAAATTTAAAAGAAAAATCAAAATTAAAAAAAATTATTGTACACATTGTGTATGAGTGCTACCCCCTCGTCCCGCGGGTTCCTCCCTCCCACCCGCTCCACGACGCGCCACCACGCGAGAGGTGGTGGACCCTCTCTCATTTCCTGAGAATTGATAGCGTAAAGGTGTTGTGAGAAGGACACTCGAGCAAAGCCCTCCTGCTCCACCCATAGCGTGCCGCCGAGCCGGGCCGGCAGCTGGGCAAGTGTCCAGGGGATACTCATCTCCTGTATACTGCCAGGTAGGGGTTGCCGCCGATGAGCTCGAGCTCTACCCTTAGGCAAAGTTTGCTTATTCATACGAGGGGAGAACTTCTCTGAAATTTTTGTACTACACCTCGTAATTCTGAAAAATGCAGGAAAATTCGGTAAAAATTCTGAGAAATCAAGAGAAATTTAGAAAAAATGTAGGATTATTCAGGAAAATTGAAAAAAAAAGTTCTCCAATTCTTAGGAAAAATTCAGGCTAAAATTAAAATTTAACAAAAGTTCACAAAAATAAAAAAATACAAAAAAATATTTTCAAAATTTAAACACCTAAGCCAAGAGCTGTCCCCCTCGCTCCTTCATTTTTGCCATTCCTTTCTGCCTCTCGCTGAGGATGGTTATGGTGTCACCACCGTGGAGTTCGCAGGCTCACTCTCCGTCGCTCCGAGCTTGTTGACCCGCCCCACCCCGCCCCGTCCCGCTCAACCACAACTTGGCCCCGAGCTCGAGTCTGCTCGGCGGCGCTGCGGGCTGCGGCGCTCCTAGGCTATGCCCTTCTGCGAGGCGGGCGCGGAGGCATCTCATAACACGAGGCGGAGGCGGCCGTTAGGATTTCCGTCCCTCCCCCCTTCTCCGCCCCCGTCTCGCGCTGCTACTGCTGCTATGGCAGCAGGAGGAGGAGGAGGAGGAGGAGAAGAAGGGGGTCCTGGTCCTACGGGAGCGAAGCGCGCCGCAGCAAAGCGACAGCGAAAGCGAAAAGAAAGAACAGCTCTCCCGCCCGCCCCGCCCCACCCCGCCTCGCAGCACTCTGGGAACGCAGTGCGCGCACTTCATGCATGAGTGTCGGGGCGCCACTGCGAGCACGCCACGCCACGCCACGCTGCTCCCAAGACGAAAGTCGGCGTGTTGTTTGCGCTGGCGCTTGTATTTGCGGTGCGTTTGGGGTGGCGGGGCGCACCAGGTATATAGGGGATGAGGGCACCTGTGTGAGGCCTCTATGCCCCCCGAGGGCCCACGCCCGCGGGTTAATAGGCGCCCGCCCGCGAGAGGAACGCGTCGTCCGTCCAGGTGCATGACGTCATCTGGCTGGAGGTGGGTCGATGGGTCCTTTCCTAAAATAAAAAAAGTGTATATTTCCTAAAACTAAATATCAGTAAAAAATCAGAAAGAAAAAAAAATAAGAAAAAGTAGGAAAAATCATCAAAATTGTATAATTGATGTTCGCGCTTGAATTTTTAGTGAAGAACCTCTCGAGGAGGGCTCCGAAAAGTTGAGGCAGGTGTTGGGTGTGGCTGTGATGGTGGAAGCGGTGGCGGTGAGGAAGTGGCGATGGTGGTTGGTGGTCTGTGGCTCAGTGTGTGCCGAGCTTGGAGACTGGCGGTTTAGAGTCCGCTTTCCGGTCTCCATTATTTCGCTCGAGTTGTCGCCGTGTGGGTTGGCAGGCAGGCAGACAGCCCTTCCTTACCTCTGCGAACCAAAATCGCGTAATGCTCGCGACACTTCACCCGCGCGCTCGCTGCAAAACTTTCGTCAACAATTTGTTTTTATTTTATTTTTTATTTTAATAATTATCATTATTTTAAAGTAGGATGTAGGAATCGTGAAGCAGCTTGTGCGCCGCGGCGAGGCACGTGGACGCGGACGGGACGGACCCGCCATTAAATTTATTTCCCACGCGGCGGCGCCACGAACTGACAACGACATTTAGTCCACGAGTGTTTTATTCAAAGTTTTCCTTCCCCCTTCTCTCTCTCTCTCTCTCTCTCTCTCTCTCTCTCTCTCTCTCTCTCTCTCTCTCTCTCTCTCTCTCTCTCTCTCTCTCTCTCTCTCTCTCTCTCTCTCTCTCCCGCCCGCCCTTTCTCTCTCTTTCCCTTGAGGCAAACGTGAGCCCCAGAAAAAGAAAAGAGGATGAGTGAAAAAAAAATATATATATCTTTATATAACGGGGAAAATAAGAGAAACCCTTTTCGGCGCCCCCCCCCCCCCCCTGCCGCTGGCGACATTTCGAAGGGAACGCCTTGCTGCAGCTAAACAAAAGCAGAGCGTGGTGGCCTGCCGCTGCGCTAGGACCGGACCGGACCCGGCTCTCCCCGGCCGCAGTCAGAGTTTTGAGTGCCCCATCGGTGGAGCGGCCCGCCCCGCCCCGCCCCGCCCCGCCCGGCCCCGCCTCCCGCCTCGCCGGGGGTACTCCATCGCCCATTGTTTGGCGTCCAGCTGCCTCCACATTACCAAGTCCACTTTTCACCGCTTAATTTATTTTTTTTCGCCGCGCATTTGTCTCTTTCTCGGGCGTTTTGTCTCTATCTCTCTACCTCTTTCCTCCTTTCCCTCTCGCCTCTCTCTCTCTCTCTCTCTCTCTCTCTCTCTCTCTCTCTCTCTCTCTGCTTTTCTTCGGCGGCAGATTGCGCGGTGCGCTTGTGCTCACTGGACGAATCTGCGCCGTTCCGTGTTGACGTAAAAAAAAATAAAAAGAGGTGATGGTTGCAGCGAGAGCGGGAGGGAGATGCTGTAGGGGCGAAGAATACGCTACATAGATGGGGCTGGCACCCTGGAGGGGGAGGGGGGGGGGAAGGCTCTCGCCTGCGGGGAGGAGCAGCAAACACCAACGAGGCACAAAACTCGCTCGCGCGGTTTATAACGAAAATAATTCTATACACACAGCATTGAAATAAAAAAGAGGAAGGGGGAAAGAAGAATTTCGCAAAGCGCAGCAAGGGAGAAATGTTTGTTTACCAGGGGAAGGATGGGAAGGGAGGGGAGAGGGGGGGGGGGGCGAGAGAAATGGATGGTTGTAAAGTCGAAGGGGTTGCTGGTGGTCGGAAAGTGGGGGTGGGGGTGGGGGCGTGACAGGCAAGACAGGGCCAACAATGCGCTGCGGACAAAGCTATTTAAAATGCAGACTGGATGCCCTGCTGCCACACGGTGTGGCTTGGGGGGGTGGTTCACCCCCAAGAGGTGGGGGAGGGGATGGGGGTGGTTGCACGGGAAGATGCATTCCAGGTGCGCAGCGCTGAGTCAATTTTTTTTTTATCCCAGGTCTGAAGTACGCAACAATTTGCAAAAAAGCAAAGGCTGACAATGTCACTTGTTTATTTTCCAGTTTTTACTGGCATGTCGCGTTGAGTTGTGACAGCGGTAAATAATGTAACGTGTTGCGGGCAGTCTTCTCCCATATCGATCCCATGTCGCGTTTTCCTCGTGTCGGCTGGCTGCGTCGTTATGTAAGCCGCTGCTGCTGAGTGCGAACAGGGAACGGGTCGGGGGTTGGGGGTTGTTGGGGCGGCCGGGCGTCGGGCTTCTAAACAGAGCCGGTTAGCGCTATGCTGGCGTTGCCGCGGGGCCGAAGTGGGTGGAGCGCGAAGGGGACGCGGGCCGGGGAGGGTTCAACGACACTTTTGGGCTTGGCGCGATTTAAGGGGTGGTCCTGGTCCTCTAGTGGACCACCCGCCCGTCCAGCCGGACCTTAAATAGCGCCTGACTCTGGCCGGCATCGCAGACTGGTTGAGAGGAGCGCCCCTAGGGTCTACCACCTCCATAATCCTCGTACACCCCTCTAGATGATTATTGATAATCACATAATCGTATTCATCTACAATTTCAAAATATTGACAAATTTTGACAAATTATGAAAAATATCATCAAATTTTACGAAAAGTTTCGAGATTATTGGCCGATAACCAGTCAATACGTTCAAGATAATCTTAAATAATCATCGATAATCATCATAATCGTGACTCTGTCGTGACTGATTATAATACTCGTACGCAAATTTTCAAAGTGGCAGACCCTTGGAGCGCCCTCCTCACCATATATCTCTCTTGCAATCGTGGCTTGCGACGTATAGGTGCGAGTACTGCTCAACCAGGAATCCAATTTCTCACCCAAAATGGGAGAGGAAACTTTTCCACGTGCTTCATTGGATTGAGAATTCTTATCCTTACTCTCTTAATTCAAGCTAGATATTTTTTTTTTTTTTTTTTTTTTTTTAAGCTTCGCTCTATTTGAGTTAGGAGTTTTTCGCCTCACTTTCTTAGGGCAAGGTAACAAAATTCTGTCTCTCAGAGCGAAGGAAAAAAATTCTCAAAGTATCTTATAAAATTGCCCTCAAATTCTCGCCCGCATAGGAGCGAGAATTGTGACTCATAGATTTTTAGTGAGGAAGACAGAGCACGAGACAGAGCGAGGAGAGCGCACGACCTCCGAATCAGCCTACAGGGCAGCTATACCTACCCGCCTCCGCTTATATAGCCCGGACGTGACGTTAACTCAGAGCCGCCAGCGGTGCGGTGCAGGGAGTCAGACGTCAGATTAAGAAGAGAGCGCTTTCGTATCTCTGTCCCTGTCACACGCATGGGTCTCGTCTACTAGGAGTGAGTGAGAGGGCACTACAAAACCATCTTCTGAATCTGGGGGCTGGCCGCTCACATTCCCCCGGTCCTATCCCATCCCGTACGCCAGGCTGACTTGACCACGTTATCTCTCTCGGCCGGCGCCGCTTTGGAATTGAAAATCGTCCGGATCGTGTGCACGCCTGTTGTTGTTTGGTGGGGGTGGGGCTGGGGGTGACAGTCCAGCAGAGTGGTGACGGCGGCGGGTGACCCACAGTTTGAGTCGAGGGGGCCTCAACTCACCCAAAATTTGTACACATGATTTCAAGATTTCACATGATTTCACATGATAACACCTCTTATAATTGAATGAAATAATTCGTAAAGTAAATACAAGCATATTTTGAGCTTTATGAGCCCAAAATACGCACTCAAATCTATTTTTTTCGGCAATAGATCCATATTTTTTGACAATTATTTCGAAGATTTCAGCGATTGTGTACACATGATTTCAGGAGTTGAGGCCCCCTCGGTTTGAGTGATGACGAGCAGCAGAGTAATTATCCCCATACAGCTCTTCAGAGTGGTGACGGCGGTAGGTGACGAGGAGTCCCCACTCAAAATGATCAGTGTACACCCTGAAACAAAATCAGTAAAAAATAAAAATAAACAGAAAAAAATCGGAGGGGTGGGGAATCAGTAAATTTAAAAGAAAAATCACGAACAAACAGAAAAATTACAAAAATTTGTGTACACTTGAATTTATAGTGACCCATCCACTCCCATGTCAGTGTGGTGACAGAGGTGACTTACCCCCCGGTAGAGTGGTGACGGGGGAGGGTGACTTTCCCCGCCGCAGTGCTGACGGGGGTAGGTGACCCCCTGGCAAAGTGGTGACACGCGGGGGGGTCCTCGACGACACGCTTTGCCTGTCCTCCCCCAACCCTTGTCCCTGATTGTACTTTGAGCGGTTTGCGCGTTTCCGACGCGACGTGGCATTGCCCCGCCCCGCCCCGCCCCACCCCGCCCCACCCCGCCCCACCCCGCCCCGCCCCGCCGCGCCCCGCCCCGTCCCGCCCCGCCCCGCCCCGCCCCGCCCCGCCCCGCCCCGCCCCGCCCCGCCCCGCCCCGCCCCGCCACACCTCTGCGGGCGCGGCGGGGGGCCCAGCTGGCGCTCCCATCCCGTCCCTCCCACTTAGCGTGCTGCAGGAGGAGGGACACCGCCGGGACGCAGCACGGCACCGCACACCGCGCCGCCGCCGCCTGTCGTGATGCGAATGTAATGTGATGGCGGCGGAAATGAACAGAGAGAGAGAGAGAGAGAGAGAGAGAGAGAGAGAGAGAGAGAGAGAGAGAGAGAGAGAGAGAGAGAGAAAGCAGGGAGTTAAAGAGAGAGACAGAGAGAAAGGGAAGGTAGGTGACTTGAACTTTCATCCGAAGTGAGCGGCATAAGTGACGCCTGAAGGGTTCTCGCGGGGTGGTGCCCCACCCCGCCCTGCTCCGCCCCGCCCCGCCCCGCCCCGCCCCGCCCCGCCCCGCCCCGCCCCGCCCCGCCCCGCCCCGCCCCGCCCCGCCCCGCCCCGCCTGATGACGCCCAGGGAGACGTGCGCGCAATGGGAAAGCTTTTCCCTCCCGCTGCGGGACGGAACACCCCTTTTCCTCCGAGCTCACCGTGAGTTCCGTTCCGCGGGGAAAGGAGCAGGGGGGGGGGGGGATGAAAGTCTAAATGCTGGTGGTTCCTGTCGTGCCCCGTCTCCCCGCATTCCGCCCTACCACGTCTCTCGACGCCACGCTTTCCTTGTCCTAGCGTTCGATACCTCCCTGACAATGCTCTCTCTCTCTTTCCTCTTGCTGCTCTTTATTCGAGCGCCAATTTATTCTTCACCTAGCCCCTCCCCTCCCCCCTCTCCTTTTTCCTTTGCTCCCCTCTCGCCTGCTTCATCCTGACCGCGCGACCAGACCAGATGGATGTATGCAAATTAGGCAGGGATGATTTTCATTGCGTCGGATTCAACTTTGAGACTTTCGCCCTGATCTCAAGTATTCTCCCCTGCCTGTCGCGCTCACCGCCTCGCTTCCTCCCTCTCCGTCCGTCCTCGCTGTCTTTCTCTCTCACTCCCGAGCGGTGGTGCCACGTCCTTTTCCTCTTTTCCTCGCTTTCTAATGCCGGGATGAATTAAACATAACGGAATTCGTTTGTCGCGGAATTAATGCTAATTGTTAGATGAGTAGGGTGGAAGTTTTTGCCGCAAGAAATCAGTGCGAGACAAGCGCCAGAGAGCTGCTCTGTCGCGCCGGCCTCGGCCAAGCCTGGCCCGGCCTCGGCCCGTGTCGGCCGGACAGAGCGGGGCGTGGCGGGGCGTGGCGGGGCGGAGCGAGGCGGGTGGCGCAAATAGCATTAAAACCCGTGGGAACGCGAGCACGGTTCGCGCAATCTGTCCGAGTCAGAAATACTACTTGAGGACGGCGAGTGGTCCTGGTCTCGTCTCTCTCTCTCTCTCTCTCTCTCTCTCTCTCTCTCTCTCTCTCTCTCTCTCTCTCTCTCTCTTTCTCTTTTTCAGTCGCACCCTTTCCCTGTGGATGAGGCCTGAGAGGGTTCGGGTAGGGTTGGACGGCCCCTGCTCCGGAACACCGCCGGAGGGGTGCTCCGCTGGCCCGCCCCGCCCCGCCCCACCCCGCCTCGCCCTCCCGTCTTCCGTTTCTTCCTCCACACAGCTTCCTTCTGCAGCTGCCAAACTCCGGGCTGCCTTCTTTCCGGCTCATGCGAGTCTGCGTCATTTGGCCCGTCGAGAGGAGCGGAGCCCGGGGGGGTGGGGGGGGTGGTCCGGGCGCCTCCGGCTAGGGCGCATTACGCTAGAGACTTAATTCGCCCCGGAGGCGCACCCTTCCTCCCCCACCCCCGCAAATCCTCTCCCCTGGCTGCTTCTTTCTAATTCGCGAACGTCTGCGGGCGACGGTCTCTCTCTCTCTCTCTCTCTCTCTCTCTCTCTCTCTCTCTCTCCCTCTCTCTCTCTCTCTCTCTCTCTCTCTCTCTCTCTCTCTCTCTCTCTCTCTCTCTCATTCTCCTAATCAGCCGGGCAGCGAGAAAGGGACGCGAAGAGCAGAGTGCGGCTCATTTATTTCGGTCAGTCTAGATTTTCACCGTATTTATTTATCCACTGTAGATGTCACTGTGGATCCACTGGATCTAGCGGCTTAAGTGGTGTTTTGGCAGAATCGCAGTCGGTCGGTGAAGTAATATACACGCGATATGTGGGATGACACGATTTGTATGTTGTATGTCTTGGCCGGGGTGGTGTGGATAAGAGAGATAGAGGGGGCAACTTCCGCGCGCGCTACGTTTTCGCCTCGAGTAGGGAGTTTTCATCACATTTTCGATAAGTCAGCCGCACACTTACATACATACACACACAGGCCTCTCCCGCGGCATAGGAAAAGAAGGTGGGGGAAAAAAAAACGGAGGAAAAATTTTGTATGAATGTGGCGCAGAGTGCTTCTCTATACCGCCGCAAGGGAGGTGTCATCTGGGAAGAGCTGCGCACATATGTAGAGCGCGTCGCTCGGAGCCACTCTATCGCAAACCTCTTCAGACGACCTGCTCCTCCCCGCCCCCCACCTCAACCCCCTAGCACGGTTCTTTTCCTGCGCTGCTCCTCCTCTCTCTCTCTCTCTCTCTCTCTCTCTCTCTCTCTCTCTCTCTCTCTCTCTCTCTCTCTCTCTCTCTCTCTCTCTCTCACACACGTATCTCTGCAGCCGAGAGCCTCGGGACGGTATCGAACCCGGAGCCCGCCGCTGAATTCAATCAACATGTAACGCGTCCCCCGCCAGCTACGCACCAGAGGTGCGAGCAGGAGACCAGGTTGTAAAAATGAAGGTGGGAAAAAAAAATAGAATGGGCGTCTACTGCTGCAGCGCACTGCCGTACCTGTATAAGGATGTGGGTGGAGTAGTGCGGGACGGCGTCAAGGGCAGCAGCCGACCTGCCAAGAGAGAGAGAGAGAGAGAGAGAGAGAGAGAGAGAGAGAGAGAGAGAGAGAGAGAGAGAGAGAGAGAGAGAGAGAGAGAGAAGAGGTGGGTGGAGGGGGGAGTGGGTGAGCAAGAGAGTCAGAGCGGGTTGAGCACAAGAGTTGGAGATCACAAGTGAAATGGTTTGAGGGGAAGGGTGGGGAGGGCTGGGGCGAGGGAAGGGCTTGACTGGGAGCTTTGCCTGCCAGATAGCAGAAAGTGGCGGTATAGCGAGCCCAGCCCATCCGGCAAGGCCACCGCCCCGGCTCCTGGAGCCTGGAGCGACCTGCTGCTGGCTAAAATGAAACTGGGCAAGAAATAAGTTGCAGTGTAGCAGCAGACGTTTTCGCTCAACCAAAAATCATTACTGAGCCTATTTAAATAAAAAAAAATGAAGATAAAAGTGACAAGCTTGCGTGATATGCTAAGCCTACCGCGAAATTGGGGTAACTGGAATATCCTCGCTAATTTGCGTCAACAAATAAAATCTCCCCGAGGATTGGGGTAGAGAGGTCGGTGCGGCGCTCTGGTGGAGAAGGGGAGAGAGAGAGAGAGAGAGAGAGAGAGAGAGAGAGAGAGAGAGAGAGAGAGAGAGAGAGAGAGAGAGAGAGAGAGAGAGAGAGAGAGACAGGGAAAGAGAGGAGGCTACTAGCCAGGGTCCAGGGACCCAAAGCTTCGCACAACCAGCAACACACTAATTATATTAATTGTCTTCTCATTTCGAAATTGTTTCGTCTTCATGGAACATATAAGCGTAAGAAAAAGTAGAAATTAAATTTTAAATTATATTTTATTTTTATCTGTTGATGAATGCATTTTGAGGCATCTTCATCGTTTATTTCAGAATCGTAATATTTTTTTTTGTGGTGAGGGGGGAGGGTGTGTGTGTTTGATTTTCTTACTATTCACATTATTTAGTTTTAGGTACGTGACTAGGTAACCTTCTCGGAGTTGACTTCTGTGTTGTGGGTGATACGTGTGGGCTTTTGCCTTCTCGTTCTCTCTGCCGTCTCATCCGTCTTGTACGTAGTGAATAGGCAGCGCCTCAGCATCTCAGTTTGTTGTTGCTCTCTTGAAATCTAGAATAAGTGTGCGATAATAGCTATTCTATCACTTTTAAGTGAGCGAATATCTATTTATACATTTCCAAGTGTGCGAACGATATCCGCTCAACTATTACGTACGCCATTCGTGCAATTATGGCAACATTACAATTGTAGGGCCTGTCCGAAAGGTGGTTCGATGAGCCGCTCGGTCGTCGATCGGTGGGTGTGCGAGAGAGAGAAACGTATGCTATTCAAATGGTCGCTATTTCTTTCGCAACGACCGATCGACCACCGAGCGGCTCACCGACCCAGTATACGGACAGAGTCTTTTTATCGAGACTGAACGCCTGCGATAATCTGGATAGGCTAACCCGCCAACCTCTTATGTGAAGGTGGCTGACTACCTGGACAGCATTAGCGTCGGGGTAAGCAGATATTAAGTTTTTCGTATCTAAAATTTCGTATTGACATTTTCTTATGAGTTGAGTGTGTGATCAACATGTACCGGGGGTTCAGGCTTTACGCGAGGTGGGAGTTTGGGTGTTTTCACTCGAGATTTTCCAGTACACTGTATTTCATAATTCAGTATTACGCGTATTACGGGTATTACGTTGGTATTACGTTGGTATTACGCGTATTACGTTGGTATTACAAGTTATTACAGTGTCATTACGGAGTACTACGGCTGTATAAAAGTTACGAACACCTGTGAATTAGGCAACCCATCGTGCGCAGGTGTTTCGCGGGCTTGCCAGCCTTCAGTTGACTCATGAGGAGGGGACTGTAGACAGTGGCCCGGGTCACCAACATCGGGTCAGCCTTCACCTATGCAACTTGCCGTCGATGCCGACCGCATAGCTGTCTCGGCTCCATCGTCGCGGGTGTCACGAGCTGCACCACGTTCAGGATCACGCTTGTTACCTTCGTCCAACTCAGACACACGCCCAACAAAACCAGTAGAGTGCGGTAGAGGGGGGGGGGGGGGGGTTGAGTTAGGCAGGGGGTGTTAGGGAATGGGGGAAGGGAACGTCAAAGTATAGTTCAGTAACGTCAGCAATAACCGACGATAGAGACGTGTCGTGTTTCGATGATTTTGATACTATCCCAAACGGAGTTCCCTCCTGGGTCATTTCTTAAAATTGCAGCTCGTGCTGTGCATCTCATGACCACGATGACCACCGACCTGCTGCTTTGGCCGGGGTGCCGTGGCGGTGGCGCTCCCGCCCCCGCCTCTGCTGGTTGCGGGCGCGGGCCCCCTTGATTGTTTACCCTGCCGAACACCTTCTGTGGGGTGGACGACTTGGCGTTGATGTACGGCTGCTCCCTCGGAGGCAGCAGATAGCGGCGGTAGGAGACAGCTATAATTTTTGCCGCTTTCGTGCCAGTGTGCGTTGTGTCGGAGATTAGCGAGGGTCTATCATTTCCATAATCCTCCTACATTTCTTCAGATTATTATTGATAATCACATAATCATATTCATGTAGAATTTCCAAATATTGGTAAATTTTGACAAATATGGAGAAATAGTATGAAGCCTTGGCAGTCGGTATGTCTCCTTTAGGATCTGGAGTTGTAGCGCCTTACGGACAGAGTGGGTAGGCAGTCCCGCAGTACTACAGTAATCGGAGCTATGGTGACCAATGGCCATAGTCGTCTTTTGTTTTGTTTATTTTTTGATGCGGCATTCCCTTCGTCCCTAGGAAAGAACCCACTTCCTCATGGTCTGTGTATTATAGTTTATGTGCAAAAATCACTGTATAAGTGTATTTTGCTACATATTTTACTGCTAGTCTACCTGTGAGTATGTTTGATATTTTTAATATTTGTTTTTATTTGCTTGAGGAATACCATATTTAATTTTTTTTTATTTTTGTGTGAATTATTAAATATATTTTTTTTAATTTTAGGTATTATGTCTCGTCGTAAGAAAAACAGAGAAGATGGTAGAAGTGATTTATCTCGGAAAAGAAAAAATGAGAGGAGACGTGCCATGCGTAAGAAGTTGACAAAAGAGCAGCTGGAGGAGGTGCGTAAAGCTGACAGGGAGCGCAAGAGGAAACAAACTGAAGAGGCTCATAGTGTGGGTTCCCCAAATTTTGGTGAAGATGTTGGTGGGAGAATATCTAATCGACATTTTGTTTTGAATGTGAAGAAAAAGTTTGAATCTGAGATGTGTCGGTTGAATGTGTCAGACCCAATGTTATTGTTTGAAGCAAAGTTAAATGAACTAAAGCTTGAGGTATGTAATAAGTGTATGACATATTATTGGTCAAAAGAAAAATGTTTTTGCTATCATCAGAATTTTGTTTTGGATACAAATTTGCTAAGAATAGGTGAAGTACCTCCTGAATTAGATAATCTTAGTTTTATTGAACAGCTTGTTATTGCTCGTGTCCATCCAGTAGTTTCTGTGTATCGTCTTAAAAGTGGGCAGCGTGCCTTTTCTGGACATGTAATAAATTTTCGGCAAGATGTTTATGAGTTTGCTAAGGTTTTGCCTCATTCTTTAACTACAGTGAAAGGTTTGGTTCCTGTATGTTGTTCAACAGAAACATTTCATAAGGATTTCCTCATCAGAAGAAATGCGGTATCTGTTGCATTGCATTGGCTTAAGAAGCACAATAAATATTATCATGATGTTGAAATTGACATGTCACACATATTGTCTTTTCCAGAAGAAGCATATGTTTGTGAATCTGAGTTTAAGTTAGAACAATATATAGATGATGAGGAAGGAGACACTGATCATTTAACCAGATCTGGATTTCCAGATTGTGATTCTTTTAGCACTGTAGATAAATTAGAACATCAACTGAAATGGCCTACTGTAGAAGCAAAACCTATCAATGAATTTTCAACTCTTGGATATATTTGTCAATCATATCCTGTTTTGTTTCCTTATGGAGAGGGTGATTATGTTGAAAATAAGAGTAAATCTTTGACTGCTAGAATTTATTTCCGTTACTTGTTGTCTTATTATGATAAGCGTTTTGTTCGCCATCCAGTCTTTCCGTATTTTGCTCTTAATAGTTTAATGCGTTGGGATGCTTTGAATAAGGGTACTGTGTATTTAAAAAAGCATGCTGATATTAAGAATATGAATGTTGAATTGTTTAAGGAAATGGTTACAGAAAATAATAAGATACCTAAGAATATTATGGTTTATTCTAGCAATATTCGTGGAAGTAGATCATATTGGTCTACTCGATCCATGGAGTTACAGGCTATGGTATCTCAAATAGGTGTACCTAGTTTATTTTTCACATTGACAGCTGCAGATAGACATTGGCCATTTTTATTTGAGATCCTTTTGGCAGATAAAGATGTTGTTGATAATTTAACAGAAGGTGATAGGTCTAAGATACTAATTGATGATGCTGGCTTGTGCAGTGATTTCTTTTTTTATACATCTGAAATTTTTATCACTGAGTTTCTTGTTCCATATTTGTCTGCCTATGATTATTGGTTTAGATATGAATGGCAAGCTAGAGGTGTTGCTCATGTTCATGGTCTATTGTGGCTCATTGATGCTCCTTTTGCAGATGGGGTCAAAAATTTGAATGATGAATTGAAGCTAAGAATTGTTGATTATTTTGGAAAGTTAATAACTGCTGTTTCTCCTGACTGTAATTTTGTGGCAACAGATAAACATCCTAGCCGCATAAAGCTTAGTGAAGTAGAAGATCATGATAGTGATGTAGCGGCTCTTATGAATTGTTTACAGCTCCATGTTTGTTCAAAGAAGTGTCAAAGAAAAAAAAATGTATCTGGTAATGTGGAATGCAGATATGGTTTTCCTTTTGATTTGCAAGAGGGTGGTTGTGTTGTTAAAAATAAGAAAGGTTATCATGAATTTCTTCCACCAAGAAATCATCCATTTCTTAATAAGTGTTCGTTGTGTATTTTAAGATCATGGAGAGGTAATGGTGATGCTTCAGCTTTATTGAGTAAAGGTGGGTGTATGCATTATGTTACAAAGTATTCTTCTAAGTCTGAAAAGCAATCTGATGCTGCTATTGAGATGTTTAAGAAAATTATTTATTCTTCTCCTGATAGTGAAGATAATGTTAGGCATTTGATTTTGCAAATGTTTGTGAAATGCACAGTGGAAAGAGATATATCATTTCAAGAATGCCATCATATATTGAAAGGTCATAAGTTGTATTCTTCATCAAGAACTTTTATTTTGCTTAATCTTAGAAGTTCTGAATGGGTAGCTCATTCTGATTTGGAAAATCTGTCTGACAATGCTGAGTTAGGTACTTATTTCTCTTCTACCTTATTATGTAAGTGACGAAGTCTTTTCAAGTGATGATGAGTCTGATGAAGAAGTTAGTAAGAGTAAGGAAGACTGGATGTATGTTTGTGAAGTAAAGGGTCATGTTCCTCATGAAGTTGAGCTAGGTTACAGAGCTATAGATTTAAGTTATAATTGGCATTCTTCATCTTTTTTGATTTCTAAATGTTTAGATGTTGTCAATATTATTCATGAGTCTAAGAAAAGTAAGTCTCTTCATCAAGTGCGCAATATGCCTCACATTGAATTATCTGCAGATCAACGAAATGTAATGTCTGTTGTTCGTCAACAAATTATGAAATTGAAAGGTAAGATAGATGATGTGAAATCTGTTCCTCAAATTGTTCTTGTGGAAGGTTTAGCAGGTAGTGGTAAAACTGCTACACTTAATGCTGTAGTGGAATTTATCACTGAATATTGTGGAGAGGATTCTGTCATGGTTTTGGCACCCACTGGATCTTCGGCTTTACAAGCTCAAGGAATGACTATACACAGTGCTTTACGTTTAGGATACAATGCTACTGGTCACGTCGCAGATATGAAAGGTGAATCTTTGTATAACTGGAGAAAAGATTATATGAATGTTAAATTTGTTCTTTTTGAGGAATATTCAATGATTGGGTGTAGATTACTTTATAATATCAATAAGCGTTTATGTCAGCTTCAAGAGACCAATTTGCCATATGGTAATTTATTTGTAATATTTTTTGGAAATATGCGTCAGTTAAAACCAGTTGCAGATACTCCTTTGTATTCAAATCCTCACTATGTTTCAGATGAAATGGTTCTTTCAGGTTTGTCATTGTTTTCAATGATAGAGAAGGTTGTGTTGCTGTCTATTCCTCATCGTCAGAAAAATATTGGTTTTCTTCAGTTTCTTGTTAGATTCAGTGAATGTTCTGTAACTGAAGCAGATCGTAGTTTAATTAAGCAAAGGTATTGGAAGAACATGTCAGTATCAGATAGAAACAATTTTCATGATTCTGTTCATCTGTATTCAACAAGAGCTGCAGTTCGTGATTTTAATCTGAAGCAACTTATTTCTTTGAATTGTCCAGTTGTAAAAATAGAATCAGAAAATAATTCCAAAGTTGCTGCCGCTGCTTCTGAGGACAAAGTTGGTTTAGCTAAGTGTTTGTATATTGGGATTGGCTGCCGTATTATTCTTAGGAAGAATTTATGGATTGTTATGGGTTTGGTTAATGGTGCTATGGGTACTGTATCTGATATAATTTATGATGAGGCTTCTGTTGTGAATGTTGATTGTCCGAAGTATATTATTGTTAAATTTGATAATTATTCTGGACCAGTTTTGGATTGTGGAGGAGTTCCTATTGAAAGATGTATTGTATCCTGGTATGAAATGTCTAGACCATGTAGTAGAGTTCAGTTTCCTGTTATGCTGTGCTATGCCGTTACTATATATCGAGCTCAAGGACTTACTTTACCTAAGGTGGTTATACATGTGGATAAGAAAGAAAGACATCCTGGAGAATATTATGTAGCATTGTCTAGAGTTCGTGATTTGACTGATCTTTGTATTGTGATTGAAGATGATGATATGTTATTTAAATTTAACCATTCATTGTATGCAGAGAGGTTTGAAGGTGAGAAAAGACTCATTGGTGGCCATTTTGTTTGAACCTCTTAACAATGATGCAAAGTGTTATTGATACAGTGTAATAATTGTATCTAATTGTATCCAAGGTTACTAATAAATAATTAGCCTTCCAAATTTCTGGTATCATTCCTTTCAACACCTTATCCATCTCTGAAAATTTTTTAGTAAAAGCTAACTAATCATCAACATGCCTGGTAGAAGATCTCCTAAATTATTCAGATCCAGATCACATATGGATTTGAATTTGAGTGATTCTTCAGATGAAGAATATTATCTCACACCTTACCGGAGAGTAAGTAATACATTCTTGACCAAATTTTTTAAAATTAGAAGATATATTTTGAAACAGAGATTATCAAATATTATCGGAAATATTGTTCTTTTGGATGAGAGAATGTTTTTTTGTCTATTTCTAGAGATGTTCCATTAGTGCTGACCGGCAAAGAAATAGAAGGAGTTTGTCATCTGATATTCCTCATGTAAATTGTTTAATATGCTTGGATTTTATTTGATTACTATGGAATCACTTTTTATAATTTTATTTATATTTATCTAAAATTTCAGAATTTTTCATTAAGTTCTGAGGATGAAGATGATTTGCAGTCCGCTAGCAGCGACGCAGAAAGTGCTTATGGTGCTACCCAAACAAAGTCTGCTGTACAATCATCTGATGCTGCTGGGCCTTCCTCTGGCACCGGTGCTGCTGCTGCAGCAGAGTCCAATTCTCGATGTTCATCAAGTACTGCTGGCGCATCATCTTCTTCTCAAAATTCATCATCCCCTGGATCTTCATCTACTGCTGGAACATCTTCTGAATCTCAAAATTCCTCATCTGGTTCAGCATCATCTACTAATTCTTCCGGAAATAGAAAATCAATGAGAGAGAGATTTAACAAACATAATGATAGGGTTATTCCTCTAAAAAAATGTTCGGAATTAATTGTCGGAGTTTTATATAGAATCAAGTCGGCTGCTAGAACTAACACAAAATTCGGACCAAGTATCAGAGTTGAAATTGAAGATGTGCAATCTCCTACTGGTAATGCATTTTTATTTCTTCCCTCAAGATTCAGAGATCTGTCCAATGAAGATTTAGACGATATCAATGCTCAAGCCAATACAGCTGAGGGTATCCATTTAGTTTATAAAGGTCGTTTGGGTCGCGCAGATATGGTAGAATTAGTTTAACATGTGATAACCTGATTTTCAATAGCTATTTGTTTCTCTATTCTTATTTGAAAAGTTTAAGTTATTCCTCCATCAAAATCTGTACATTTGTTTGGCTATTTTTTCATCAAAATCTGTGCATTGCTTTGTAATTATCACATTTATATTCAGTTGAAATATTTCATTTTGTTGCAGCCATTAAATCACCTTACAGAAATAAAATTTTTAACAGCCTTATATTTCAAGTGGCATTTATTCTTTTGTTTAATAACAGCAATATAAAACTTTATTGAAAATCTTACTCTACAGCTTCAATATTTATTCTGTTTATCTAGCAGACACTGTTGTGGTTTTTTTTTCTTCTTCTTCACATCTTCCCAGGCTATCTGCCTATAATCAGCAGGAGGGAGGAGTATCATGGAGCCCCTCGGAAACGTTCTACTATTACCTTCCTCAACTTCTGTACACTGGTTGGCTTCGCTCAAAAAATTAAATAAAATTAAAGAATATTAGATAGCGGAGCTATATCCACCCAGACCCAGCCCACCAGCGAGGTCCGTCGTTTCGCGTACTCGTGACAATGCAGCCAACAATGTGCTACCGAAATGTTTTGTGGAATGAAGTGGGAAAAGGATATTTTCTAGCAAGGTAGACACTTAAAATATGACGAGAATTTAGTGTAGTAGTAGAAAAACGCATAAAAATGTTAAAAGAGTCAAGTGTTGGTAAAATTTTGAGGTTTCTTTTATGTTGTACGTTGGGTACTCTGGACCTTGACAATGAAGCCGAAGCCGAAGCCAACGACAACGGTTAGGGGTTAGGTTGGTTCTGGTTATATTTTCACGAGGAGTTCACACTCAAGGCTGAGCTTGAATGCGCAGTTTGGACACTTTACGGTTTATTTATGTTCCTGATGATTAAATTAAGGAGAAAAAAATTCGGAATGTAGTCTTTATCTTATAAATAATTTTCATGCTGCTTTTGACAAGTAAACAATCTTTTCTATTTTGCTACTTTAGTGTTACTCACTTTTCTTACTATTCCATTTTGTTACTTTAGAGTGAATCACTTTTCTTAAAATGGAACACTCTTCAGGATACGCAAAAGGGTGGCCTTACAAAGAACCAGCTCGGTAATCGTCAAGTGTCCATCAAGTTGGGTGGACACTGGATGGACAGAAGAGATGTCCGTTGTAAGGTCACTTTAAATAATAGATTTGATTCTGAAAAACTGGCTATTTTTAAAATTGTTTTGGATTTCTTTAAACTCCTTTCCAGAATTTCTTCAGCTTTAACGGAGAGAGAGAGAGTAGTTCAGGATTTGTGATGTGATATATTGCTCCGATTCAGTGTTATGATTAGAGAAGATTTGAAAGTTTGGATGATGAAAGTTCAGGATTCACTAATGTGCATAGTACACGTATCCTGACTTTCAAATGTACGAATACAGTACTTTCTGTCAACTACGTAAAATCCTCACACACAGTGAATACCGACCCAAGCAGACCGCTTTCTCTCACCGCAGTGGGACCAAATTATTCGACATTTAATTATTTGAGTTACACTTCTAGAGGTGTGAATAAATGATTTTACTGATTTCAACTTATTCTTACAATTAACACTTCAGGGATCTTAAGGTTAAGAATTTTTTTTGGATGTCGTTACATTCCTCTCAACAAACTCTTGTGTGAGATTTGAGATAGTTGTCAAGGATTATTGAAATATTGTTCCAATTCATTGCAAGCACTGTGCATTACAAACGAGTCCTGACTTAAAAGTGAGCAGATAAGGTACTTTCTGTCAACCACGTAAAATCCTCGCACGCAGTGAATACCGACCCAAGCAGCCCGCTTTCTCGAACCGTAGTGGGATTAAATTATTCAAAGATGTAGTTATTCAAGTTAAACTTCTTGAGGTGTGCCTAAATGATTTTTCTGATTCCAACAAATGTTCTTAGTTAATACCATTCTGTACATTTTATTTTAAAAAAATAATAATATTGTAACTAAGACGTCATAAGTAGTTTAGAGTAGGTTTAAGTAAGAGATCAATCATGTTCTCTCTGGTAGTAGGTACTTATCCCTGTCTCTTCTGTTTCAAAGAAGGAGACAACAATAGGTATCACTAACTAAGTTTTGTCGTAAGATATCGTAGGACATTGCAGATATAACCTTACTTGTTCTTATTAACATTATTTTTCAATAATTCTTTTTATAGAATAGTACACAACAAATAGGTACATGTTTTCTTTTTTTTTCTGTTATAATTTAGTCACTTGGTTCGTTCGAATTCTAATTCTTGCTTTCTGATTGACAATAATGATACTGATACTACCGATATGAATATAATGGGGCGGTCGACAATGCAGACATAAAGACATCACAGACAACAACACGCTCACTTTCGTCAGGGTAATGTTTTAAAAATAAGGCACGGTTGTTTGTTCAAATTCAGCGAAGAAAATGAGCAAGCATTGAACTCAATTGAACCGGAGCGTTTTGATGCCTGTGATCACCTGTGATGTCATGTCATGATGTCTTCTGCATTTGGGACCACCTGTAATTCCGGGGAGGATGACAGATGGCAAATGACCACTGGGGAGGATGAAAGCATGGTCTCTCTCTATTTAGCCAGGTTAACCAATGTAAAAAGCATAACGAAAACAAGTCCCGCTTTCAAAAACGCAGACCACGCAGACCTATAGAACTATACTTCGAAAATTTTACTACAAAATTCATTTTAGTTCAAAATTGAGAGATAATAAAAATTAACATTGTGTTCAATTGCCTCTTTTTTGGGTGAAAGATAACGTGTCACGTCTACGCCGGAATGTTGGATTCCCCTTGAAGCGGCCGTGATCTTTACTGCGGTCCCGACTGTGGCCGTTGGGGTTGGATCAAAGGCTTCGCAGAATTCATATTGAGATACTTTAGTCTTAAGTTAAGCTCAGCCAACAAGACTTAAGAGAATTCAAATCAATTGTTCTGTGAGATAGGATATTAGGCGAAGCCCTTGGATTGAATGATCCAGACTAGTTATAGAAGGCGATTTGGGGAGCTTCATGATGTTTCTTCAGTGGTTACCACTTACCAGTACCACATATGAACATTCCGTTGTTTTTTTTTGTTTTCGTGAAGGCGGAGCCGAAGTAGCAGCAGAAAGCCTTTCTTTTAAGTGCTGTATTTTTTTTAAATTAATATTTATTATGATACTTATTTGGTGGATGTTGTTTCCATTAGAGTCTTCTTTAAAGTTTGGTGTGAGTTGGAGATTAGAATTCAAGAATAGCCTTTGATTATGTATGATTATAAAACATTTTCATCATAAAAGATATCTGTGTTAGATATGGTTATGTTCTTGAGTAACTGAGTTCTTGAGTTTGGTCTATGCAGTTTCATTCAATAGGAGTAAAGTAAGGTGAAACTGAACATTCAATAGGAGTAAAGTAAGGTGAAACTGAACATTCAATAGGAGTAAAGTAAGGTGAAACTGAACATCAAATGCTGAAATTTCGGATATATGAAGTATATCTATCATTATAGTAAGCTTAGTTAAGCCAAAGTTATTCGAGGTATTTGTGATCTTGATATTCATTGGATACTGTTTGCACAGCGTCATGTTCTAAATCTTCATATACATATACATATATATATATATATATATATATATATATATATATATATATATATATATATATATATAATACAAACATGAAGCATAATATGATGCGTTATGATTTCGTTGTTGGTCTGCTTTTGCATTACATGTTTTTTTTCGCTTAATCTTTTTGTATATGCAATAGCATATAGGTTTACATTTTATATGTATGTAATCTTATACATAAATTTCTTTGCTTATATTAAGCGGAATTAATTGAGGTCATGATTTTGATATAGCAGGGCGGGTCCGGAAAGTTGGAGAAAAAATTTGTAGGAGTGAGCTTCGCTGCGCTCAGCTAAGATTGAAGTGGCGGTGGATTGGTTGGCATTATGTATTTTTTCCCTTCAGCACCGCGTTGTGTGTGTGTGTGTGTGTGCGAGCGCGCGCGCCCATGTCTGAGGCAACGGCGTTGTAAATATTATGGGCTGCTCGTGTGTGTGTGCTGCGTGCTTCTGTGTGCGTTCGCCATCATCTTATCCATCTATCACCACTCCAGCGTGGCGTGAAACATCAGCTGAGCCAGGGCCTTGCTTCGGGATCACTGGAGGAAAAGAGGGAGTGCGGGAAGGTGGGGCGGGTGCGGGGCGGGGAGTGGGGCGGCGTAACAACTCACTTAACCGATAGAAGGCTGCCCAGGGGCGGGGCGAGGGCGGCAGGGAGGGGAGGACCCCAAACCCGATAATATGACCCGTGGGAGGCGGGGCAGCAGGGAGCGAGGAGGATGGGGCTGCCGGAATTAAATGTAAGCAGCAAGTGGATCGAAAAGAAGCAGTGATAAGCGGGCCTGCTGGGCCTTGCTGAGAGGAGCAGGGAAAGGGGACGGCACGAAAATAAAAATAATAAAACAAAAAAATCCGTGGGATAGGCGCGAAGGAATTCGCCTCCTCGCCGCCTGCCTGGTGCGGAGGAATTCCCTTATCTTAACTTTTGTCCGATTTTTTTAAAATACCAAGTCGACGACGAACCGAGTGAGCGGGGGCGAATAAGGGCCAAGGAGCAGTGCTCCATTGAAACAGTATGGGAGAGGCCAGAGGGGGGTTCATTCCGCTCGTATCTCGTCGTGTGTGTGTGTGTGTGTCCATGTGTCCGTTTGGCTGTCCAGCCCGGGCCGGCGGGGTCCCCATTGTTACAGGCTCCGGTTCCACCGTCACAATGCTCTCCGCGTGACGTCCCGCCTCCGGGCTGTGTCCGCGTCGCGTTGCCCGAGTCTTGCCTCCGGGTTGGTTGCCTCCGGGATATTGCCTTCGGGTAGCCTCGCGTGGGTCCTGCTAGGCTTTTTGCCCTGATGGGACTGTGGAGCTCATTCGGATATCCACATCGCATCCGAAATTCTGGATATGGATATCCATATCCAAAATTGTTTCAAATCGGATTCGTTACGGATGAACACCAACCACCCTACATCCCCAACACATCCGCAATCATTCGGTAAACATCCGTACGTATCCGTGAACCTACGGAATGCATCCTTAACATCCGGATTGCATCCACACACATCCAGATTGCATCCACACCACATCCGGATCCGGATTGCATCCGCACACTTCCGGATTGCATCCACACACATCTGGGTCGCATCCATACACATCCGGACTGCATCCGCAGTACATCCGCCACATCCGCAGTTCATCCGCAATATCCGCCACATCCGCAGTACATCCGCGACTCACTGCCGATCACTGTGGACGAGTCGCGGATGTGACGGATGTACTGCGGATGCGGCGGATGTATTTTGGATGTTGCGGATGTATTTTGGATGTTGCGGATGTATTTTGGATGTTGCGGATGTATTTTGGATGTTGCGGATGTATTTTGGATGTGGCGGATGTATTTTGGATGTGGCGGATGTACTGCGGATGCACTTCGGATGCACTGCGGATAAGGCGGACGCACTGTGGATGAATGATGTATGTTTGGAAGAACTGTGGACGTTATCAGGAAAGAGCGGATGTCCGCAAAATCCGCCATTGTTTCAAATCGGATGCGTTCCGGATATCCGCGCTACCTCCCGATCACGTCCGCATTTCATCCAAACAGACATCCGCAACTCATCCGCACCGGTTCCATCAGGGTGGTGCACCCGCAGTATGCACTGCCTGTGGGGGTAACAACTCACAAATTTTTGTACACCTCGTGATTAACAATAATTAGAAAAAATGTAGAAAATTTCAGGAAAATTCAACAGAAAAGTCACGAAAATTGAGAAAAAAATTACAGCAAAAATTTTAAAAAATTCAGTGAAAATTCGCAAGAATTCACAAAAAATCACGAAAATTCAGAAATTTTGTACAAAATTCAGAGTTGTTTCCCCCTCGGCTGCGGGGCGTGCTGACGAGACTGAGGCGAACATGGCCCTCTGCATAACAACAGGGCGTTACTCAACCCCGTGGCGAGCACAACAAGCTTGTTCCCTCGTCGTCCCAGCAGCCTCGCGCGCTATCCAAAATAAACAGAGACGCGCTCGCGGTCAGTCACGCCACGCGCCGCGGGCGTCTTTTCAAATCTGATCACATTTCCGGGGCGTGGCGGGGTGGGGCGTGGCGGGGCGGGGTCGGGTTACGCTGCGTGGACCATTGTGGCGTTTCGTCACAGGGTCAGCGCCGTTCCACGCTGCGGCAAGGTTATTGGCACAGGGGGGGGGGGGGGGGGGCGGGGCAGTATTTGAGTTACGTAGCCTTTGCACGGTAATAAGCAGGATTACGGAAAAAAATGACAGTACTGACACACAGCACGGCTGATTATTTTAAAGGAGGCCGTACACTTCAGGGAAATGTTGGGAACAAATAAATGTGGTCTGGGAAGTCAGGGCAGGGTCTGTCAGAAAGGCCCAATGTCAATTATAATTATTAATTTACATATATTTTTTCCTGTAAGTAAGATTTATATTTTCCTTTTAACGCGCCCTTGATTCCACCTTTCTTACTCCTTAATTTATTTAATCATGACAGAGAGAAACACAATTTCGTACGAAAGTTACGGATTTGTCAGGGAATTTGACTTTCCAGATATTTTGAACAACCTGATTGTGTTTGTCTACGTTCACAGGCTTAATACTGTTCCATCGCTATTTTAATAAAAATATGATTCATTAATTTTTCGAGTTATCCTTGTTACCCACGACGGGGACGTACCAAACGGGGGTGAGAGTGACCAAATATATATATATCTTGCCGATTTTTTTTCTCTTTCTCTCTCGGTTCAGCGCGCGCACGAGGCTTTGCGGCACAAGGTCGCGCAGGGCAGCAGGGCGGTGTGTTCTCGCTCCGCCCGCTCGGACTACATCTGTGTGAAATGAATTGGCAGTGAATTGGCGCGCGGCTAAGCCGTGGCGGGCGGCTGGGTCGGGCTGCCTGCCTGCGTTGGGCTGGGCCCCGCGGGTCCCCCTGCTCCTGCTGCCGACCGGCTGGCTGGCTGGCTGGCTGGCTGGTAATTCTCAGTGACTCCGCCGCCGCCACCCAAGTTACATGAGTTTTCAACTAGTTTTGTCCCATTTTCTCGCGGGGCCTTGGTGAGCCTGGTCCGTGATAAATGTAAAGGACCGGCAGCACTCTGGCCCCCTCTGTCGGTTCAAACTCACTCTCTCTCTCTCTCTCTCTCTCTCTCTCTCTCTCTCTCTCTCTCTCTCTCTCTCTCTCTCTCTCTCTCTCTCTCTCTCTCTTTCTCTCTCACTCTCACTCTCACTCTCTCCTCTCCTCTCCAGGGGCACTCTTTCTTCACCTTCGTGTTTTAGTTTTATTTTCTCTCCGCGGCCTCCTATTGAGGAACGATACACTGTCATAAAACGTGGGGCGCGCGGCGCTCTATGGGCAGCTGGCTGGCTGCTTGCAACGGGGGACTTTGAGCTGGGAAGACGGATTGCTCGGCGGAAGGGCTGCGGGGAAAGCTTTCGGTCGCACCGCCCCGGCTCCGCGCGCGGGCCAGGCGCGCGGGCTCGGCTCCGGTAGAAGGGAAAGGCGAAGAAGGGGGAGATGTTTGTGATCTGCTGATGGAAGCCGGCCGAGACTAGAGGCGCGGCCCTGGGGTCCCAGCGGGGCCGGGCGGGGCGGGCCGGAAGAGAATGATACACCACCTGCAGCTCATCCTGGCGCCCCCGCCACGCCCCGCCACGCCCAACAGCACTTGCCTTGGGCCCATTAATAATTTTTCCCCGGGAAGTGCCGACAGGAAACAAAAGATAATCGAAATGTTAAAAATTGAACGCTGGCGCAAGGCAGCGCGGAGCAGGGCAGCAGCAGCCAGCAGGAGGAGCTGCTGTGTAGCGGCGGTAGCGGGCGGCAGCTGTGTAGCGCCTTGTAGCGGTATTACCTGCTGCAGGATTCCAAAATTGCCCCCGGCCAAGTTCCGTGCAAACATACAGCCCCCTCCCCCCATACCCTCTCTCCTATGCCCCCCAGGCCCAGGCCCGCCGCAGTTCATTGTGTGCCAGTGATGGTGACGGGTGACGCTCCTGTATTCCCTCCGACTATCGCGCCGTCTCTCTCTCTCTCTCTCTCTCTCTCTCTCTCTCTCTCACTCTCACACACACATACACTCACATACACACGTGATTTTCTCCTTGCTACTACAACCCTAGAGACTCTGAGTTCCTCTATATACACAACCCGCGGGTTCCCGTTCTTCCTCTGCGGTGACAATATTGCGAGCAGGAAACAACTCTGAATTTTGTTTTACACATTCTGAGAATTATTATGGCATTTTTGTGAATTTTCACTTGAATTTTACCAAAATATTTGTGAATTCACCCGGATTTCCCTGTTTTTTTCCCCTTGAATTTTCCTGACTTTTTAAAAAACTATTTCTTGGAATTTTTCTGAACTACGAGGTGTACAAAAATTTTAGAGTTGTTTCCCCCTCGAAAATATTGGTAGCGACCGAAACTCCTGTAGTTTTCCCGAAGTAGTGCTAAAAAAACGTTTTTCCGCGGAATCTCGTTCATATTTCGTCGTCATTCGCATTGAAAATATATCGCTGCGGAATTCACACAGATGTAATTTAGATATGATCCGTGTAGAATATGTGTGTCTGTGTGAGCCTGCGCCGCCCCTCATGCCGTGTCTTCCTCATTCTGTTGCAGGTGGAGGTAGGTCAGCGCGCAGCAGGGCGGGGCAGGTCCGTGCGGGGCGGCAGCCAGCGGCAGCCAGCGCCACCCGCGCCGTCGCCGTGCCGTGGGTTCTTGATCCCTTCCCTCTTTAAGCCACCGTCTCTCTCTCTCTCTCTCTCTCTCTCTCTCTCTCTCTCTCTCTCTCTCTCTCTCTCTCTCTCTCTCTCTCTCTCTCTCTCTCTCTCTCTCTCTCTCTCTCTCTCTCTCTCTCTCTCCCTCGCTCACCCTACTATACGTACCCGCTCTCCTAGCCCCTTTCCCTCGTGTCGCGCTCCCCAACTTGCTGCCTTTATTGCCTGTGTAATTAAAATGTCCGGCCACTGCGCAGGGGTAGAGAGGGGTGGTAGGGGTAGGGGTGCAGTCAACTACTTCCGGTCGGGGCGCGTGAGCGTTGAGCGGTGTCCCCGCCCCCTCCCTTATCCCTATGTGCGTGCGTGTACGTGCCCTGTTGCGTCGCAATAAGTGCCGCCGCGCCCACTTGCATTTATTTCGCAATTTTCCGTACTCTACGGTGACGCGCGGGGAAACGCGTGTCGCGTGGGCCCAAGTGCCGCCACCGGCCCACATCGCGTTCGGTCGGGTTTATTTGGCTTATATACGCGTTGCAGCGCCCCCGGGGGGTAGGCCGCAGCGAGGCACGCGTGCACCGCGGGTGTGCCTACCCCGGCAGTGACAGGCGCCCGGCGGCGGCGCTGGACACGCGGGCAGTGAGTGAGTGAGTGAGTGAGTGAGTGAGTGAGTGAGTGAGTGAGAGGCACGCGTGCACCGCGGGTGTGCCTACCCCGGCAGTGACAGGCGCCCGGCGGCGGCGCTGGACACGCGGGCAGTGAGTGAGTGAGTGAGTGAGTGAGTGAGTGAGTGAGTGAGTGAGAGGCACGCGTGCACCGCGGGTGTGCCTACCCCGGCAGTGACAGGCGCCCGGCGGCGGCGCTGGACACGCGGGCAGTGAGTGAGTGAGTGAGTGAGTGAGTGAGTGAGAGGCACGCGTGCACCGCGGGTGTGCCTACCCCGGCAGTGACAGGCGCCCGGCGGCGGCGCTGGACACGCGGGCAGTGAGTGAGTGAGTGAGTGAGTGAGTGAGTGAGTGAGTGAGTGAGAGGCACGCGTGCACCGCGGGTGTGCCTACCCCGGCAGTGACAGGCGCCCGGCGGCGGCGCTGGACACGCGGGCAGTGAGTGAGTGAGTGAGTGAGTGAGTGAGTGAGAGGCACGCGTGCACCGCGGGTGTGCCTACCCCGGCAGTGACAGGCGCCCGGCGGCGGCGCTGGACACGCGGGCAGTGAGTGAGTGAGTGAGTGAGTGAGTGAGTGAGAGGCACGCGTGCACCGCGGGTGTGCCTACCCCGGCAGTGACAGGCGCCCGGCGGCGGCGCTGGACACGCGGGCAGTGAGTGAGTGAGTGAGTGAGTGAGTGAGTGAGTGAGTGAGAGGCACGCGTGCACCGCGGGTGTGCCTACCCCGGCAGTGACAGGCGCCCGGCGGCGGCGCTGGACACGCGGGCAGCGAGTGAGTGAGTGAGAGCGACGTAGTATAGAGGGAAGTAGAGAAAGAGTAGGAGGGAGAGAGCGCGAGGGACAGGGGGGAGTGAGCGAGCGAGAGAAGGGAAAGACTGCGGGAGGGAGTGAGTGTGCGTGAGAGAGAGAGCGAGAGAGAGAGAGAGCGACAGCTTACAGCTCTAATGCCTGATGGTCGCGCTGCTGATAGCGGCCATGCGTGGCGCCCGCCGCGCCGCGCGCGCGCCTCTACCTAATGGTGCACTACATGTGTGGGCGCCACTCCTCTGCCTCCATATCCCCGCCCCACCGCGCCTAATGGGCGAGAGCCGGGGGCGCGCGTAATGCGCTCGGCATTTCTATATGAATTTGGTATTACACCTGTAGAGGTCATAAATCACGCGTGAGCAGAAGGCAGCGCATTTGTGCCCAACGGGCCGGGCCAGAAGGCTTCTCCGCAGGAATAACAGATAGCCATTTCTTTTTCTTGCCCCCCCCCTCCCCCCTTTTTTTTTGGGGGGGGGGGGGGGGGGGGGGGGGGGTAAATATAATGTTGTCGGTCTAATGTTGCGGGTACTTGTGTGGGTACATGATGCGATAACAGCCGCCTTTCGCGAATATATTTGGTACCAGTCTTTGTATCGGATACCGCGAACTCAAAACAAATAATTCGCGTCTAAGTAAAGAAAACAAGAAGGTGTTCTTATTTTTTTTTTAGCTGTATAGGCGCAGCTAATTTTTAAACTACGGTGCTTTTTTTTCTAGCAACACTGCTATTTATCATTCCGCTATTTTAAGTGTTTAGCCGTGGTCCTAATTTTTCACATGTAATTTCAGCTGAGCGGTCCTCTTCCTTTTTTGCGTGTGCTCTCACGAAGCTGCCCTCTTGTCTGGGAGCGTTGGAGTTGCATATGGAGCTGGCGCCCCGTCGGGAGGTACATTCACTCCTCTCTCTCTCTCTCTCTCTCTCTCTCTCGCTCTCTCTCTCTCTCTCTCTCTCTCTCTCTCTCTCTCTCTCTCTCTCTCGCTATCGCTCTTCTAGCCGGGAGTCCCTCGTGGCCGGCCGGCTGGTATCGCCCGTTAGAAGAGCTCCACACCCGCCCGCCCGCCCTGCGTTTCTCCCGTGGTTCCTGCTGCGGTTACTTTTGCGAAAGAGTTTCTATTTACTCTGGCGCTGCTCTGGTCGGAGTGAAAAAGGCGCGGTGGGGCGTGGCGTGGCGCTGCGCTGCGGTGTGTTGGCTGGCAGACATGGTGGGCCGATTCTTTTACCTCTCGCCAGCTACGCTGCTCCCTGGCCCTGACAGGTTGGCATCCCTGTAATGGTCTCGAGCTCCGGGCGCGGTGGGGCGGGGCGGGGCGGGGTGCAGTCGACTCGGAGGGGGCGTTCACTAGGCTGCTCCTGGGGGTAAGGGTGAGGGGGCGGGGCAGCAGCGCTTTTACCCCCCTGTATACAAGAGTGCTTTCTCGCCGGCTCGGTTGGTGAAAGCCGGGGGAAAAAAAAAGTAGACGAGGGATAAACAGCGAAGGAATAGACGGCGGCGGCCTTTTTATGGCATGTGTCACGAGGGAATGCCCCGGCCGGAAGTGTGCGAGAGAGAGAGAGAGAGAGAGAGAGAGAGAGAGAGAGAGAGAGAGAGAGTGAGAGAGAGAGAGAGAGAGAGAGAGAGAGAGAGGAGAGATAGGGTGGAGTAAGGGGAGGGGCATAGAAAAAAGGTGCTGACATTTGCTCAAACTGCAACCGCCCGTAAATCAAAATCCGACTGATTTTTTAAGTTATGTTACGTCGTTTGAATTCCTGAAACTACAACGACTCATAATTTCTTTCAAATGGAGGGTGCATAGCGAGGGGGCCTCAACTCCTGAAATCATGTGTACACAATCGCTGATATCTTCGAAATCATTGTCAAAAAATCTGGATCTATTGCCGAAAAAAATGATTTGAGTGCGTATTTTGGGCTAAGCTCAAAATACGCTTGTATTTACTTTACGAATTATTTCTTTCAGTTATAAGAGGTGTAATCATGTGAAATCATGTGAAATCTTGAAATCATGTGTACAAATTTTGGGTGAGTTGAGGCCCCCTCGGTGCATAGTCCTGGAAGCAGGTTTTGCTGAAAGCTTCTCAATTGTTTCAGAACACCCACGAGCGCAGCGAAGTGTTTTCTGCAAAGGGAAGGGGAAGCTTTGGGGGTTCTAATACCCGTCGACGGGGGAATTTTCGTAAAAAGCTGCTTATTTCTGTGTTACGTCGTAAGTAGGGCGGTCCCATCGCGGGCCGGTCGTACCCCGCGCCCCGCGGCCACGGCTCAGGCCGGGCCACCCTGACCGCACTTTCTGCCTGCCCCGCACCGCCCTGCCGGGGCCACCCTGCCCGGACCATAGACCAAGAGGGGTAGGGGTCAATAAAAGACGGAAAAGCCGCTTTCGTCTCGGAACGACTATTGCGCGTTCAATTTTCTTGTGTCTGTGGTGCGCGGCGCGGGCGTTGCAGAAGGGCCCCGCCACCCCGATCGCCAACCCCGCACTGCCCACTCCCCCAAACCATGCGGTTGCCATCTCATCTGGTCGCCCGCGCCACGCCACGCCACGCCACACTGCGCGGTCGGAATATTTTCAGACCAATGCGGACACCCGCACCCTCTCATCTCCCTCCATTCTACCCCCTCTCAACCCCCAAACTCCTTACTCTGCGGGGCCGGTCCGGAGAACACTGCCGTTTCCTTGGATTATTTTGCAATTTCGTTGCGCCGGGGGAAATGAACAAACGCACACGACAAGGAGAGGGACTGGGCGGGGGTGGGGAGGCACGCGGGGGGCACACGTGAGCACCAGCCCTGCGGCAGTCGGCAGTGGGATGACCGACGACGACGCCCCTTCCCTCCAACCCCCACACCCCTCGGTGACGCCCCCCACCCCCCTGGCGCCGCCGACCTATGGACATGGACCCCCCACCCCTTCACTACCCCTTACCTCCCCGATTGGCATGTATGTATGTATGGACGTATGGAAACACAACGGAGGCAATCCCTCGCCCTGACCGCCCCGCCCCCGCCCCGCCCCGCCCCGCCCCGCCCCCGCTCCGCCCCCGCGCGGCCAGGGGACTCTCCCCGCTCGCTCCACCGCCCCCGAATGCCATCACGGGTATTGCCCCTTAGCTCCCCTCTAGCTGCTTCCGTGCGGTTTGCCCGGGGAAAGGGTCAGAGGGGGAGAGGGGCGGGGGTTGATTCCACCCCTCCGCCGTTTCGCCTTGCTCTCATGTTCCGCCCTTATACCGCTTTGTGTACTGCTTTAGGCCAAACCACTCACTTTCCGAAGCACGGGCGGTCTGGTTGCCGGCACGCGGTGTCCTTGTTCTTCTGGTTTTATTCTTTTTTTTTGCTTCTTTTTTTTCCTCCCTTGGTCTCTGACTGCCTCCCCCGCCCGAGCCACGTCAAGTGCGCCGTCTCGAGATCTCTCTCGCTCTTGCTAGTTTGCTCTGCTGCCAGGATGGGAGCAGCATAGCAGGCCGCCCCGCCCACAGTCGCCCCACCCCGCCCCGCCCCGCCCCGCCCCGCCCCGCCCCGCCCCGCCCCGCCCCGCCCCGCCCCGCCCCGCCCCGCCCCGCCCCGCCCCGCCCCGCCCCGCCCCGCCGCACCCTGGTCCGGCCCGGCCGACATTTCAAAGTTGTCCCAGAATGCGACCGATATCGAAGGAGCTGGCTGGCGTGGAGCGGCGCAGTATAGATACTGCACTGCCAAAACTGCGGGTGCAGGATGACAAAGAAAAAGAAATGATAAAGATGAAGAGGGATATAAAGATACGCAGTAGAGAAGAATGCGCACGCTGGTTGCTCGGGGTGTTTAAGGAAACACGTATGGCAGTAACGAAGGGGAAACAGCTTTGAATTTTGGTGAACAGGTTTGGCGATAAGACTCTCTGACCCCCTCCCTGCGATAATATTATCTCCCTGCAATTATTTCATCCCACTGCGATCATATTCTCTCCCTGCGATAATCTGACCCCCTAGGATCCCCCTGCGATCAATCGATCTACCTGCATGGTTCCCGTACAAGTCTGGAAAAGCGCTGTAAAGTTGTCAAGTAGTCGAAAGTCACTTTTAAAAAATCAGGGAAAGTAATGGCAATTGCAAGGTTTATTTATAATATATTTTAGACGCTTCGCTAAGAATTTGGAAATATAAATTTGTCGACTACTTAAAAAATTTGCATACGAAAATGTCATGAAAATCTCAAAAATTGGTCTGCTAAGTCATGGAGAAAGGTCATGGAAAATGCCGGGTGCGAAAATATGAGAACGCTGTCGGAGGTGTTCAAAAATTTCAGAGATGTTTTCCCCTCGGGCAGTAAAGCAGGTTTGCCAAACTGTTTCCGGGAAGGTGCCGGGATGCAGGAACCATCTTTAGATGCAGCAGGTCTAGATATAGGCAGGCGTGTGGTGCAAGCTGCACTCGTGGTGGTTCCGGGGCGCGCGCGCGCTCGCTGCGAATAGGACGGCAAACTTTATGGCGATTACAGAGATGCAATCTATCGTAAATATAAAATGTTGATGGACCATTCTCTGGCGCGCTCGCCCGGGCCCGGAAGCGTCGCGTCTTTGTGCGCGCGCGCGCGCTCGCCATCTGCCCGGTGGGCGATAAATAAGGTTTAGTTGTCCGAGAGCACACCTTTGCGTCTGACGTAGAGGGCCATTACACCGAGCGCGCTGGGCTGGGGTCCATCCCCGCCCCAACCGCCCCACCCCGCCCCACCCCGTCCTCAAAGGGGTTACGGGTGGCGCCTTGCTCCTCTGCATCACAGCCGGCAGCAGCACTGCAGCAGCGGAAGAGAAATAGATTGATTCCCGGATGTGGGACAGGGTGGGGTGGGGGATGGGGTAGGGCTGGGTGGGGTAGTGGGGAAAAAGGGCTTGCATGCAGCGCAGTGCAGCGCGGCTCAGAGGACCGACGGGATGCCGGGGAGTGCAGGTCGCGTTCCTGGGAGGCTGGCTGACTTGGCTTCTGGCGGCGCTCGCCGGCCAACCTCATAAATTGAGACAAATTGCGGACAGGGATAGAAAAATTCCGGAAGTGCTGCGCGGGAAGGAGGCGGCTCGTCCTGCTGGCTGAGGTGAAACACACGGCCTGCGGGGGGCGGGGCGTGGCGGGGTGAGGCGATGCCAGGCCCGACATGACCTATATGGCCTGCACGCCCCACGGGGGCGGGGGAGGAGGGGATGCCGGCCGGGATCTTGGAATTCGGGTCCCGAGGCGAGATGGTCGTCCGGACGCGTCGCCCCTGCGCTGCGCCACCCCATCGCCCCGCCCGCTCACCCTCTCTCCCCTCGGCAACCCGTTTTCATCTGGCTGACTTCACATAGCTGAGATGTGTGCAAATATGAAACGGACTACGCGTCCTCCGGGGCGGGCGGGGCGTACCTGCCTGCGTCCCGCTGGGCTGGGCACCATGCTCGTCCCTCAGAGGTAGAGTTATGGAGAGAGAGAGAGAGAGAGAGAGAGAGAGAGAGAGAGAGAGAGAGAGAGAGAGAGAGAGAGAGAGAGACAGACAGACAGACAGACAGACAGAGAGAGAGAGAGAGAGAGAGAGAGAGAGAGAGAGAGAGAGAGAGAGAGTTACAATAACGGTGTGCTGTGCCGATGGAATTTGTCATGAACGCTTGTGCTGCGGTTTGGTCCAGCAAGGGTGTTCCCTGATGCTGGATGTGGACCTCACTGATCGCTGACCGCACCGGATGCTGCTGCCACTGCCACCACTTCTCTCTCTCTCTCTCTCTCTGTCTCTCTCTCTCTCTCTCTCTCTCTCTCTCTCTCTCTCTCTCTCTTTCTCTCTCTCTCTCTCTCTCTCGTCCCCCTCTCCTCCAGGTCGACACCCCTCTCCTCTTGAGCGCCTCGCCACGCCACGCCGCTGCCGCCGGGGCCGTCTTCTCATGCCTGACCCGAAAGTTCTGTGTCCCGAACTTAAAGTGGTCCCTAATGGCACTTTGATTAATGTCGACTAAATGACTCGCTCGCGCCGCTCTCTCCCGCCGCCGCGGGTAGGTAGGCCGACGATGTCGGGGCGCGAGCAGAGGTGTTGCGCGCGAGATGCGCGAGCAAGCCCCCAGGGTCTCCTCTCTGACCCTGCCCAGTGGAAAGGGCTGCGGGCGCGAGATGCGCGAGCAAGCCCTCGCAGGTCCTCCTCTTTGATCCTGCCCAGCAGCCCATTGGCACGGGCCGGGAGGGGGGGTGCGAGTAAGCGGGTTCATGTCACGTGGGTCCATAGGCCTCTGCTGATTGGTCCGGATTGGGCTCCTTTGTGAGAACAAAGTTTACCGTTCCACGAGCCCCGCCCCGCCACGACCTGTGGCGTTTGGTCACGTGGGGGTGCGCACTCCGGTACACAGCACAGCAACTTGGCCCCTCGGTGGCCGCCCCGCCCCGCCCCGCCCCGCCCCGCCCCTCTGCGCCGCGTCCGGAACTTTGCGTAACCCAGCAGGACTGGGACTGAACAAGGCCAGTGGTCCTTGCACGTTGTACTGCCGCCCGACGTCCGCCGTGCCTGGTATATATATATATATATATATATATATATATATATATCGTTTCCCGGGGAAAGTTTGGATGAAATCGGGTCGTTGGGGAGGTGGAGTTGGAATAAGAGTAGATAGATAGGGTTTAGGGAGATAAGAGGATGGGGGAGAAGGGCGAAGGCGGAAAATGAGTGGGGATGACGGAGCCTTGCACCCGGCTGTCCGTGGACTGCTCGCTCCCGTCCCGTAGCTGTTTGACTGGGGGACGTGCAAATTATTTTATCGCGAACAAACCGAACGCTCGAATACACGGCTTTATTGCGCCGCTGCAATAAAACGCGGTGCCGGGATTGATTCCGTGCCGTGCGAAAAAAAGCTCGCCGGCGTTTCATTTAGTCATTTCTTTGTATCTATATTTTTCTTTTATCTCATTTCTTTTTCTCTTTTCAATTTTTTTAAAATTTATCCGGCCTGTCGTGCTGTCTGTGGGTGATGTGGTGGGGCGTACTGGACGGGAGGGAATGTCTGGGTAATCCTCTCAACCCTTCTCTTTTACCGCCGGTCGTTTTCTCTCGCTTAAAAAAAAGGTAGGAAAACGTCAGGCGGCGCACTGCAATCTGCCCGGCCCGCACCCTACCTCTCGTTGGGAATAAAATTTGCAGTTTGACAGAAATTTCGTGCCCGGCTGCGTGGGAGGATTTATGTAAATGTATTTAAATATTCCTCGCTGAATCTTTTTATTTTCATACAGCAGGTCTCCGGTTTGCCTTGCGCCCATGGAGCCGGGCAGGGCACAGTTGTGCTATTTCTTTTGTTTTATTAGGAAATGTGAGTGCTTGGGGGCTTAGTGAAGGCTGCAATCACGCAACGCTAGTTTTCGCTAGGTTTGTCTCTCACTTCCTGACCTTCGCTCGCGTCCCTTATTCGGAGAGAGAGAGAGAGAGAGAGAGAGAGAGAGAGAGAGAGAGAGAGAGAGAGAGAGAGAGAGAGAGAGAGAGAGAGAGAGAGAGAGAGAAGTGTCTCTCTCCTCGGAGCGGGCTCACGTCACAGTCACACACGCTCAGTGCCTGCGGGGCAGCGGGGCTGTCGGGCCGGAGCCGGAGCTCCAGCCCCACAGAAACTCTGAGAGCTGAAAGGGAGGAAAAAAATATGGGTGGAAAAAAAAGGACTATGATTAAAGCAAATGAGGAGCGGGGATTATCGGAGGCCGCTATCTCCCCCCCTACCTCCTTCCCCTGGTAAAGGGATGAGGTCTCAAGCCACGTGACCACGCGAGCTAACAGGGAGAGCGTGTCGCGTTGCAATCAGGCGCGGGGTGGAGAGAGTGAGAAGAGAGGAGGGAGGAGAGATACCAAGTAAAAAAAAAAAAAAAGATGCCTGCCGCACGGAGCTTGTTACGGAGACTGTACTCTCTAAAATTAGTGGTATTATTTCGATGAAGCACGACGTTTTTTCCCCGTATCCTGCTCCGTACCTCATATGTTGCCTGGTATAGGAAAAGGGGAAAAGATACGGACCGCCGTGGCTGACCTAACAGAGAGGGATCAGGATTGTAATCAACGAGATCGTTTCCGTAAATTTTCCATACCCGCAGTTTTCTTATCATGTAAAATATTTGCTCTCAGTCGCCGTGTTGTACAGCGTGATGGCTCATCTCTCCGCGCGCAGGGCCGCTGCATCGACCCTGTAGTATTCCGATATTATTACGGATCGTCGACGTTGAGTGTTTCCGCTGGCAGGCGGTGGCGGTACACCCTTAGGCGGCACATGTAATTGCAGCCGACTGCGAGCTGCGAGCGAAACAGGCCGCGGCTCCGGAATGAATGGATGGTGGATGACGGGATAGAGAGCGGGGAGAGAGAGAGAGAGAGAGAGAGAGAGAGAGAGAGAGAGAGAGTGGGTGTGGATAGGCAAGGTATTCTCTCCCAATAAGTGGACGGGCATTATGCAGGCCAAGTGCGCGCGTACGTCAGAGCGTTGTTACCAGACGTCATCCCCGATGCAATTTCCTGTGGTTGATGCACAGTTCCGTTGCGCGACTGAGCCTGTACGTGTGCGTGAGTATGTGTGTGTGTGTGATCATGTGTGGAGGGAGGCCCCACCAGGAATCACGTTTGCAGAGGCCACTGTGTTTCGGCTCCTCAGTAAACAATGTTTTTCGGATACATAGAAATTTTTCATGAGTTGAGATATGACGCATTGTAAAATTACTACAATTTGATGGCACTTGATTTCGACTTGTCACTCTGAAACGAACATGAATAGGCTACCGTAAATTTATAAAACCACTAGTTTCGTAAATTTGCGAGAAAAAAATACTAAGTGTCTGTCCTAGCTCAGCTGCTGGTATATAAGTGCGGCTGTGCGGCTCTCTTTTCGCCGTGGTTTTCCTTCCTTTTTTTTTTTTGCTTTGCTGTGCCGAGCTGGTGATGAGTAAAAGTGATGAGGTGTCGATCGCTGCTAAAAGGGTTTCGTGGCCGGGTGCGGCGTGGCGGGGCGTGGCGGGGCGGGGCGGGGCCGGGCGCTAAGACGAGGAGGTCGCGTGACCTGAATGTTTAGGGGCTCGGGCCCGCGCCGGGTGGGCTCAGGCAGGGCGCTCCGTTGGGGCGGAGCGGGTCACGTCTCCCCCAGACCGCCCCCCCCTCCTCCTCCCCCTCTCCGACGCCCCCAAAGAATTTGCGAAATCAGCGGTCCTTCCATCACATCAGCTTTTGTTCTGGTGCAGCACGGCGGGGCGGGGCCAGAGGAGTTGGCACGCATCCTGCTCATGCTGGTCTCTGCTGCCGGGGGGAGGGGGGAGGGGACCCTCTGTGAGGATCAGGGGGAGAGGGGGGAGGATTTAGGGGGGGGGGGGTCTCCTAGTAGGGTTGCTCGAGCATGAACATCAATTCAGACCCCTGCTGACCGTCATTACTGGCCAATCTCAAGGGTTGCCGGTCCTAGCCCTGGCCTGTATGGTCGGACTATGCGCCTTGCAAATGAGGATGTGACGTCACCACGCGTTGCCGGCCAGGACTGTCGTACTGTGTGTGTGTGTGTGTGTGTGTGCACTGCCCTGCACAACACCCCTGCAGTCCGGCGGCGCGGGTTGTGTGTGTAACCGGGCCCGCTCAGCATCTGTTTTACTTCCGCCTCTGCCCCCCGCCGCCCAACGCGGTTTCCGTGTTGGCGAGCTTGTGTAAAGTTTCTTCATCTCTACTTTTATGTCCTGACCCCTTGCCTTTTTGCAAGTGCGCGCGCGCAAGCCGCTGCGTGTGTTGCGAGCGCGAGCCGAGTCTGTATTCTCTCTCTCGCTCCCTTTATTCCTCTTTCTCTCTCTCTCCTTTCACTCCTTCTCTCTCTTTTACGTTGTGTGTGTTAGTGTTGGTGTTAGTGTGTGTGTGTGTGTGTGTGTGTGTGTGTTTGTGTAAGAAGCACTGGTATAAACGTTGGGTAGAGGAATAACGACTGGTGGGAGGGAAAAAAATGTCGCGTGTGTGTGTGAATGTGTGTGCTGGTGTCACACGCAGGCTCGGCTGCTGCCGCTGTTTCATTGCTCGCCTGAATGAAGGCTCGCCCTCGTAAAGCGTACTACGGCACGGCACGGTGCTGCGGCTCGTGATGCGGGTTCACGTGGCTTCCGGAACGGAATAGGGCTACGGCCGGCGCAGTGGCACGGGGGTTGCCCGCCGTACGATCGGCTTATGGAGTTGGACCGAACATGTCGCCGCGTTTTCGACTCGAAGAATAACCGTAGTGAGCCCTAATTCTGGCCTGAATTTTATTTCGTTTTCGCATAGCCTCCCTGTATGGCGCGAGGACCGCCGCAAGCCGCTTACGCTGTTGAAATGGCCGTCCACTGTCGTCACCCTCTGTGGTGTGAACACTGTTTTATTTCATTTAGAACTTGAACCATGTATACCGTCGCAGTCGCCGGCGGCTGGACGGTGTACTCTCCCGAAGCTTCTTTGACGTCAAGACGGCACTCATTCTCTTGGCGAAGCCCGGCCCGGCCAGGGCTGCAAGACTCCTCCACGCAAAGTTGGATGGTGGCCTGTGTGCTTTATTCGCCCCCGAGAGCAAGCAGCAGCAACACGGCCTCGGCCCCGGCTGCGGCCCGCGCGCCCCCTGCGGGGCACCGGTCTCGGCCCCGGGGTCCCGGCCTCCACCGCCGCCGCCGTACGGTAACTTTGGTCATTACTGTTCACCAGGGTCGCCCGGGGCCAACGCAAATGTACCGGGCAGCAAGCTGCATGTGGAAGAAAGGGCTGAAGAAAGGTGTACGGCGCCCGGGGCATCTATGAATTTTGGTGTACATATTTTGTTAAATTTTACTGAATTTTACCGAATTTTCGGTAGATTTTTTAAACTCTCGTGAATTTCCCTGTTTTTTTTTCTACATTGTCCTGGATTTTCCTTAATTTTTCTGATTTTTTCTGAATTTTTCTGAACTACGAGGTGTGCCAAAAATTTGGAGTTGTTACCCCTCGATGGCGAAGGCGCTCCGGTAGCAAAATCTCCTGACCCTGTCTGAGGCTGCGTGCGTGCAATGGCATACGCGTAAGTAGTCCAATTGCGTCCCGTAGGACTGCAGCGCTGCACACGGACTTCCTCGACACAATTTTTCTTACTCAGCTAAACTGAAGTTACACTGAAGCTATGTACTTCTTTTCTGAAAAATGGTCTTGTCGGGTCTTGTGTATGGGGAAAATCTTCACGAAGTAGAGTTGTAAAAGTACAATTACAAATAGTTAAATTATGAACACTTAATGTTGACTAGAAGTTTGTTGTCAATTTAGAACAGTTTTCGTAAGTCATAAACTACAAAATATATCGTTATCTACAAAGAAACTTTTTATATAGTATCTATGTTGCTGTTTTTCCGCATAGTTTTTGTCGTCCATAGCTGCAAACTATGTACAGAGTCAAATCGTTGACCATCGCCAGTAAAATTCTGCGTAGGCACGTGATTATTTTGTGACATGCACGCAGTCACACTCACACGGAGAAGCTCATGAGCATTTAGCGTGTGCGGTCGGATCTCCTCTCTCAGACACAAGAAACGAGACCCGCCGTGGCAGCGGATGGGGTCGGGTCCCATCCGGAGAGCGTGCGGGTAGGGGCTGAGACTCGGACATCGCCTTGGAAATGATGTGCTGTGGGCTGGCTGGGCGCCGCGTTGCCCCGCCCGGCGGGAGTCTGATGGGGCTTTGTTGTGGCAGCACTGCATGCCTCACAGGCGTCAAACGGGCCGTCCTCAGCTCACCACCACCCCCGCCGGCGCGGGGCTGGGAGGCGCTATGCGGCCCGGAGCGCAGGGGAGGAGCAGGCTGGCCCCCCGGCTATCCGTCGCGGGGGATTCCGCCTCATTTGTGAAGATTTCTGACTCCATTCCAGTCTCGTCCGCCCTTTTTGTCGTGGTGGAATGGGGATGGCGATGTTGGTCGTGGTGGTGGTGGGACAGGAGCAATGTGAGAGATGGACTGCGTGGCGAATTGGGAAATTTATCATACACATGTATTTTCGGCTTCATTTGATCGGGGGCCGTTTTGAATTTATCAGCAATTTGCTCGCCGCCGTCGTTCGGCATAACATCACGCACAAGGCAGTCGGGATTGAGACTCACGTTGCGGACACAAACGCGTTACCCTGCCCTAGTGAAGTCTGCCTCCTGCCTCCCCCATTATACATGTCGGGTGGGGCGGGGCCGGGCCGGGCCGGGCGCGCCGAGGGGCCGTACAGCATCGTGCTGTCAGAGCGGACCGGAGCCACCCCGGGGGGCGCCTGGACACACGATCGGATGCGTGCGACCCCCCAACCCCAGCCCCGGACAGCTCGGCCCAGCCGGGACTCGCCCTCGTCACGGGGGTGAATGGCCATGGCCCTAAACACAGCCACGATCAGGGTGTGAAGTTAACTTGACCGCGAAATTGTTTCCAACTTTTCGTCATTTACTTTTCAAAGGGGGGATGTACTAGCGTAAACGAGTGATGATTAGAAAGGTCAATGTACACTGAACTATCGTTACTCTTACTCAAGTGTTCAAACCACCCCTTCACTCTAAAGTTTTTTCTAACAAATTTGCTTAGTAACTACTAAGCGTTCGTGCTGTCATCAGTTATAAAGAAATTCTTTTAGAATTACTAAACTTTTGCCTAGTATTACAAAACGTTTTTCTAGTATTATAATTACTTTAGAGTGTTGTGCCTGAAGTTAACTTTCGTAACAAAATAATTCGAGTTCTGTTCTTTTTATTTTATTTCATTTTAATAATTATGAAAGCGTGAAGCAGATTGGTTGTCCCAGAACCTCGGCGCGGTACGTTGCGCGATTACCGATTTCCACTCCACCGTTTTGTTGAGCGCGGTCGTCTGCGTTCAATCGAAGCTGTGAGCGGAAAATGTATGAATAAATGCGGTATAAAATGACCGGAGCCGCTCCGCTCATACCGTATACGATTGGCGCTGAGGCCGCCCGTCCGGAGATATGGCTTCCGGGCGTGGCGACGACCGCCCAGCGGGGGGCGGACAGGCTGCCGGGCGGGCGCGTTGTCTGGAAGGGCCCCGCCCCGCCCCGCCCCGCCCCGCCCCGCCCCGCCCCGCCCATGCGACGTTATTGTAGGGCCACCCCATATCGTAAACAGCTGTCCGGTGTGGCGGGCGAGCCCGCGGCGGGGGGCGTGGCGGGTGCCTCTGCGGGGTCACACATCGCGTCACGGCCAGGACCGCTGGGCGGGGGCCGGGGTGTGGCCAAAGGGGTCCTCAACTTAAAAAAAAAATTATTGCACACCCTTAAAAAAATCACTAAAATATAAGAAAAAAATCAAGAGAAAAATCAGGAAAAAAATCAAGAAAAATCATTAAAAAAATTGAGAAGATTACACTTTTTAAAAAATCAGGAAAAAAATAAGAAAAACATAAGGAAAAATCATTGATTATCACAAGACACCAGAAAAATCAGTGTAAGCTTGACTTTATAAAGAAGGATTGCTCGGGTTGGGCGAGGTGGGGCGGCACATTAGGGAAGTATAATGATAAACCACGCGGCGTGTTGGGTGACTGCGGCGAGCGCTGCGGCCTGCGGGTCGCGGATTAACGTCAGCGCGCGGAGAGAAGAGATGCGGGAGAGAAAGGAGAGCCCTCGAGCTGAGGCAGGGCGATGAAGGAGAGCCCCCCCCCCCCTCCTCCGCCGTAGCCTCTACTAGCCTCTCTTCATACGTACAAATAAACACAAACACACTCTCATACACACTCACGCTCGCTCTCACAATCACAGACACACGACGCTTGGTGGCCCACGCCCACGACAAAAGGATCATCCGGCTCCCCCCCCCCCCCTCTCCTTCAACATGAACTGCTCCCCGGTGAAGCCAAGCCAGTCAGCCAGCCAGGCAAGCAGGCGGGCAGGCAGGCGCCGGGGGAAAGGGGGATGCGGCAGGGCCTGCGGGAGCGGGGATACAAAGAATGAAGAAGATTTCCGCGTGGGACGCGGTGGGAAGAGAGAGGGAGAGAGAGAGAGAGAGAGAGAGAGAGAGAGAGAGGAGGCGCTCGTGTATGGGTCGGTTAGGTTTTGTTGCGCGGGACAAACACGCCGCGCGCCACCATAATGCCGCGCCGAATTCTCCTCAGCGAGCTGTATATAGCGGCGGCGTGTGAGCCACGTGCGAGCGGGCATGCGCGCGCGCCCGTGCACGAGGTGTGATGAGGGCAAGCTCAGTGCGTGTGTGTGCGTGTGTGTGCGTGTGTGTGTGCACGTGCACATGAGGGAGAGCGTGATTGAACGCACGTGAGGAAATCTCAGTTGAGGAGATCCTGCTGCTGCTCGCGCCCTTTGGCACCCGACGCCCAAAAGCAAATGGAACGTGATTGTGATTGCGCTTGGTGGCGTGGTGCACGTGGTGGCGGCGGTGCTCTGCTCTAACAGCCATGCATGTACGCTCCCCCACCCTCGGTAGAAAATATGTCTGATTTTTGTAGGAAAAAGGGAAAACTTTGAGGACCTTATAACTCCTTTGATTTTGAGGAAGTCTCTTCAAAATTTGTAGAGATTTCCCTTATTCTTTGAGGATTCTTCCTCAAACTCTGAGGGGTTTCCCACACTGAAAATGCAGGAGTCGCCTTTTTCGATCTTGGGGGAGCGACTTTTCTGTAGCAAATTTTCATGCTCCTTTGGGAGAGCGACATAGATGAATATCGCTCTATTAGAGTAACTTTGATGACTCTTTTTGAGTCATATCATCAAACGTCACTCTTCTGGAGCGATTTAAAAATTCCAGAAAAGACTCGATCTGAGTCGTTTTAGGGAAAGTTACTTTTACTGAGCGATGAAAAAATGCTCCTCTCATTAGGGGCGAGAAATGTGACTAGCACATTTCCAGTGCACAAATTACGGAAGTTCCTCAAAGTTTTCCCTTTTTCCTCAAAAAAATCAGACATTGTTTTTACCGTGCCACGCCTCGTAAAAAAAGATTTTTTTTCATTTTTTTTTCGAAATGTAACCCCAGTGCTCTTAATTCACCAATAAATCATTAAAAAATCATATCTTCGTCTTAAGCTGTGATAAATATTCCATAACGTTATGGCTGATCTGATGACGTTTAATTTTTATGTGAAATAATCAGTCTTCCCGACCCAGATGTGTGACAGTATTTCCGCGCTACGCGCGATTATCAAAGCCATAATAGTAAATGGGATTTATTGCAGTGTGGAAGCGGGACCCAGGACCTATCGCGCGCGCTGCTGTTGTGCGGCTGCCGATATGAGATTGCACCGCGCCGCCATTGCTGCTGCTGCTGCTGAAATTACGCCCTGCTGATGAATTCGGCTGTTGCGAGCAGCAGCGGCGATATAGGGAGGGTGGGGCAGTAGGGAGGTGCCACTCGTTACACAGCGCGCTGCCTGCAGCAGGGCGGCTGGTGTGGCGCCCTGCTCCTCCACCCCGCCCCGCCCCGCCCCGCCCCGCCACGCCACGCCCCGCCACGCCACGCCCCGCCCCGCCACGCCACGCCCCGCCAGGTGACACGCTGACACATCAAACCCTCCCGCCGCGTGTTCATACTGTGCGGCGCGCTTGCCCTCTGCCCCTCCCCCCTCCCCTCCACACGGCTGTGCTACTCTCCTCCCCTATCTCTCTACTGCTCCCCCCCCCCACCTCTGCCTCTGGTACACACCTGAATCGCCCGGCCGGTCGTGAAATGACGTAGAGGTGGAATCGGCGCATGTCAAACATGCGGAAATGGGGGTGGGGGGTGGGGGTAGGAACAGGATGGTGGAAGGGAGAGGAGGGAGGGAAGTTCCGGACGCGGCGGGTAAACACACGACAGCAGGAACACGGACAAGTGAATTTTATGGTGCTGTAAAAGTGTTGGCCGGTCGGGGGGTTAAGGGAGGACGGGTGGGAGGATGGGGAGGGAAAAGATGAAGGCGGGGAAGAATGTATGACTGAGTGTGAGAGGAGGAGAGGATGTGTGTCTGTGAGAGATATAGAGAGAGAGGGGGGGCGAGAGAGAGAGAGAGAGAGAGAGAGGGAGAGAGAACGAGCGCCTGACAGAAGTCCGCTTTATTTTCCGATTCCGTGTTTGTTCGTCTCATGGGCAGCATTAGTGTTTGCGAGCGACTTTTGCTTATCATTTCATTTCCATCCCCTCGCGGGTGCTTCCGCGTGGTGGCGCGTGGGGCGTGGTGGGGTGGGGTGGGGTGAGGCGGGGCGGGGCGGGGCCAGGCCGTTAACAAAGTGGCACGCAGCAGCAGGCCCCGAACCCACGCCCCGCCCCAGCCGACCGAGACGATTTTCTGTGAAATCTGGAAGCGAGGCCGCCGGCGCTGGTCTGCCCTGCCCCTCGCCACCCCACCCCACCCCGCCCCGCCCAGGGAGAAGAGGCGAGGCGAGCGGTGCTCCCCTTCCGCGAGAGCGAACACGCCGATGGCTGATGTTTCTTTGGGCGGGCGCGCTGGGCTGGGCGGTAGTGGTGCCATCGGACTCGCTCTCTCTCTCTCTCTCTCTCTCTCTCTCTCTCTCTCTCTCTCTCTCTCTCTCTCTCTCTCTCTCTCTCTCTCTCGCTCCCTCGCGTACCGTCGCCCCTTTTTACTGTCACCCTTCTCGCTCACTCCTCTCGGCGGCCGCGGCGGAGCGTTTTTAATTAAGAAGTGGAGTCTTTTGCCTCGCTCGTTCTTCGCAATTCATATTCTTGGCACTCTGTAGCGGGGCTGGGCAGGGCAGGGCGGCCAAAGGAAGCCGGCCTGCCTCCGGGGTGGGGTGGGTCCGGGTGGGGCGGGGCGAGGCGGGGCGGGCACGCCTGCTCTCAGCACTCTCAGCGGCGTACGCCGCCACGGCCGTGCGTTGGCTCTGCTCTATTCGGCCCGCTGAGACACCTTGACTGCACGAGTGTTGCAGGAGCGCGGAGACCGCGCGACAGCTTCAAAGTAAATTACAATAAAATAAGAAAGCCTCCGCGTTGGTGCGTTGTTGGTGGCGGCGCTTCTCGTCAGTGCAGACTGCGGACGATCACGGTAAATATGTTTTCAGGAGTTCTCACAGGAAAGTTTTGCTCACATCCGATTTTTTTCTCCCTCTTTTTGGCCGTTTTTGGAATTTTGTGGATGGTACCCGGAAAATTATCCCAACTTTCCTGGAAATGGTGAAAACTCCCCGGGGGTGTGGTGCGTGGAGCGGGTTGGGTGGAGCCGATTACAGAGAACGTATGGGCGAGGTCGCCGCCGCTGGACTGCATCGGACAGCGAGGCGCGCCCTCCAATGAGAAGCAGCAGGATATCCTTGTGGAAAATGAAGAGAGGGGCAAGAGTGAAATAAAGTGGCTGTGATAGTGAAGAAAAGTGAAGGGTTGTACTCCCTCTCCATCCCGCGACTGAGTGCGTGGATAACAAGCGGAAAACAAATCTGAATTTTGGCGTACAAATGTTGAAAATTTGTGTAAATTTTCAAAAAAAATTGATGAGTTTTCATTGAAGTTTTTTGCAGGCTAGGTTCTGGACTTCCTCCAATTCTTCTATATTTTCTTGCATTGTTTTGAATTCTTTTTATTTGAATTTTTTTCTAAATGTCTCTGAATTTATTTGACTTTTGTATCCGCATTTTCGTGAACTACGAGGCGTAAAAAAAAAATCAGAGTTGTCTCCTCCTCGGTAAATAATGTCGGGCTGCTTTTATTTCGATCTGTTCTCCGGGGCAGCGCGCGCTGGAGAGGGGGGGGCTGCAGGCGCGGGGGGCGGAGGGGAGGGGAGGTTAGGTTCCGGGCTGTTCGCTGCAGCACACTGATGATGCAGGAGGAGGGCGGGAGCCGAGCTGCGGTCGTTGTCGTTTGGAAATGCAGCAGTTTTAGAGAATGGAAGGAGTCGGTCGCGCTAGCCGGACCTCGTCCAGGCCCAGTCCCGGCCGGGCGAGTTTGCCGTTCGAACACAGTTTGCTGCACGCCTCGTAAAACATGAATACATTGTCGTGGCTCGGCTCGGCGGGATCCTGGTGGTGCCGGCAATGGGATCAAACTTTCTGGTCAGTTCGTTCTCTGGCGAGGCGGGGCGGGGCGCGGGGCGCGGGGCGCGGGGCGCGGGGCGCGGGGCGCGGGGCGCGGGGCGGGGCGGGGCGGGGCGGGGCGGGGCGGGGTGAGGATGTGGGATGGTCTGGTCCGCGCGTTCCAGCCAGGCGGAGGGACGAGGGGAAAAAAAAAAATAAAGTTGAAACGACGTCATGTTGTTTCCCATCCCATGCTCGCTGGCAGCAGCGGGTCAGCTCGGGCCCCGCACACGCCCCGTACCCCCGTACGTCCCGGATGGTTAAAGTTTTTAAATTCCTCTCCGCGGGCGAGCGCTGGTCTGCTGCGCTCCGGTGCGGTCCGACCCCTCCGAGGGGGAAACAACTCTGAATTTTGGTGAACAAATTTTGCGAATTTTTGTGTGACTTGATGATACCTTAACACCTTTATTTACGAAAGTACAAGACACAATAAGGTGTCAGCTTGCTTTTACTCTGGATTCAGGAAACCGAGCGCGTACCCTGGGTATGCAGGTCGGGGTGGTGAGTAGGTGAGTGGGTGAGTGGCTGGCTGAAGCGCGGTCCGCGCGAAACAGTACAGTGAATTTTCCTAAATTTCTCTAAATTTTTCTGAATTTCTCTCAATTATCCTGAATTTTTCTGATTTAAAAAAAAAAAAAATCCTGACTTTTTTCTCGCGGAATTACGAGGTGTACAAAAATTTCAGAGTTGTTTCCCCTCGGACCCGACCCGCCCGCCAAGAGCGCTGTTTATTCCTGTGCGCGTCGTAAAGGGTGGATTAGGTCCGTCTGTGTGTCAGCGTGCCTGTGTGTCAGAGTGTCCGTCTGTGTTTGTGTGTGTCAGCACGTGTCTGTGTGTCAGCGCTTGCACGTCCTCGACGATGACTCCGAGAATTGTTTTTATGTTGCGCTGGCTGGATACCGTGACCTGGTCACGCGCATTCTCTCTCCCCCCCCCCCCCCCACCCCCGCGCGGTCCCACCCCGCCTCGTTTACTCCCACCCTCATCCCACTTATTGTACGCAGTGTCTTTATAGAAGCATAACGCTTTGTGGCCCGTAAATGTTTTATATTCACTGTAAAAAATGTTGGGATTTTTACTATACCCTTGTATGGGATATTTCCTATACATGGTATGGTACCTGAAAAATCTCATAAATGTATAGGAAATCTACCATACCTCAAAGCGTGTATGGGAAAACCCCAAACTACATAGGAAAACCACTACAAATGTCAAGGAAATTTGCCATACATGTATGGAGGGCACACGCTGCTATGCATGTATAGGAAAATCACTTGACGGTAGGGAAATTTTCCTATACACTGTTAGTTCTTAAAAAAAATAAAAAAAATAATAAAATGGGTCGCCGCATTAAATTTGATTGCGCCTACAATTCACTGCTCGGTTGTACATTGAGGGAGGACATTCTCAATGTCCGAGGACTATGGTATTAAAGATCACCGGACTTCTGTGTTCATATCTAATGAACACATTTGGTATAATCAGTACCAAATTGTGTTTCGTTTGGTTATACATTGTATCTGATGTAGTAATGAGCAGTCCGAAGCCAGTTCCAAATATTATTCTTAGATATTCAGAGTGAAGCAATATCGCATGCTAGTGGTAAAAAGTTCACGAAAGGCAGGAAGGTAAATGCATCCAGCATCAAAACATTTGGTCCAAAAATTCCACGAACTGTAAACTGTCGGCCACGCCTCCCGGGCCGCTCACTCCACTCCTCCTCACCGGGCCATCCCCGATCCGGGACTGGCCTGGCGGGAGGGGCGCGCGACCTCGGGATCACCTGGACACGCTGGGGCGCGTCTCCCAACTCGTCCCAGTGGTCCAGTGGTCAGCGTGACGGGTTCGCAGCAAAGAAGTCCGGGTTCAACTCTTCTTCAGGTAAGGTAATTCTTCGTAAGTTGAATGCATAATTACATGTAACAATTAACTTTGACAAGCAATGTGAAACGAAAGGAAGTTGAGAGCAGTACAGGGAAGAAATAAATCACTATTTTCTGTTTAGAAATGGATGCAAATGTATAAGAAAATTCCTATACATTTGTGGTGGGACCACCACACATATATCGTATATACCCTACACACGTGTATAGGAAATTTCCTATACATGTATGGGAAGAATACTATCGTGTATGGTAAAATTACGACACGCGTGTATAGGAAAATTCCTATACATGCATATGTGAAAAGCGTCAGATACATTTATAGGAAATCTACCATAGAAATTTTTTACAGTGTTTACTTTGTAATCATGGGGGAGAAAAAGGAACGCGCGGGTAACAGGAGTTATAGGGGTGGTGGGGGTGGGGGAGGAAGGGGTTTGGGAGTGAGGGTGACGACGCCCTGCAACACGCTTTTTCTCTTCAGTCGTCCGCGCTTCAAGAGGAGCAGCGAGGAGCTGTAAAGTGAAAGAGGTCCTTCCGAGAAAATAAGAAATTGAAGGTATTTTCTTTTTTTGTTTTTACGGGTGCTATCTGCGAGGTCCGCCCCGGCGGTCCCACCCCGTCCCGTAATACTGAGATCGGTGGCGCGGGATCTTTTCGTCATGACGGTCTCAACTTATTTTTTCCGGGATGAAATCGAAATGTTGACATGGGCTGGACTTGTTATGCGGCCAGCTGGACGTGCAATCATAATCATAAAATAAAACTATAAAAAGAATGATGCAGCAAGACAATCGTGGGTGTTTTTATTTCTGTTTGGAGCGTAAACGTCTGGAGGCAAATTAAGCTCGTAAAAGGAGTGTGCGGCTCGGAGCTGCTGGGGCGGGGCGGCGGCCATGTGATAAAGCGGCCAGTGGAAGTCTTCCGCCCCGAGGAATTTGAATTTAATCCGTGCGAATGAAAAATGTTTATTAAACAGCTTTGGGCGGCGCGCGCGCGCCTTTGTTGGATTTATGGCCGCAATAATACCATCAGCAGTGCCTTATTTGAACACGAATGTGCAAATTATTTTACAGTCCCGCGGGGGCGGGGGTAATGCTTCCCTGGCAGTGTATAGCAGTGGGCGCCGCCGGCGCGCGCGTGGGAACCGCTGTGCGAGAATAATGCAACAAGGGCCGTCCCCGGTGCACTATATGCGGCCGATGTGCGTCTCGACGTGAAGTGGAAAAGAGCACACGATAAGAACGATGGCAATTTTTTTTTTAAAGGTTCATTTTCAATATGAGAAAAAACTGTTCATATTCTGAGGAATCCTTCTCCAAGAAAAAACAAAACGATCCAAAACAAAATACAAACTTCCCTTAATTAAAAGATGAGCAGTTTCCCTCAAATTAAATGTGTCTCAAATTCCCCCCCCCCCAAAAAAAACAACAACAACATAATAATAATAATAATAATAATAATAATAATAATAATAATAATAATAATAATAATAATAATAATAATAATTATCAGACATTGTTTTTATTTGCATACTGGAAACTCGAGTGTGTACAACTCACAATCTTAAGGTCAATGTGGATTTCACAGCAGGCGCCCAGGTATACGCGATTTCTCATACTTGGTGGCGGTGGTGTAGACAAACAAAGTGTGACGGAGATGATCTATATAGGCCGCTCTACTATTGAGGCTTTCGCTGCCGCGCGAGTGTACCGCCGTCTGCATGTTCAGAGCGTGAGCATGAGGCACAGGGCGAGGAGGAGGGGGAGGAGGATCAGGGAGCGCAGGTCTCAGACCCATAGGAAGCCGTGGATCTGAGCGGCGCCCCCAGTCGTCCTGATGGATGGCACTTGCGCCCACTGGAGGCTACACCTGCTTTGTCTCCTTGTTCTCGAGCGGGGCTGGCGGGCGTGGCGTGGCGGGGCGGGGTTGCGCAGGCAGGCAGGGATAGAGAAGGGACCCTCCCCCCCCCCCCCTCCCCAGTGTTTGGCCGCGCGTCCAATCGCGCCATAATGGGGTGAAAGGAGACATCGCATCGTGACGTATGGGCGGCCGGGCGCAGGGCGCAGGGCACCTACAGGGCTTGGGGCTTCTCTCTCGCCGCCGTCGCCATTGTGAGCCCAGGCGACCGCCACGCCCCATACTCCCGTGTGTGTGTGTGTGTGTGTGTGTGTGTGTGCGCGTGCGTACCGATGCGTACGGTGTGTGTGTGTGTGTGTGTGTGTGTGTTGACTGGCGGTGGATATTGGCTGCCGGCGGCGTGATCGCGCGCGGTGGTTTGCGTAGCCGGCGCGCCTCTGCCGGGCTGCGGACGATACGACGTAATGAATGTTGATCCGGACTTGTTTGGCTGCTGCTGCTGCTACTGCTGCTGCTGGACGAGCTGCCACTGTAAAAGAAAAAGTTCATAGATTTACGTCTTGTTTCGTAATTTGCGGTAATTTGTTATTACGAGCGCAGTCGTAGATTTACGACAGCAAATTCTCAAATTCGTCAAAGTAAACAAAGTCGTGGTTGTAAAAAAAAAAAATCCTTAAAACACAACTGAAGGATTTAACTTTCCGACATTTACCATGGAAAATTTTCCCGTAACCCTCACGAATAGTTTTTACAGTGGCCGGGCGTCGCCCGGGCGACTACTGTGACTATAGTGGAAGGAGAGGGGCGCGTGACGGGATGACGCGTGGAGCTGGTGGGAGGAGGAGAGTGCACGGTTTAAAAGAAAAAAAATAGGGTGCAAAGAGAGAGCAGTAACAAACTCCCCGATTTTAAAGAATCCCCTTCAAAAATTGTGAAATTTTTCTTTTAATAAGGAAACATTTTCAAAATCGGAGGAGCTTTCTTCAAAATAATGAAGGAGTTACTTGAAGTTTTCCTTTTTTTTCCTCAAAAAAAAAAAAAATCAGTCATTGTTTTTACCCTGTGATGAAACGCGTGACAGGCCGAGTGACGCTAGCCATTCTACATTCATGATTTAAAACTATATAAATGGAAAAATAAATAAACGCTTTTGTGAAGATTTTGGGGTCAACTACCTAGAATCGCGTCACATTTCATTTTGTCGCAGAATCGGTTCTAAAGCTACGCTCACAACACTTCATGCGTAGGTAACTGTAAGCCGCACTATTCCGTGCGCTCTTATTCAAGCGTGCAGTAGCTCATGCGCTCCTTTTCTCTTATCTAAGTGCATGAGGGGAATTGCCTTGGAGCGTAGTTGTACGCTTCAAGCAGGGCGTAAGGTGAGGTGCGCTTGAAAAAGGCGTACAACTGCGCTTTAGTTTTACCGGTGAAAATGTCAAAAAGTGCTCCAAAAATTGGTCTTTCAGTTGTTTTAACGATGTTGGGGACGACGGGTCTGTGACGGCGATATAGGTTTTTTCGTCAGACGTTTTTGTAATTCTATATATTTTTTACGAACAGGACCGCGATAAATCCTCGGCTTTCTGTTTCCTTCTTCGGACAGTGACCGGGTGGTGGGCGGGCGCGCGTCCCTGCCGGGCGCCGGGCTGTAGCGGAGCGGAGGGGACGGGAGAGGAGGAGAGAGAGAGGACAGGAGAGGACTCTTGTTAGAGCGACAGGGATAGCTATAGGGGTGGGTGAGCGATCAGCAAAGCCACTGTGGTCAAAATGTGAGAGGTGCGGTGGACGCCGCGGCGCCGCGCCAAAGTTGTCAACATAAATCGGCACGGCCGCGCGGCCGGGCATCACAGCGGCCCTGTGTGTGTGTGTGTGTGAGAGAGAGAGAGAGAGAGAGAGAGAGACAGACAGACAGACAGACAGACAGACAGACAGAGAGAGAGAGAGAGAGAGAGAGAGAAGGAGAGAGAGGAGTATATGGGATTCACCCCCGCGCCTCATCCGCGGCAGCCGTATAGTGATTGAGCGTGCGGATATATTTCCTCGTTGCTCGTATGTGTGTGAGGAAGAGAGACAGAGATAGAGATAGGGGTAGATCCTACAATTGAACTTTAGCTATTGGATTCGTTATTAGCAGGCCTGCCATGTAATGGTGGGTGTGTCGCAGGCTGCCAGCTCTGCCCGACCCGCGCGGCCCGCTGTCCGCCAGCCCTGTCAGTCCAGCGGCCTCGCCACGAGCCGGGAGGATGATAAATCTCAACCGGATCCGTGCAAACGTGAAATATTATTTTTTAAAAAATAAAGAATATTACCAATATACTAGTACATAAGGAAAATTATTTTTAAGTGTTTTCTCATCAGATTTTATTTGTACTCTGCAAAAAATTGTTGGTATATCATGGGAAAATTTTCCACGAGGAGGAGTTGTAAAATTCAAGGTAAAATTACTCTCTGCAAACTCAAGTGTCTTACACTACTTCTCTAAAAGGTGCAGGACTAATGGTCCCGCAGTAAAAAGTGTTGGACTCTGTGTGTCCTGTAGTAAAAAGTGTAGGACTCGGTGTGTCCTACTGTAAAGAGTGTGGGACACTCTGTTTCCGACATATGGTGTCCTATACGTACACCGTGTCCTATGCACTTTTTACTGCAGGACACACCGGGACCTAAACTTTCTACTGCAGGACCACTTGTCCTGCACTTTTTAGTGCAGTAGTGTACGACACTTGAGTTTGCAGAGCAATTACAAACCATAAGATTACAAGCACTGCATATCGACTTGAAATATTCAATTTCGAGCAAGCGAGAGGGTTGTCGTTCATTTACATCATATTTCTTAATTCGCAATTTACAAAATAAATCGAAAATCTAGAAAAAAAAAGTTTTGCAGAGTAAATTCCTCCTAAACACCCATTTTTATTGCTTAATTTGAGGTCGCGCAAGAGTGTGTGTGTATGAGTGAACTTTTTGCAGCAAAGTCTTGACCTTTTTTTTCCTTTTCCTCTGTCCGCAGGCAGAGATGGCGGGCCGAGTGGTCGCGGCCCTCACCGCGGCGGCCGTGGTCTGCGTGGTTGGTAAGTAGCACACTCACTCTCTCTCACGTCCGTTCGGAACGCCCTCTGCCACACCCCGCCCCGCCCTTCCCCGCCCCTCCCCACCTCGCCCCGTCCGTGTGCGCTCCCCGCGGGGCCACCGTGTCCTCCGGAGCTGGGCGGACAGCGCCCCGCCCCGCCCCGCCCCGCCCCGCCCCGCCCCGCCCCGTTCCACCCTGCCCGAACGGCATGTGGGGCCCCACACTCGCCCGATCAATGTCAGAAAGTCCTGCGTCGCTGTCCGGCCCGGCCCCTGCCCGCGGGGGAGCGTGGGGCGGGGCGGGGCGGGGCGGGGCGGGGTGGGGTGGTCACGGACCTTGGCGGTGCAGGCAGGCGAAGGTCGGGCCGTGCATGGGGATCGGCCCAGCCAAACTCTAAACTGGCTGCCCCAAAAAAAGTTGTTCGTCGAGTATAGGGGAAGGGGAGAAATTCTCTGCGAGGGCAAGGCAGGGTGGAGGGCGGGGCGCGGGGCGGCTCACCCATGTCCGACACGCCACAAGCGCGCAGGACTGCAAAATTTATATATATGTATTTCCCTCTTCAATGCTCAGACGACGCGCTGGATAACGTCGAGACGGGCGCTGGATATTGGACTCAAGGATTATCAGAGGCACGGCGCGGGTATCTTGTTATTATTTGAGAACTGTCACTGTTTGCGTTGACATTTGCCCCTTTCACCTTTCCCCAAGCACCCCGTCCACCCCTCCCAGGGTCCCGTCGCGGCCCCGGGGGCACCCTCAGGGGGGCGCTCCGTCTGATGCTTGGACCAAGGGGCTCCCTCAGGGGGGAGGGGGAGGGAGACGGTTGGAACCGGCCGGGGGCGTCGGACCCCTCCCTTTCCAAAACAAGAAGGGCTCCCTGGCTCAGCCGGTCTCCTCAAAGAGGGGCCCCCCAAGGGGTCGTCGATCCCCGCCTCCTTATCGCGGTGCCCCAAGAGCGAGCGGGGAGGCGTTAGCAGCAGCTTGAGCGGGGCGCGCGCTGGGGTGTGGCGTGCTCGGGCGGAGCCGGGTGGAGCCTCTGGGCTGGACCGCCACTGATAACACTGCACTCTCTTATCTCGAGGGGTAATTTTACGAGACGATATGGGGAAATGGGATTTCTGTTCGCTCTCTCTCTCTCTCTCTTGCTGAGCGCGGGGTCGCGGAGTAAAATGCAGCGAAAAGTGTTCCACCCCGTCACGTTATATGTGACTGCTGGGGTGACGGTGCGACGAACCTGCTGCGAGGATTCCTTCACACTAAAAAAATCAGTGTAAGTCATTATGTACAAAATAAGTAAAAAAGCAGAAAAAAATCAAGAAAAATTTAGAAGAAAAAAATCAAGAAACATCAGAGGAAAAAAGAAAGAAATATCTTTAAAAAGTAACGGAAAACTAGAAAAATATGAAAAACTGGTACGCTTGACTTTCTTGTGAATAACGACAACGACCCCTCGACCTGCTCTGACGACGGTGTTTCTGCTCCGGTTCCACCTCTGTGTGGCGTGCGCCCGCCTCATTCCGCCGGAGATGCGTCGCTTTATTACCTATTTCACTTTAGCCGCTTCATCTGCTCGCGGCGGAGGTTAGGTTGGCATGTCTGCCACGAGTTAGAGTCCGCATCGCGCTCTGTTATGCTACGCGGTCGCGGTCTCAATGCTCTATGCTGTGCGGTAGATTGCGGCCGCCGCACGAGCGAATAATGGCACTGCACGGTTGCTGCTGTACTCTCATATATTTTTCTTCCATGTCCTGAAACCAATTCCTGTTACTTCAAAACAAATTTTGTTTGTTTTCTTTTAATTTGAAAAAAAAAAGAAGGAAAAAACATTGAGAGAGCGCAGCCGCGCATATCTACGCGCGGCCATCTCAGCTGGAGATGCAGGCCTGACCTACCCCTCCACCCGTGGCCGGCCAAAGCCACTGTGTGTATGTGTGTGTGTATGTATGTATGTGTGTGTTTGTATGTGCCTGAGGGTTTTTCTTTATTTGCCCCAGTTTGCATTCTAATTTTTCATTGCGTATTCGGCTCTTTCCTGCCCCGCCCCCCGGCGGGCCGGCAGGGCACGCAGCCCCGCCCAGCCCGGCGGGGGCCGACCCCTCTGCATGGTTGACACAAGGATCGCGCCGAGTAAGCACCCCTCTCGTGTGTGTGTGTGTGAGCGTGTGTGTGTGTGTGTGTGCACGAGGCGGAGAAAGAGGGTGAGAGGGAAGTGGAGGGAATTGACTTTCAGCCGCGCCGATTACACAGACCGCAAACGGGGAGGGGAGGGGAGGGGGGTGGGAATGAAGGAGGAATGTTCAACTAAAACTGGTCGCTTGGTTTGAGACACGTGCGCTCGCGCGCGCTTGCTCGCTCTTTGTGGTACAAGTGGTACGGGGGGGGGGGGGACAGTGAACGGCAGCCGCGGAGTGAGGTAGTTGGGGGAAAGGGGAGGGACGAAGGGGTTAGGTACCTTTTAGCTCTAGTTTCTGAAGCACTCCCATTGCGTACGACGCACACATGCACCGTACCCGTGCCGGGCCAATATGCCCTTTGCTATCTCTCTCCTGCTCTCTCTCTCTCTCTCTCTCTCTCTCTCTCTCTCTGCTGCTGCTCGCCTACATACGTAATCTCCCGCCCTCTCTTTCTCCGCGTCTCCGAGTCGCACATCGATTATACGTGTGTGAGCGTACAGCACCGTGTGCGGTTTAATTTGATGTCATATTGTAGCTTGAGGGCCGCCCCGCCCAGCCCCGCCCCGCTCAGCGAGTGCAGTGGGGCGAGAGACTTTGTCGAACACTCCTCCGGCTCTAATGAGCGAGCAGCAGCAGCAGCAGCAGCAGCAGCGCGCTGCGGCAAAGGGTTGGAGAAGCAGACTGCGGCGAGTAGGAGGAAGTGGAGGGAGAGGAGGGAGGGGGAGGGGGGGGAGTTTATAAGAGCCGCGCCGCCGCGCAAGAGCCCTCCTCCGCCGAGCTCGCAGCTCCTCATCCACTCCTCACTCCTCATCCTCATCCTCAATGGTGGCGGAAAAGAAATAATTAACCGCGCGCGCCGCGAATGGAGTGGAGTGTCGCGCGTCGCGGCTCCGCTGTGACTACTTGTATCTTTTAGTCGAGTCGTATATGTGTGTGTGTGTGTCGTCTGCTCGCTGCACCGCGACCCGAACCCAAACCCACACCCGCGCCCTATTGACAAGTTCCGCACCGCACCGTGGCATGCCATGGGGTCGGAGTCGGAGCAGCGAGCGAAATTAACTGTGCCATTTTTGGCCCCGTAATTGCAAGTCTGTTTCTCTCCGGTCCAATTTATATTTTAGCGCCCCTGTGGGGCCTGTGGGGGGCGTGGCGGGGCGTGGCGGGCGGAGCCCCTCTCTGGTGCTGCGGAGCCCATAGGGCCCCGCCACACCAGCAGAGACAATCAGGTTTAGTGCTTCGGGACATCATTTCCCTGACGGGCTAGCTCCCCCCGCGCCCTCCCCCCCTCCCCCCACCCCTCCTCCCACTTTCCCTCACCGACCAAAACCCCGGGCCTTAAATTATCTGCTAATGGCCGGCCAAATGTGATAATAACCGGATGGACGGCGCGGCGCACACGGCCGAGCTGCGCGACCCCCGGGAAAATATTGTGTTTTCGTTTGTTGTTGTATCTCCGCACTTTGGCCGGTACGGAGGCAGGGGCAGGGAGAGCGCTGTGCCATGCCTGGGCCGAATTTGTGCGCCCATTAATACTTCCAAAAATGAAGTGTAATGGGCCCGTGGAACATTCGCTCCTGTCGTAATCGACATTCATGGGACTAGAATTGATTTTATACAATCCCTAAGAAAGGAAAATACTTTTTGAACAATTCATGATTATTACTTTCGTTTTGTTTTACAATTATTTTGGCGTGTCCCTTGCCGATAATCCCGGCCCGGCAGCAACCGATCCTTTGGCATCAGGATACCCTTCTCTGTCTATATTCTCCACTGCCGGCTTACCCGTCCACCTCCACCTCTACAAACACCTGATCTCTTTTTCGTCCGTGTGTTAGGAACGCATTTCAAACCAGCTTCTATCTCTCATTCGGTTTTACCTCTCTCTCTCTCTCTCGCTCTCTCTCTCTCTCTCATCCAGCACCCTACTCGACAACCGCACAGCGGCAGCACCTCACCTCCCGATCGCGTGAGTGTTTCGATTCACGTGGACAAAGCCATGTTGATTGGGTGTACAGCCAGCCCGTCGGTCTCACAAAGCCAGATGCGAGGAGGGCGTGCTAGGATGAGGTTGGGTGGGGCGGGGTGGGGTGGGGCGGGGCGGGGCGGGGAACGGTGGTGGTAGCGCGCTCGCTGCGGCACAGCGCTGCAGACTTTTCACACCCAGAGAGACAGCCGGTAGCGGAATGCTGCCTGGGGCGGGGGCGGGCCGGGGGCGGGGTGGGGCAGCGAGCCCCGGGGGCGCGGGGGGCGGATGAGCGCTCGCCGCGCTGTTCCCAAACATAAAGTGTAACGACTGTTGTTCGCCTTATTGAATTTGCTTAGGCAAATGCAGTTTGGAAACTATATGCCGCCCTGGCCTGCGCTGCTGATGTGCGCGCGCCCCCGCGCACCTGTGTGCTCCTACAAGTTTTTATCTTACATTTTTTTTCCCTCCTCCTGCTTTCCGCAACTTTCTTCGGGGCTTTCCCCCTTGCGTCGCCGAAGTGGTGTAGTATGGAGTGTGGGTCTTTTTTCCCGGTGTATATATGTGTGTGTGTGTGTGTGTGTGTGTGTGTGTGTGTGTGTGTGTGTGTGTGATTAATTTACTCGCGGTATGAGTTTCTGTCCGTGCGGGTGGCTCGCCCGTGCTATCTTATTTCGAGGGACAGGTGCCGGGTGTTTCAGGGAACAGAGTGTGGCGGGTATTTTTCGTACACCGTGGGCGCCGTGGGGGCCTCACAGCATTAGATGATAGGCAAACCCACATACACTGTTAAATAATTAGAAATTTACAGCAAATATATGCTGTGAAAAATGTTGCTAGAATTCTCTGTAATTAATTTTGGGAAAATGCAACCGAGTTCAACTCTGCTCTGGTTTTGAAAACTGGAGTTTGACTAAGGGTTCTCAAAGAGATATTTAAAGGCTTGATTTTGATTACAGTAGAGCATTATTGGGATTCAAGTGTTCCGAATCGAAAAAAAAGCAAAAAAAGCTGAGAGATCATAGAATTTTTTCACAGTAGTGTTAATTTTGTGTTCTCTGAAACAACCGGTACCTAGTCTACAAGTAAAGTATTTTATATGTTGGAAGCAGCAGGAGGAGTGGCTGGAAAGGCCGCTGGATGAGAAGTCAGTCCATTTCCTTGTATGAACAGCCAACAGTCGTTACTGACGTGTGCTCTTTTAATGATCGACCCGCTCATTTCCTCGACAGGACGGTCTGCTGCTGATCGGGAGAGAGGGAGAGAGAGAGAGGGAGAGGAGGGCGAGAGGGGGGTGGGGGGACTGAAGAAGGAAGTACTGCGAGGGTACGAGGGTGGGAGAGCAGAGCTGTGAAATCGAGAACAGCTAAAGGGAGCGAGGGAGAGAGAGAGAGATAGCGTTCTCCGCGTCTGCAGTAAAAGTTTTGTATAAGAAGACAGAAATTGTTTCGTGAAATTTCCGACCGTAAGGGCTGGAGGATTGGTTACCAGTGAGAGAGAGAGAGAGTGAGACAGTGTGGGAGTGAGAGAGATAGAGAGGGGGTGGGAGTGGTAGTGGAGGGGAAGCAGGATCAGAAGGGGTGGTAAAGTCAAACCACTCAGCTGGCAAAATAAAAGGCGGCGAGCAAATACTATACATCGGCAACACAACAGGGGAAAGCGGCACTGTTGGCAAGGCGCATGAGCCAGGCCGCTTCTCTCCCGCGGTGCCGCTCACATAAGGCTATGGTGGTGGCGCTATTGCATGACTTGCAGGGCAGGGAGCTCTAAGGCAAGCAGGCTCCTTCTGGGCTCAGAAGATCTCTTGTGGCCGGCCGGGCCGACCATGCAAGGAGGCCGTGCTGGACGCAGTCCGTTCGGGGCGGGGCGGGGCGGGGCGGGGCGGGGCGGGGCGGGGCGGGGCGGGGCGGGGCGGGGCGGGGCGGGGCGGCCTCGGGCAGCCGTGTCACACCTGTGGCGTCCGGTCCGGCCGGCCCACTCCTCTACGGCGCGCTACCGGACACCGCCCTCCCGATCAAGCCCGCCCCCGCCCCGCGCGCCGCCGCGCCTCTATCTTTATCGCTCTCAGGGGGCCGGGTCGGGCCGGGGCGTGTACTTTTATATTTGCTCTCTTCGTCTCTCTCTCTCTCTTTCTCGCTCCAACGGGGCTATATCTACGTGTTGATGCAGCGGGGCGGGGCGAAGTGGGGCGCGCCTCGAGGCATCATCTCGCCGGCTAAGCGTCTAACGAACGGCCGCTTTAAACTTGTGTTATCTCTGGCGCGGCGGCGGTGACTTGACTGCGGGGAGGGGAAGGACCCCCCCTCTTTGCTTCCTGCTTCCTGTTGGAGCTTGCTGGGAGAGCGAGAGAGAGAGAGAGAGAGAGAGAGAGAGAGAGAGAGAGGGGGGTGGATTGCGTTCGCTGTCGCGCGCCCGGGCCCGCTCACTTCTTACAGCTCCACACCGCGCGCAGATTTCGCTCCTCCTCGCCGCCGCGCTGCCGCACCCCCGTCGCCGGCAGCAGCCGCGCCATTTTTTCCCCCTTCTTCTTCTTCTTCTTCTTCTTCTTCTTCTACGTCTTCTTCTTCTTCTTCCTTCTGTTGAGCCCATCCTTCTCGAGGCCACCGCGCGGAGCAGAGCCCAGACCAGACAAAAGGAAAATAAGGCAGGGGGAAATGAGCGGGTCCGCGCTGTGCTGTACGCTGTGCGGGACGGGGCGGGGCGGGCCTCTGGACCAGCTGATTGTCGGCAGCGGCAATACAGGAGGCATTGTGAGGAAGGAGGAGGCTGCTGGCTGGCTGGGCCCGGCCCTGCACTCACTGCGGCTCGCGGTGATGTGCGTTGCGCGACGAAAATGCCGTCGGCGGAATATTTACTTTCAGCTAATGATACGTTTAACTGAAGCAAATGAGGACGAAATATCAGGACATGAGTATTCAAAATGTGTCAAGTAGCGTGCACGCTCGTGCCTCTTGTCCTCTCTCAGACAGCAAGTGCACTCTTAAATCCTTAAAAGATACGATTTTTTTCTTGCAATACAAAGTAGATTGTTCAGCCGTAATACGAGGGGAAAAATTATTTTGTATTATGGCTGCTGCACAGGTTTCTTTGTATTACAAAAAACATTTATATTTGTAGAAGATGAAGAGTGTGAGACAGAATGATACATGCGTTGGGGACTGTGTCGCCCACTCATGAGTTCTCGAGACCACGTCGGTGCAATAATGCGATAATTTTATCATCCCCTCGCTGGTAATTTTACGCGTTGTCACCTCATCTAAGCGGGTGTTGTGTGGGGCTGTGTGGCAACTGGTAACCCGATGCCGCCTGCGGTCGGGCGGGTAGGCCTCGCGCTCCGCGGGTGCGTCGGCGTGTTGCCTACCTCGCCGGCGCCCGGCGCTGATGCTGCAGCAGACCTGGCTGGGTCCCGGCGGAGAAGGTGAAGGTGGTGTAGAAGGTCATATTTTTTCGCGTAGCAGGAAAATGCAGACAAATGAGGACGGGACGGGGGACGGGCGCGTCTGCGAGGTGCGCAATGAACCCTGCTCCTCCCTGCTTATTGCCGTTGGGAGAAAGGTGCGCGCGCGGCGCGGCGGGTCGAATCCGTGCAGCGACCGCCGTCCCGCCCCCTCGCCGTGTTTTATGCATGCGACAGATAAGAAGGAGAAGAAGGCGAATTCGGCGCGCTGCGTCATTTGCGGGGATGATAATGTTTTATCCAGTGGCGCCGCTTGGTGTGGTGGTGTGGGGCCGGCGGCGGCAGGGAGACGCCGAGGCTGCGCGTCCCACGGCGGAGGAATGAATGGAGTATAGTGGAGTATGAATGGAGTATAGTGGAGTACGAATGGAGTATAGTGGAGTACGCTGACGCGCACGACAATGGCCACGGCGGAGGAATGAATGGAGTATAGTGGAGTACGCTGACGCACACGACAATGGCCACGGCGGAGGAATGAATGGAGTATAGTGGAGTACGCTGACGCGCACGACAATGGCCACGGCGGCCCCGACAACGACGCGCAAATATCTCTCGTCTCCTCCATTCATTACGTCGATAGCTGTTTGCTTTTAATTTCCGCGGCCGCGCCTCCTCGGCCGGCGCACACCGCAGAAGCCGTACCGATCGTCTCACGTGGTGTCGGCACGTCATATCCGTCCTATTAATATTGATTAGGGGATACCCCTTCTGCCCCCCCCTCCCCCTGCCCGCCTCCTCCCGGGTGCCGGCCGCTCCCGGGGAAAGGGTGGGGTGGGGGTAGGAGGGGTGCTTCATTATAAAATATCTCTCGGTCGCCCCCCCTGCTGCTCGTCGTCAAGGGAATTTCCTGGTTAAAGTCAGGGGGGGGGGGGAGGGAAAAAAAGGAGAGAACTGGCGCGCGGCGGCAAGCAATTTGGTGCGATTAGGCCGATATACCCTAGCAAGGATTATCTTGCAAGTTTTTTGTGTTTTTTTTTTAACGTGGCTTTCCCCCCCCCTTTTTTTTCATTTTTTTCATTTTGAAGAGTTGGGAGAGGGGCGCTAACGGGAATCGCGCGCGTGTGTGTGTAGCGGGGGTTGATGGAGAGCGCCTGGTCGAGAAGGAGGTACCGTTGGTAGCTCAGATGAGGCGCAGAGGTCGCGGATAATGGCGGCTGGAGGTTGTGGTTCGAGAGGTCTGCTCCGCCGAGCGCCGCCGAGCTGGGCTGGGCACAGCGCAAGGTGAGCAAAGACCGGTGGAGACCGCTGCTCCCTCTGTTCGTTTCTCTCTACCTCCACCCTGCCTCTGTCCCTCTCTCCCTCTCTCCGCGTGTTTCGTCCGAGCTGCAGTCTTTTGTTCCCGGCTGGCTATCCCTCTTTTCCCGTGAAGCACACCTGTAATGCCCTGCGCAGCCCTCCTTTTACTGCGGGCGGGGCGAGGCGGGCATAAGGCGTAAGGACAAGGGTCCTTCTGGCGAATGTTGGAGGAAGAAAGAGACGAGATCAAGCCCTGCCGTCGTCGCTGGCCTGGCGAGAGAGGAGAAATGTCAAATCTTTGAAAACTTTTAGTTTGTTTCCTGCTAGAGCTTGGTCCGGGTCCGTCATTTGTCGATTCCAAGCAGATACAGAAAGCAGTTTGATGCGAGGGGGTCTTCACATGGAAAAATGCAAGAGCGTGCACGCATCAAAAGAAATTCTGAAAAAAAAATCAGATAAAAAATCAGTATAAGTCAAGAAGTATATATTTTTTTTAAAAAAATCAGAAAAATCAGTGTACAGTACGCTTGAATCTATAGTGAAGGGACCCCTCGGGTCGACTTCCAGGATTGATACTCTCTCTCTCTCTCTCTCTCTCTCTCTCTCTCTCTCTCTCTCTCTCTCTCTCTCTCTCTCTCTCTCTCTCTCTCCTCTCCCCTCTCCCCCGCTTTCTTCCTTCCCTTTTCTCTTTGCGGCGTGGGCCACTGCTTTTTGGCGCGCGCGCTCGCTGCCCGAGGCCTTTGTCCCCGGCTTGGCGCGGCCACATCAGGTGCATGCCGGGATAATTAGGGGCGGCCGGGGTTATTAACAGTTTGAGCACGCGTTGTGTCCACGCCGCCGCCCGCCACGCCACGCCTCGCCCTCCAGCGGATGACTTTTTTCTCTTATTCTGCGCGCATTGTGGATGGGGCTAATTTGCAAAGACCCCCACCCCCTCCTTCTTTTCTCTGCCGACCTCCCCCCCCCCCCCCCACCCAACTCCACGACCACACCACCCACGCTCCCTCTTTCTGCCTCTATGCCCACTAAAAATTCGCATCTGCCGCGACACATTTGGCGTGGGTGGTATGGCCGTGCTTTTTATTCTCGCGTTTGTTGGCGGAGAGGGCGAGCCCGGCCGCCGCCAGAGGAAGGGTGGTGGTGGGGAAAGGGGTGGAGGGTCGGGGGGCATTGTCAACATTGTAGCAAGCAGCAGGGCGTATTTCGGCCCAGTCGCGTGGCTGCGAGAGACATACGGACCACCTGTATGCAGCAGTGTGCAAGGGGGACACTCCGTTATGAGCGTATGTATGTGCGTGCGCGCACGCTTTTGCTGCAAATTTTTTTGGCAGTGTATGGAGCTGGGTCCGCCGCCACCCACCTCCCTGACCTTGCTGGCGAGGACAGGCCCGCCCGTCGGGGCGGGGCGGGGCGGGCGGGCTGTATCCATTGGGTCGGGGTGGGGTGGGGCGAGTTCCCTCCGTGTTTTAACGGTCGCCCTTGCCCCCCCCCCCCTTTTCCCTTGGTCCCCCATTCCTCTGCTGCGCCTGCACCCCGCGACCCCACCCCACCCCAACCCCGGACTGAGCGTTTAATAAAATAAAATAAAAATATCGTTCCTCCTCGCTTCTGCTGCTCGGACAAGAGTGTTGTTGCAGGCAGAATTCAAAAACAGACCCAGCACCCAGCCCTGAAGGGGAGGGACGGTGGAAGACGGATACACGAAATAGGGGAGCTGGGAGTCGAATAGCTATGAAGGAAGCGCAGGGGGCGGGAATGGGAATCGTGTTTAGCCTGCTTCCCCTTAAAATTGTTGTGTATCAGGGGGACGGAATCGTACGGACGCGGACCATCTTCCGAAAGTTTGCCCCCCACCCTAAAAAAGGGCCCCCGGGGGGGGGGGGGGGAGGAAAAGAATATTGGAAAGAAGGGGAAGAGGAGGTGGACTGCAGATAAAAGACAGGGGGCGCGGGGGGAGGCTATGGGGTGGGGCGACGAGGCTGTTTGCTAAACCTCCTTTCTCCTACCTCTCCGCTCGCGGGCCTCCTCCCAAGGGCTTCACTTCGTGATCCCTCGGAGATCAAGGTAATAAAGCCAGCTATTCAACGACGCAGGTCCGTTCGGGGCGGGGCGGGGCGGGGCGGAGGCGGGCCTGGGCGCCACTTATCAGAGGATGGAAATATTTCGCCGATGGCCGATGGTGCCGTGCCGAGGCCCGATGGCCCGCGGGGCGGCGGGGGCAGCGCGCCCTACTGCTGGCCACCGCGCTGTCTGCACCCCGCCCCACCCCCACCCCACCCACCGCCCTACGCCGCCCCGCGCTCCGTTGTAATGTAGTAGAAGCGCTACAGCTTGTCGTCCGAGCGGAGCGAGAGCGGCTGCTGGGGCGCAACGAGCCGGCGAAAGGAGACGGGGGCGGGGTGGGGATAGGGAGGGAGTGGGGTAAAGGAGCGAGGACCTTTTTCCCCTCCTTTTTCCCCTCAAGCCTCTTAATGTGACGAGGGCGCTACCTCGCGGCGGCCCTGCTCGGGGATTCCCTCAGCCACCACCACCACCACCATCATGAGCGGTCGCTTCTTCTCTCTCGCCCTCCGCTCTTTCTCTCACTCTCTGTCTCTCTCGCCCCACGCCGCGCGCACGCCCTCATATAGAACCACTCATTCTTTCCTCCTTGTCAACCATCGTTCCTGTCCTCCCTCCTCGTCCTCGCCCTGCTCCTCCTCCCCTCCCTGGAGTGCACTACTACACCCTTACGCCTCGTGCGCCGAGCGGAAGTCAACGACCCCGCCGAGGCCGCAGCGAGGAGCAGGCGGTTTCCGGTGCGGGTCAGGCAGCTCCTCCGGGCTCCGGGCTCTCTGCAGACGAGGCCGGGCCGATCTGGGCTGGCGGTGGACTCCGAGACGGAGACGTATTGATCATCATGCACGCGGGTGATGGCGCTGGCAACGGGACGTGGCGGGGTGGGGCGGGGTGGGGCGGGGCGAGACATTTCTGATTGGTGTCGTGCATCTCTCGCGCGCGGATTACGTCACGGACTGTCACGCATCCTGATCAGTATAGTGTGTTTGCTTACCCGTTGCTGGATCCAGCCTATCGCCTCTCGCCCCACCACGCCCCGCCCCACCGCGCCCCGCCCCGCCCCACACACCCCACCCCATTATGCCCAGCCCCGTCAGGTGTAACGTCGTCCCCGCGGCGCCAGGTCTCCCCGGCGCCACCCCCCTACAAGCACCGCGCGAGTTTACGCCTAGCCACACTCGGTTTCACCCCAAATCAGAGTCGCGCCGCGCCACGCCACACGCTTATTCCCCCCCTTCCCCACAGATTCCCCCTCATACATGCCCATCAGACAGGGATGCACCTCTCTCTCTCTATCTCTCTCATGTCTCTCCCATTAACTCTCTGTCTCTTTCAGTATGCGCGCGCGCGCGCGCCTGTCTCTCCCATATTAATTTGACGCGGAGAGAGAGAGAGAGAGAGAGAGAGAGAGAGAGAGAGAGAGAGAGAGAGAGAGAGAGAGAGAGAGAGAGAGAGAGAGAGAGAGAGAGAGAGAGAGAGAGAGAGGCAGAGCCTGTCAGGTTAGGTCAATTTTAATTAATAACGCCAAAGATGCCTCATTCTGGCGTGCATTAGTAGTGGCCGAGGGGCCCACAACTCCGAAAAATTTTGTACACCTGATTTCCGGATTTCAAAGATTTCACATGATTTCAGGTGATTTCAACGAATTTCAAAGGTTTCAAGTGAATTCACTGATTTCGCGAGATTTCGCATGATTTCAAGTGATTTCCATTGATTTCACATAATTTCCATTGATTTCAGTTAAATGTCTACCGAATTCATATGATTTCCAATGATTTCGTGAGATTTCCAACGAATTCAAGTAATTTTGGGACGACCTCAGAAAATACACGCACAGCTGATCCAAATTATTCTCTCAATTACATGATTAAATAGGATTTTTCCTAAATTATTGTGAATTATTTCGATTTATTCCAAATTATTGGACATTAACTTGCAACTGCGCAAAATAATCACAATTACTTTAATTAATTTTTTTTTTTAAAAAATCAGAAGCAAATTTTGCTCTGCAATTGAAAGGGTGGCGTGAAAACATGGAAAATTTTTGCGGCAGTAAACCTCCCGAAGGAGGTTGCGGTTCCCGCCAGGCACAGGGCTTTTACCCCCTGTGGCAGCCACCTGCTTCGGTGTTCCATGGGAACCGGCGCTTTGCTGACTGCGATCCTATCGCGCAATTCGACAGATTTGATCCCCGTACCACCATTGGCCTACCCCTAGAGGTACGAGCGGTGTCAAGAGCGTTAGACTTCCTGATCCCAGTTTCAGAGGCCTTACCTCAGAGGGGTACGTGGGATTCGAACCCACAACCCCGAGTGCCGACACGTAGCCAGAACAGGAAGCGACCCAACGCCCAGAGCCACCGAGCCAACGGCGGTGAGACGTGTTTAACTTCTATTTGACCTGCCATCCAGCTGCGGCCAAAGAGAATGTCAGGCGCGAAAAACACTTTCCCGAGTGGGAGTCGAACTTCGGACCACTCAGTTCGGTGTTGCGCGCTCTACCAATTTAGCCACGACGCCACGATGATTGTACTGTGCGACGGGTCTGAGTTGTATTTGCCCTGTCCTCCTGGCTGGAGGCTGCAGGATACGCGGCAAATACGGCTCGAACCCGTCGCACCGTACAGTCATCGTGGCGTCGTGGCTCAGTTGGTAGAGCGCGCAACACCGAACTGAGTGGTCCGAAGTTCGACTCCCACTCGGGAAAGTGTTTTTCGCGCTTGACATTCCCTTTGGCCGCAGCTGGATGGCAGGTCAAATAGAAGTTAAACACGTCTCACCGCCGTTGGCTCGGTGGCTCTGGGCGTTGGGTCGCTTCCTGTTCTGGCTACGTGTCGGCACTCGGGGTTGTGGGTTCGAATCCCGCGTACCCCTCTGAGGTAAGGCCTCTGAAACTGGGATCAGGAAGTCTAACGCTCTTGACACCGCTCGTACCTCTAGGGGTAGGCCAATGGTGGTACGGGGATCAAATCTGTCGAATTGCGCGATAGGATCGCAGTCAGCAAAGCGCCGGTTCCCATGGAACACCGAAGCAGTTGGCTGCCACAGGGGGTAAAAGCCCTGTGCCTGGCGGGAACCGCAACCTCCTTCGGGAGGTTTACTGCCGCAAAAATTTTCCATGTTTTCACGCCACCCTTTCAATTGCAGAGCAAAATTTGCTTCTGATTTTTTTAAAAAAAAATTAATTAAAGTAATTGTGATTATTTTGCGCAGTTGCAAGTTAATGTCCAATAATTTGGAATAAATCGAAATAATTCACAATAATTTAGGAAAAATCCTATTTAATCATGAAATTGAGAGAATAATTTGGATCAGCTGTGCGTGTATTTTCTGGGGAATCCCCGTATTTTTTGCACGATTTTGAGAATTTCACTTCAACTGTGCCGTAACAAGAAGGTATTTTTAAGAATCTTAGTCGTCTAGCACTTTCACTATGTTTTATTGCTCCAGTTAATTAATTAATATTCCCTCACAAACCAGATTTGTGGAAGTGGATTTGCATAGGACTATTATTTATACCTCCAATGGCAAAAATTTGAACAAAAAGAAATTGTTTATACATTGAGTACTTTTATTGAAATGGCACTAAGCTTTAAGAATAAATAGGAATCTCAATCTGTTCGACGCTCCCTACTTACAAGCGGCTATCTTTCTAAGCGCTGTAGACACTAAGCTATCTTCTCAGGGCTGGTAGACAGATGGCCATCTTCCCGAGCGCGGTAGACACTAGGCTATCTGTATAGCCGCGGCAATTCACATGTGATTTCATGTGAATTCAATGTGATTTCATGTGAATTCAATGTGATTTCACGTGAATTCAAAGTGATTTCAACAGATTTCAAGTGATTTCAACGGAATTCGTGTGAATTCAAGAGAATTCAACTGATTTCAATGATTTCACTGATTTCAATGAGATTTCAATATGATTTCCAAAGAATTCGGTGGCCTTGTACACCTGAATTCCAGAGTTGTGGGCCCCTCGGTAGTGGCGCACCCAGTCTCTTTCGTGCAATTTTTTTTTGACCCTTCTTTTTATCATGGAGTTTTAATCTAATTCCTCTCTCTCTCTCTCTCCCTCTCTCTCTCTCTCTCTCTCTCTCTCTCTCTCTCTCTCTCTCTCTCTCTCTCTCCGCCCTTTTCTCTCTTTCCCTCTCGCTATTTCGTCAATGGTCGTGCCTCTGTAGCGAAACATTGCGCCAGCGTCGTCATAAATATGTCTAGGTTCCGTTATTGGTGGCCTCTAGTTCCAGTCAGGTGGGTTAGGGTAGGAAAGTATAGGAAAGGGACGGCCACGTCAACTCTGAAGTAGTATGCTTATGATGATGATTGATTGGAGGCCATATAGTAGTTAAGGTGGTGGTAGGGTGGGGGGGGGGGGAGACAGACAGGCGGGGAGGGAAGTACAGTACAGAGAGAGAGGTACTAGGCACAGCGCGGGACGTCCGCTGAATGATCACCGGCTGTAAAAGCCAACGACTTGGACGGGGTGGGGTAGGGAGTGGCGGAGCTGGGTGCGGCTGGGGCCGGACGGTCTGGTGCGTATGCGGCTGGGGGTAGGGCAGGGAGGGTGAGTTAGCGCTGCCGAAGCTCGAAAAAGCCGGGGAGTGCGATGGGCGGCGCGGATGAAAAAGGGGGCGCATAGAAAACTTGGGAAAGGCGGCGCGAAAATAATATCCTATGCCACTGCGAAAAATTGAATAAGGTTCACAGGAAAATTTTGTACGAATAAGTGGTGCTGTAAAAGTACAAACACGAATCGTAAAATTACAATCAAGAATAGTAAAAAAATACATCCATGAATCGTGATATTTCTTGAAATTGAATTACAAGCGCGGATAGGTTGTCAGAAATTCAGAACATTTTTCGTCAGTCGTGGTTTTCAAAACATGTAGTTAATCTAAAAAGATATTTTTCACTATGGCCGCACACTGGTAAAAATAATCTCGGTCTCTACAGCGGAAAAATGCCGTAATTTCGGATTATATACGGACACTCCGTTTCTGGTTTCCGTACCTTATCCCCATCAGACTCTTTGTTAAAAAATGTGCGGTACAGTGAGATGTAAGGAAAAGTTACCGTTAATTTTTTTCAGGTGGTGTCCGTTTTCGGTACGGAATCAGTAACGGTGTTCCGTACCCTCGTTCCTTATCTTGCCCATAAGAAAAGCCAGGTTCTTCCTTAAGGTTCGGCAAGGTACGGAACGAAGTACGGAAAAAACCGTACTTTCATCGAGAAAACTCATTTTTCGAGGGGGTATGGTCTCCGTAGTTGGCTCCATACCAGAGGCTGTTTTTTACAGTGCACGGAAACTGCCCCTGCATAATAGATTAATTGAAGAAAATGAATTGAACATATTTTTTGTGCCGAACCTTTAAAGTACCAACTAAATCATGACGCTGAGGAAAATCATTTTCTTTGTCGTGAGGGAAAATAAATTCACAACGCTTAGGGCTGACGGCACCGGAGCAGAGCAGCAGCCCAGCACCAGCACATCAGGAAGGTTGACGGGGTGGTGGTGGGGCCGCACCAATCATGTAGCGCAACGTGCGCACGAGGGCCTGACGTGTTCGTTAAGTTGATAACTCACCTAGCTGGGCGTGTGTGTGAGTGTGTGTTACTGTGTCTGTGAGAGAGAGAGAGAGAGAGAGAGAGAGAGAGAGGGAGAGAGAGAGAGAGAGAGAGAGAGAGAGGGAGAGAGAGAGAGAGAGAGAGAGAGAGAGAGAGAGAGAGAGAGAGAGAGAGAGAGAGAGAAGGAGCGTGCGTGCTCGGTTCGGTTCGTGACGCTACTCATTTGAGCCGGGCGATGGCTGAATAAATCCCCTCCCAATCGATTTAGCACCGTGTGTGTGTGTGTGTGTGTGTGTGTGTGTGTGTGTTTATTGGCGTGCGCAGGTGTGTGTGTGTGCGCGCGCCTAACTGTCGTGTGATTGTCAGTCCAAGAGGCGGTAGCTTCGCTCTCTTCTCCTCTCTCGTCCTCTCCGCTCTGCTCTCCTCCGCTTCCCTCCTCTCCGCTCCCCTTCGTTCCGCTCCGCTCCCCTCCGCTCCGCTCCCCTCCTCTCCCCTACGCTCCTCTCCCCTACGCTCTCCTCCTCTCCGCCCTCCTCCGCTCCCCTCCCCTCCGCTCTCCTCCGCTCCTCTCCCCTACGCTCCTCTCCCCTACGCTCTCCTCCTCTCCGCCCTCCTTCGCTCCGCTCTTCTCCGCTCTCCTCCGCTCCTCTCCCCTCCGTTCCGCTCCCCTCCACTCCGCTCTCCTCCGCTCCGCTCCTCTCCCCTCCGCTCCGCTCTGCTCCGGCCGAGGGGGCCGCGACTCATGCAATCATGTGTTCACAATCGGTGCAATCTTTGCAACCAAAGTAGAATAACCTGCGTAGTTTTAGAGAATTACTTGATTGTAGAACATATTCTGGACGCACTTAGCCTAAATAGCTCAAAAACATACTTTAATACTAATTAATTCGAAACTAAAGCTGTGCAATCCAGCGCAATCGTGCAATCTGTGTTCACGCTTGGGTCGAGTCGCGCCCCCCTCGGCTCCGGCTGCTCGGGCTGCTGGACTGGGCTGGCAGGTGTCACCGGACGACCAGGTGTCACGCAGGGCCGCACCCTTTAAGGCGGGCTGGACAGCAGCAGCAGCGGCGGCGTCTGGGAGGCCAACGCTGTCAGGGTTCAAGCCCCTATGGTCACCTGCGTCCGTTTGGTTTGCTGCGGGTGGAACGCGACGTAATCTGTGAAAAGAGCCGAGGGAAAGTATACGCCCGTTTTCTAAACAGTTTTGGAAAAAAACAAGTCGCTCGCTCTTATGGAGAAAATACTCAGGGTTTCCGGGGCTTCTTGAAAGCCAAGACGAAGTTTTCAACGTCTGTTTCAGTGTGGCTTGTTTTGTTTCGTACATCCGCGTTCTGCCCGTATTGTCTCCAGACAAATGCTCATTCTCTCGGTGGTATCAATTCAAAACTCCTATGGACCTGGAAAGTGACGCTAACGAGAAAACAATCCCTAAGAATACGGATAAGAATTCACACCGCGTTAGTTTCAGGGCAACCCGTTTCCCAGCAGCGTGAGCAATACTGGGGCGAACACGGCTGTGCAGACGACAGCAGAGTTGCAAAGTATGCAGTTGGCACTCCCTTGTGGACACGGCTGGGCTGGACTGGACACGGGTTGTTGTTGGGGCGGCTGAGCCGGGCAGGCAGGCAGGCAGGCAGGCAGGCAGGCAGGCAGGCAGGCAGGCAGGCAGGCAGGCAGGCAGGCAGGCAGGCACCAGCTGCCAGTGTGTCTAATCAGTACACAGGGCAGGGCGGCCGGGCTGTGTCTCCGTGATAACTGGGGCTGAATTAACCCCCTCCTGCTGCATGCCCAGCCCAGTCCAGCCCCGCCCCACGCCCCACCTTTTGATGGATGGTCGGCACGGTGGTCGGTTTAGGGATTAGCAGCGCGGGAATAGTAGTTTTCCTTCGCGCTCCCTTCTGATCGCTCTGAAACTCGAAGTGTACAAACAGTCTCACAATTATTTTTTTTCTTTCTTTGGCGTAAGGGCAAAATGCCTCACCCCATTTAACCCGACGAATGTTTTTCTTTTATTTTTGACTCCTGTTATCGAAGGTTCTTTCAAACGTGGTACCATGTTATGTCATTTAGTTCCCCCCCCCCCCCCTTTGTTTTCGTGTAAATTGATCTGAACTGTACAGAACGTGTGTTGTCTAAGCTTCGCGTCGGCAGGCGTGGCCGACCATCCCTCAACAAGTCGCAGAGCTCTTATTACTTAAGAGGAATTAACTATCGTGCCGTGCCGCGCGGAGCAGCATCGCCTACTTGTAAAGTTAGAGAGGAGAGGTGCGTGGAGTTGGGCAAGAGTAATAGATTTTAATGAGTCTGAGAGTTAGAGACCTCACCCGGCGGGAAGATGGACGGATGCAGCAGAGGGATATAAGGCGGCTGGAGTGCAGAAGCGAGTTGCCATCCGCTGTTGGGAAAACAGAAAACGCATACAATCGAGGGGGAATGCACATTGAAAAATCTTGTACAGACTACTCGGTATTACACGGTATTACAGCTGCACGGTGAAACAAGAAGCTAGAACTTCAAGGACACTTTTGCCATATTCAAGGACCGTGCATCGGATCCAAGGACTGGTCCTTGGAAAATGGCCATTTTCGGGCTTTTTGACCGTTTTCAAGGACCAGTCCTCGAAAGTCAAGGACCAGTCCTTGGAAGTCAAGGATCCTGAATGATGGACCCTCCGGGAGGGCCCTCCGGGAGGGCCCTCCCGGAGGGGAGCTTCGGAGGCAGGGTATAGGCAAACCCATGGGGAGGCCAGGTGACAGGCAAACATCCGGTGTGTGGGGCTATAAACCGGCACCCGCTTCGCCCCACACACACACAAAAAATCAGGAAAAAAACTATTTTTTTTAAATGAGGAAACAATTAGGAAATTGTTTTAAACAACCATAATAAAATGAGGAAAAATCAGAAAAATCGTAAAAAAATAAACTTAAATTGGAAAAATCAGAAAAAAATCGAAAGAAAAAACGAAAAAGTCACTCACAATTGGAAAACTAGAGAGAATCATTTACTTGGAGGGGGTGGGGGGGGGGCTCTCTTAGTTGGTCAAAATTCAGAGTGGTTTTGCCCCTTGTGAAAGCCGCATCGGTAGGCAGTTACCCGAAAGGGGTCGCCTGTTAGGTAGGCACGCCGTTACATGCGCATGTCAGGCGGGTCTGCCTAACAGGCGACCCCTTTCGGGTAACTGCCTACCGATGCGGCTTTCACAAGGGGCAAAACCACTCTGAATTTTGACCAACTAAGAAAGGCCCCCCCCACCCCCTCCAAGTAAATGATTCTCTCTAGTTTTCCAATTGTGAGTGACTTTTTCGTTTTTTCTTTCGATTTTTTTCTGATTTTTCCAATTTAAGTTTATTTTTTTACGATTTTATCTGATTTTTCTTCATTTTATTATGGTTGTTTAAAACAATTTCCTAATTGTTTCCTCATTTAAAAAAAAATAGTTTTTTTCCTGATTTTTTTTGTGTTGTGTTGGTGGGGCGAAGCGGGTGCCGGTTTATAGCCCCACACACCGGATGTTTGCCTGTCACCTGGCCTCCCCATGGGTTTGCCTATACCCTGCCTCCGAAGCTCCGCTCCGGGAGGGCCCTCCGGGAGGGCGCTCCCGGAGGGTCCATCATTCAGGATCCTTGACTTCCAAGGACTGGTCCTTGACTTTCGAGGACTGGTCCTTGAAAACGGTCAAAAAGCCCGAAAATGGCCATTTTCCAAGGACCAGTCCTTGGATCCGATGCACGGTCCTTGAATATGGCAAAAGTGTCCTTGAAGTTCTAGCTTCTTGTTTCACCGTGTGTATTACGCAGAACATTATTTGATCAATGAAGGGCATATTTTTGTGTTTTTCGCTATTACATTACGGGTATTACACCGTAATACATGGATCAGGTGTACAGTGTATTACGGATGTGAATTCCCCCTCGCATACAATTGTCAACAAATTCTTTCAAGATGTGTGGGGCTCTAGGGGGAAAACACTCTGAAATTTTTGTACTCGTCGTGTAATTTAGAAAATTTCAAGAAATTTTAGAAAAAAAAATCAGAAAAATGTAGGAATTATCAGAAAAATTCCCACAAATTTAGGAAAAATTCAAGCAAAAATTCAGAAAAAGTCAATAAAAAAATTTACAAAACTTTTCAAAATTCCCGAAAATTCACAATAATTCACATTTGTACCCCTAAATTCAGAGTTGTTTCCCCCTCGGTGGTTCTGCTGCCTCTTCGATATTTTTCCCCACCTTATGCATGCGAAAATTTTATCGCACGCTGATAATTCCTTGCACGCATTGCGTTTCGCACGACAGGCAGATCGCAGGACTTAAACGGGCCGGCGGGTTTCTGCGGAAGGCACAGAATGAAAATTCAATGCTGTTTGTGGACGCCTCGCCTCCGCCCCTCGGCCTTGCGTGCCGCCGCGAGCGGGGCGGTCTGGGGACGGGACGGAAGTAGATGTACACAGGTAGCGGGGGGCGGTCTCCCCCCCCCCCCGCCCCCATTTGGCGACCAATTATAACTGTGGGAACAATACAACCTGGACATTAATTTAGATGTGGAAAGTTATATTGCTTCCTTTGTGTGGTTTGCCGATGCCGCATGTGCTTCCAGCTCCGCAGGAAAAGGGGGAAGGAGGCGGCGGCGGGCGGTGCAAGTAGTGCGGCTGGTTAACTTTTAAGTCAACACGAGGTCGGGGTAGACAAGGAGAGAGCGGTGATGATAGGGGCGGGGGGGGGGGCGGAGCAGCAGGTGGACCGCAGGGAGGGGACAGCAGAAGAAGGCGTCAGGCCTAATGGATGGGAATCAGCTGAACTGAAAAAAGCTGCTATTTCGTTAGACCTAAAAAATAAAAAAAATAAAAATAAAAAAAATAAAAAAAAATCCCTTTTTTCCCAGTGAATAAATTCCCATTGTGTTTGTAGCTCAGCACCCTCGGGAAGTTTCAACATTTTAAAATGTGTTGCAGTTGAACACTTTACAGGGTATAGTTGGCACTAACGGAGAATCCATGACAAAGAGTGGATAGCGCGATCCTGTGCCTAGCTGCAAAAGTGTGTGTGTGCACTGTGAAAACCATTGGTAAGGGCCACGGGAAAACTTTCCATGATAATTGTCAAGTTACAACATTCAGTAATCCAGTAATTTTCTTTTACACCATTTGTTGTCTTATTATCGTAAATTTACGAATAATGCTTTTTTCCCCACTGTGTGTGTGTGCGTAATCAAACTGATGTGGGTCAGGGCTGGGGGTCGGGGCGGCGCGGTGTCTTTGCTCTGCCTCTCCCTCGGAGACCATCTGTAGCGCATCGGTACGTCCGCTGTCCTGGTCTGCGTCTTCTTGACCGGGTCGTTGTGTAGCGCGCAGTTGAACGAGGACCGACCCGACGAGGACGCATTTGCAGGATCGGGTCTGGGAGTGGGAGTGAGCCCGGCGCGCGGCGGGGTGATGGGTTCCTGCAGCTGGCCGCGGCCCCGCCCCGCCCCGCCCCGCCCGTGCGGATGCAGAGGGTGTAACGTCGTCCGCCGCCACCCTGAGTAAAACCCGAACTCGCGCCCTCCCTCCTCCAGATACAAACTCAGTAAAATTCTTTTACAGTGCCTCGACCTCGGCCCCCACTTTTTCTTTTCTTTTTTTCTTCGTGAAAAAATTTTTGTCTTAGGTAGCAAGGGATAAATACATGTCTTATTTTCCATTAAAAATAAAGAAAAGGTAATTAATAAGAGATTCAAAATAAATAAATAAATAAATAAATAAACTGGCATTTGAACGCGTGACATTAAAGTATACTTGGAATTCCAGTGTATAGAGATGCAATTCAGAGGCACTCTTGGTGTGATTCCGGGCCCGGGCCGGCCGCCGGGTCGCGACAGGTGCGAAACAATCTTTTTTTCTCCCTGCGGGCGCCGCCTGCTGGCAGTAACACATGACGCCCACGTGTTGACGGTCCACCTCCTGGCACCTCGCGGTGGGGTGGGGCGTGGTGGGGCAGGCCATGGTGGGGCGGGGCGCGGGGCGGGGCGGGGCGGGGCGGGGCGGGTTGCGGCCTCAATGGCCCTTGGGGGAGCGGCGCGGCGGCGGCGCGCGGCGTTGGCCGCAGCGCTTGAAATACGTCCGGGCGTCCGAGAGAGAAATAAACCCCCAAGGGTGGCGTAGCGGGCGCGCAGCCGTGCGGCTGTGCGGCTAGCAGCGCGCGGGTTCAAGTACAGGAAGCGGCGGGGGGAAAAGGCTTCTTTTTTTCCTCCCCTTTGTTTTTCTTTTCTTTCTCGCGTTTCATCCACACCTGAGTGCAGACGCAGCAGCAGGCAGCAGTAGGGCGACGACGCCAGTGGAAAAGAGAGGGGGTAGGAAGGGGGATGATGTACAAAGGAAGTGAGTGGGCGGTGGCTGGGTGCGCAGGCACGGAGGGAGGGTGCCAATTAAGTGGCGATTATTGCTAACGACCCCCTTACCCTGCCACCCCCGCCCCCCCCCCCCCCAGACCGTCTTTGTCTCTCTCTCATCTCTCTCTCTCTCTCTCTCTCTCTCTCTCTCTCTCTCCTCTCTCTCTCTCTCTCTCTCTCTCTCTCTCTCTCTCTCTCTCTCTCTCTCTCTCTCTCTCCCTTCCTCTCCCTCGCGCGCCCGTTACTCTCACTCCCTCCCACTGGTGCGACGCGCGACTGGCGCGCCTATCCGTTTTGTTGTTGTTATTATTGACGTAACTCTGGCGGTTCATGTTCAGTCTTATACGATTATGACTATACGGTACGGCGGCGCGTTGAATGGGCACTGCTGCCGAGAGTGGAGGGAGGGGAGGGGAGAGGGGATGGCAGGCGGGACGTGCTCTATCCGCCGCGGGAGGAGAGGGGAGAGGGGGGGGGGAGAGTGAGGAGATGCTCCTTCACGCCGTAAAGGCTTTAAAAACCCGAGTCGAGCACTGCCTGCTCGGGTGGTGGGCAGGGGAGGTTGAGGTGAGGTGAAGGCGGGTGAAGGGTTGGGATGGGCGGACGCTGCAGTCCTCCTCGCAGCAGCAGCCTATTCCCTTTTCGCGCTCTCTCCCACTCTTGCGCTAACATATGCGTACACACGCACATTCTCTCCAGCCCCCCCCCCCCCCCGGTCCCACTCGTTCCCCGAGCCTACTACATAGAGTCGCGTATTGGATAGGGTCGATGGTCTTACTGTGTGTATCGTGTATCGTGGGCCGGTGCAAATGCAATGGTTGCGCAAGTTCCCCCCAGACACGGGCCATCTCCCCTCCCTATGCCTCTATCTCTCTCTCTCTCTCTCTCTCTCTCGCTCGCTCGACGCGTCCTTTCTTTGGGTACCGCCGCCTCTCTCTGGGTGGAGCCCTACCCACTCCGTACTGGCCTTAAGGAGGGGGATGTTGGTGGGCACTGGGCCGAATAGAGAGATGCACCGGGCTGGCGCTGCGCACAGTTTCGCTCGCTTCTCTCTCTCTCTCTCTCTCTCTCTCTCTCTCTCTCTCTCTCTCTCTCTCTCTCTCTCGTGCTCCTGGAGTGAGGAGGGACTGCAGGCAGGAGAGGAGACAAAAGGGCCTAAACTCTCTGGGGCCAGCCTTAAGCGGCCCTCTTAGCTAATTGCGAGCGGGCAGTAGTGGAGTGGGGACTCACGGACCGGATCGCGATCGGGGGCTCGCGGTCGAGCACGGCGATTTGAATCGGCTCGCCGTTTTACGACGTCACCTGCAAGCAGATCCCCCTTTTCCTTTCTCTCTCTCTCCCTCCCTCTCTCCCCCTCCATCACTTTCATCCTTTGCTTATCTCTCTGTCTCTATCTCTCCCTCCACCGCACTAAACGTAACCAGGCTGGTAGCTGGTAGCACTCTGGTCTGATCCCACTCCAGTGGTCTGTACTTTACAGTCCGCCCTCGGCGGCCGCCCGCCGCAGCAGTAGCTTTGGGCCTCGTCCCACTATGCTCAGGAAAGTGTTTTTTTTTTTTTCCTTTGTCGTTATTCGTTTGCACCGTGTGAGTGCGGCGTCACTCGCTTAGATGTGTGCACTGCAAGAGTATAAGCAGCAGACAAACGAACTATGTGTCGGCGATTCCACCTTGTCTTTTAGTCCCTCCCTCTTCTCTCTCTCTCTCTCTCTCTCTCTCTCTCTCTCTCTCTCCTTCTCTCCTTCTCTCCTTCTCTCCATCTCCCGCGCCGTGCCCCCCAGTGGGCCTCAAAGGGGGATCACTCACACAAAATGTAATCAGTGATTTTTTTAATTTTTTAATTTTGATAAATTCTGATCTTTCCCCCTATTTCTGACCTTTTTTTCAATTGTTTTTGAGTTCTTTGCTCATTTGTTCTTGATTTTTCGGAGTTTTCTGTATTTTTCTTTTTGATTTTATTTTGAAATTTAATTTTGTAAATGATTTTTTGGGGGGGCAGCACAATGACTTTTCGAAGTGACTTCCCCCCCCCCTCCTCGGTGGGCCTCTCCGCACCCGTATCTCGGAGCGGGCAATGAGTGCGTGAGGCTGTGCAGCCCCCGCCACCACCGCCACCCCCTACCCAGCCCCCAGCTAACCGCCACGCTGCCAGCGCCCCTCGGCGGCGGCCGCCCCGCCCCGCCCCGCCCCGCCCGGCAAGGCACGCTATAACACAACTCCTCACGCCAAACTAGTTTATTCCTCGGCGAGTTGGAGCCAGCCAGCCATCCACTCCCAGCCCGCTCGGCAGGCCGGCAGGCCGCGCCGCGGCCCTCGCTCTGCCACGTCCTTCCCTCCCCGGGGTGAGGCGGGGGTGGGGTGGGGTGAGGCGGGGCGGGGCGGGGCGGGGTGAGGCTGCTCACGCCGTGCGTGCAGCGTGTTTAATCACCCTCTCCACGCTCTGCACAGTGTCACCCGATAGTGACGCGCCCACCCCACGCCCAGCCCCGCCCCACCCCATACCCTCTCCTCTGCACCCAGTGTCTTCTCTCTCATCCCGCTCCACTCTAGCCCGCTGAGCGGCGCTGTCGAGCCCGGCCGGGAGAATATTATTTGCAAAATAAAACTAACAAAAATAAAATCACAATAAGAAAACAAAACAGAAAGATAAAAAGCGAATATTTCATTCGGTACGGCGCCGTCACTGCCTCCGTAGTGGTCTTGCTCAAAAGGAAGTAGTCCAGCCTAACGAGCAGGGTAATTGGCGCGCCTGCTGAGAGGGGGTAGGGGGTAGAGGAGGGGGGGGGGGGGGTAGAGGAGGGAGGCCGCCATCACCTTCTGATGTCGAGATCTACACTTGCAGAAAGGGTGTGAAAGCCTCTCTTATTTCTAACCGTCGACACTGTGACCTATTTGTTTTCTCACTCTACCGACCTACAACACGTATATAACGATCTCTTCTCTTTTCATTATATATATATTTTTTTTTGGGGAGGGGAGGGGGAGTGTACATTGTGAATAGGATCTTTGTAGATTGTTAATTTATCCTGTAATTTACTATTTACGAGATAAGTTGACAATTTAAGACATTTGGGATTAATACTCTCTGAGATTTATACAGAAGAAGGGGTAAATTAAATCATCAGTGTGGGTATAAATGAGCAGCGAGTATAATTCATCGAGTTCATCAATACTCTAAGGGGTACAAATACCACAGGGGGGCTTAACGGGGAGATCTAATGTCCCCGGGGAATTTATACCGGGGGTTACACGGCACTAATCCGCTTCGACACCGGCGGAGCCGACCCGCCTACCAACCGAGTTTGGGGCTTGTTTCTCCTCCGCGAGGAACTGGGCAGGGAAAAAAAAACTGAGGCTGAAGTGAGAGAGACTCCGCGAGGAGGACGCGGGGGAAGTTCCACTTCGGGTGGGGTCGGGTCGGGCTCCTCTCATTGCCAAGTCAACGCAGCAGTTTGCTTGATTCGGCGCGGCCAGCGGTGGCGGCTGTGGTCGGCCAGCCTAGCGCAATTCTCGTTCTCTCTCTTGCCCGCCCGCTCGCTCGCTTTCTCACCTCTCTCTCTCTCTCTCTTCGTGTTCCAGGCGGCCGCGGGCTGCTGGGCGCGAGCTCCGGCCCGGTCGGCGGGCCCCCGCACCAGGTCCAGGGCCTGCACGGGCCGCAGTTCACCCTGGAGCCGCCTGCCTCGCTCGAGTTCTCCAACAGCTCGGGGGTGACGGTGTCGTGCGCGGCGCGCGGCTCGCCCGACCCCGAGGTGCGCTGGATCGACGCCTCGGGGAAGGACGTCGTCTCCCTGCCCCGGATACGGTGAGTACACGTGCACGCCGAAACACGATTCAAGTGCTTTACACGGCAAGAGCAAAAAGTCTGATTTTTTTAAAGGCAAAAGGGGAAAGCTTTGACGCTCTTTGGGACTTTAGAGGAAACCTTCATCCGATTTTAAGGAACTCTCTTTTAAAAATGTGGAAATTTCCCGTCATTGCTGAAGGAAAATTCCTCCGTTCCTCATAAAATCTTAGGAGTTTTCCTCAAAATCAGGGAGTTCCTTAAAGTTTTCCCATCATCCTCAAAAAATCATACTTTCTTTACAGCGTGTGAATTGTTTACAATCCGCGTCGCTATAGAAAGCAACGTGTGGTAGTATCTTAAAAATAGATAATAAGAAAAGGAATACACCTTACAATGGGGTGAAAAGAGCTCCACTTCACGGAGTTATTTTATTTGTCCAATTTCGTGGCGCAGCCGCGCAGCTTATTTGCAGTGAGGGGAAGCGGCGGTTCAGCGAGGTAGCTATAGCGAGAGTCATCGTCCCCTGTTCTCCTTTTCTCTGCGCGACGAGCCGCGCCCGCGCGCGCGCCATCCAATTCCGGTTCGGTTCTTCTTTTCACTCGAAAAGAGAGGTGTGGGGGGGGGAGGGGAGCGGACTGTGAGGCACTCTCGAGGGGCGACACCGAGCCACGTCGGCGAACTCGCGCGGGCGGACTCTCCGCCGTCGCCGCGAAAGGCTCTGCTGAGCGAGAGGGAGAAGCGGGGTCGGGGCTACTCCCGTGGGGGGGTCGCGAGCTAGTGACGGAAGGGGTCCAAAAGGAGGAGGAGGATCGCTATCCCCCGGCCCGGCCGGCGCCGGGGCGTGACGCCTGGGTGTATTCAACCCTAACCTCAACCCCTTCCCTTACCCCTCCCCGCCCGGCCTGCCTGCGGTGTCCCCGTCCCCAGTGAGGCCCGTAAGCGCGCCGAGCGCAGGCGGCAGTGCCCCTCCGGCCCCCGGCCCGGCGCGCCTCCAGTGCCACCGCCACCGCCGCCGCGCGTCCCAAATTAATTAAGTGAAATAGTTGGAAATTGGCTCGAACAAGCCCAATATTAGCGCACGGGGGTGGAGGGGGGGGGGGACAGGCGCTCTCCCTCTGGCTGCCATTCCGCTGCTGCTACCCGCGCGCTCTGCCGCCGATACAGCTAGCGCCCCGCCTCGCCCCGCCCCCGCCATAAGACCGCGTCGCCATCCTCGACGACCCCCTGTCGCCGCCGCATGGAGGGGGAGTTGGAGAGGAAACTCAAGTGTGAATGTTCTGCGCAAACTGAACTGCTGTAGCACAGTTCTACTGCAAAGAGTGTGAGACCCGAGAGGGAAAGAACTCTGAAATTTTTGTACACGCCGTAGTTCAGGAAAATTCATCAATAATTCAGGAAATTCTAGAAAAACAAGGGAAGTTTCAGAAAAATCTGGAAAATCTACAGATATTTGTTAAATTTATAAAATTCTAGACAAAATTCGAGCAAAAATTTACAAAAATTCACCAATAATTCATTAGAATTCTCAAAAACCTACAAAATTTGTAAATAGAGTTATTGGTTTCTCATCGGTGAGACCAAAAGTGCTGCATAATTTAAAAAAAAAAAGGGTGGAGTCCCGTTGTGTCCCACAGTAGCAAGTGTGAAAGTGCCATTTTTTGTCATAGGGTAGTTAGTGTAGGACACCCTATTTTGGATACAGTTTGTCCTACACTATTTTTTGTAGGACGTCATTGGTCTTACAAATTTTATTACTGCAGGACACAAGAGGTCTGACACTTCTAACTGTAGGACCGTGTGTAGTGCAGTACTGCACTGTTAAAAGAATTGGTATTAAAATTCACATCGATGGATATGACGCAATTTTCCTATCCACGATGTGAAATTTCACATCACTACGAATATGACTTTTCACATCCTTGTGATGTGAAAATTCACATCCACGTTTTGAAATTTCACATCAGTAACTAAGTGAAATTTAATATTGCAAATTGTGAATTAGAAAATGAATTTTCCAGCTTTCTTGATTTTGCTTACGCTCGTTTCCTCCCTTGACCGCTCACTTGGCCTCTCTTTTAACCCTTTAAGTACATTTTACGAGACATTACCTTACCGTTGAAATACCTTACCAGAGAGGGAGTTCAACCTCGGACCTTTGCACTGGCAACCAGTCGCCCTAACCACCAGACTACTGGAACGCGGTGGAGAATCGCTGTAGCTTACGCGGGTCATCCCACGGCCGCACAGGCCAAGCTCTGCCGAGCCATTCCCGGAAGAGCGCAGGCGTCACCGGGCCGGCGGTGGGTGTGACAAGCCTAGGGGAGCGTCAGGGCTTTCCCACCAGTTTGTTTTAAGGGAGGGTTGTCATTAGGCTCCCCAGACAGTAAAATTCTAACTGAGGATTTCAATCAAAGGTATTTCTCGCTCCGGTCGTGAATATAATCAAGGAAAAATCTGAATAAGAACTAATCTTCAACAGGACGGTAGCCCCGGGCCCCGGGGACAAGACAAAACAGCGAAGTGATAATTTACAACGGCGGCGAGGGACATAAATTTTAATTTTCACAACGAATGTGAAATTTAACACACAAATGTAGATTTTCAAATCCTAATTTGACGATGTGAAAATTCAAATCAGTTTGTGAACGTGTCACATCAAATGTGATGTGAATTTTCATAACCGATTTGAATTTTCACAACGGATGTGAAATTCAACACTTCAATGTAGATTTCCAAATCCTGATTTGATGATGTGAAAATTCACATCAGTTTGTGAAGGTGTCACATCAAATGTGATGTGAATTTTCACATTATTTTTAACAGTGTGTATATGACACTTAAGTCTGCAGAGTGTCGCACGCTTATCGTGTCCACAGAGCTGAGCAGGCTCAAAATAGTATTCTGCGGTATTTATGAAGACACAAAAATAAAAGGACTTGTCAGTTGTGCAAGTGGAGCAGTACGGTCTTCTTCAGCTGCCTGATGACGTATTGCTCTGCGTGGCCTTGTTTTTCTTTGGGACGGTCGTGATCATAAGTTATGTTGTAACGCTGCAGGAGTGGTCGCGGCCAGCCGGCCGGCCAGCCTTCTCTTTGCTGGGTGCGGGGCGGGGTCGGGCGGGGTACGGTACGGTGGGGTGCGGTGCGGTGAGGTCGTGGGGCTGGCCGCGGGGGTCCCGGCGTGGCAAAGTCAGCAGCACTGCCGGCGCCACAGGGACACGAGAGATGTGTGCATCTCTCGCTCTCCTTCTCTCGCTCTCCCTCCCTCTTTCGCCTTCGCCCAACTCTTCTCTCACGCTCACGCTCTCAGTCTGGGGGTTTTCTCTCGCTCGCACTCCTCAAACTCTTCTCTCTCTCTCTCTCTCTCTCTCTCTCTCTCTCTCTCTCTCTCTCTCTCTCTCTCTCTCTCTCTCTCTCTGGCCGAGAAGCCAGCCGCCGGCGGGCTACACGCCGCAGCAGAATCTGCAGAGGTAGCACGCGCGTACACAAAGGACCTAGGCCGTAGGCCGGAGCCTGCCCATCCATGGGCCAATTCAAGGGTCGGAGAGAGAGAGAGAAAGAATAAAGGAGGTGGGGGCAGAACGAACAGCAGAGGGAGAGGGTCAGTCTGACGGTTTGCTTAGGTAAGAAAGAGACGGAGAAAGCGGCGGTTGCATGAGGTCTTCCAGTTTTCCTGTTCTCCCCCTCCCCGCCGCCGCGCTGCTGCTCTGCGGTGCTGCGGCCGCGGGCTTGAATTACCGCCGTGGTCCGAGTTTCATCAAGAAGTCGCCTAATTATGGAATTGATTACTCCCCAGAGACTCCCCCTGTAGGAGAGGGGAAGGGAGCTGTTAACAGGAGACCGTATGCGGCAACTATACACCTCGTTTCGAATTCTGAGTGTGATGCGCGGATTATGTCCAAGTTCCCCCCGTGCCGCTGATCCGAGATTATTGTTTCGTGTTAATGGCTGGTTTTCAATTTTCAAATCTCCCGCGCTCCTCGGCTTCCCCCCACCACCCTCTCTACCTCGCTCTGCTGTGCTGTGCGCGAGGCCGGGCGAGGCCGCTGGAAATTACTTTTGCGGTTACTCTACGTATGCGAGCGCTGAGTATTTATATACGGCCGGCCAGCTCGTCCGGCCCCATCCTACCGGGGTCTTCTTGCCGCTGCCCCTCTTCCTCATTGCCTTAGCTCCTCGCCCTGCTTCTCTCTCCGAGCGCCCCCCCCCCCCCCCACCTATCCCCGTCTTTCTCTCACCCATGCACCCCTTATTCCTGCACCAAACTCCTTTACATATTTTTGTTTTGTTTTATTTCACTGTCCCGTGCCGTGCAATACCGTAGCGTTCACCGCGATCCTCCCGCCTCACACATGGGACGACTCATATAATTTACGAAATTTTCTTTAGTTCGCATATATATATTTTTTGGCCTCCCCGTTGGTTATGGCAGGAGGCCAGCTCGCCAAACTTGTTTTTTCATCAAGTTATTTAGGACGCTTTGCACGTGCTTCCCCCGCGCCCATCCTCGCGTCGGACGTTGCGCCTCCACATCGCCTCCTCTCTCAGGTGTTTCTGCCACCCCCGCCGTTCCGGCATCCTCACAGTGGATCTCATTTGCTGCATTCCTTTCCTTTACTTGACATGCATCCCTGATAAATGTTCTCCCCCCCCCCCCCTCCGTCTCCGTCTTCCTCCTTCCCCTCTGACCCGTGCTACACAACTCATCGCCATTCTCACCGCGCCCTCGGGCAGCGGGTCCGCCCCCCTCCCCCACTTCCCCCCTCGGCTCCGGCTAGCATACGCACACCCTGTGACGGCCGGTCCACCCGTAGAAGGTTGCAGGGAGGGGGAGGGGGGCGTTTTCCATCGTTAGCGATGGTCCTAAAAAAAGGGAACAACTCGGAAATTTGTGTACACCTCGTAATTCAGGAAAATTCTGAAGAATTTTAAAAAAATTGGAATTAAGTTTAAGAAAAATTAATTTAAGGAAAATTCACAAAATGTAGGTAAAAGTCATGTGATAGTTCACAAAAATTTAAAAAAAAACAAAACAAAACAAAAAAAAACACGAAAATTCACAAAAATTTACAAACAATTACAAAGTGTGTACACCAAAATTCAGAGTTGTATCCTCCTCGGATGATCCGCTATCTTTCCCACCCTCCATTAATGTAATGGGGAATGGCAGCAAGTTCTCCCGGTTGGCGCGGACCAGCTCTCCGTTAGATTAATATTCCCGGTACGCTCAGTATCTTTGACTGTATTTTTCGCGTGCGTGGAGCTCAGGGCGGGATGTGAGGAGCAGGGCGTGGCATGGTGGGCTCAGCCGCCCTCAGTCCTTCTTATCTCCGTTTGAATACACTAAGCAGACTTGAACCCTGAACCCCCCCCCCTTTTCTCTCCTAAAACCCTTTTCTCTCCCCTGCACCCCTCGCAGCAGGTTCAATGCCTCGGTAAGAAGAGAGGACTCAAATCCTTCCTGCGCCCGCCCAGCTGCCCGTCCCCGTGTTGGTCTTGAGGCAAGCACAGGCTACGCCAGGCCAAGGCCCGTCCGTCCCCGGGCCCGGGTCCGTCTGCTGGTCTAGGCTGACGAGGAAACAAAGCCCTCCGACCTGATTTATTCATCCGTGCAAACCGGCGCGGGGTGGCGTAGCGTAGCGGGCGTAGCGCGTCCAGCCGGTGCCGTGTCCTCCCCGCCCCGCCCCGCCCCGCCCCGCCCCGCCCCGCCCCGCCCCGCCCCGCCCCGCCCCGCCCCGCCCACAGACACAGCAATTACAAAATGTCTGAGTAGGTCCCCACCCGGCCCCGGCCCCGCGCGACCCCTCCTTGACGACTACGTCGCTCTCGATAGCGGAGGGGTGCACCACCGGCGCGACCCCCCCCCCTCCCCCCCGCGAAATGTCAACCCGGGGCAGACGAGCTCGGAGCCTCCAAGCCCCGCGCCGCCCCGCGCCGCCCCGCCGCGCGCACCAGAATTAAGGATTAATTCCCGCAGGTCTTTCGTCGTGGCGCAGCGCAGCGTTTTCTCCGAGGGGTACCTCACCTTCTCCAATCAGTGTACACCCTGAGCTCCAATCATTTTCCAATCACTATCCAGTCACATAATTTTTGGACAAAAATCTATTTTAAGCACCTTAAGATTGCAAAATACCGAATTGGTGTCAGCAATTGTTTGCTTTCCTTTAAGTTTTGTCAAATTTTCCTTCCAATCGCAATGAAACCCTCCAATCAGTGTACACCCATTTTGAGAGTGAGGTACCCCTCGGTTTTCTCCTCCTCCGTCGCCGCTATGATTTCGTTTGCATTTTATTGTGCTGGTTTTGATTAATAATTTTCTTTGTTTTGCGCCTCTTGAAGTGCGCGTTGCGGATTTTCCGAAGGAAGAGTGGGGGCTCTGTCAAGTGCGTTAGAGTCGGGGCGTCCCGCTATGGTGGTGACCCAGGTCGTGTGGGTGACGGAGGGTTGAGTAGGGTCGAGGGCGGAACAACTCTAAAATTTTTGAACACCTTGTAATTCAGATAAAAGCTACAGGAAAATTCAGAAAATTTCAGAAGAAATCAGGAAAATTCAGACAACTTCAGGAAAATTCTTAAAAATGTAGGTAAAATTCAATTTTTTTTTTTAATTAATCAAACTTTTCAAAACTTGTGCATTGAAATTCCGAGTTCAGGATCACGATGAGGCATTGAGCATGCATAGAGGCCCCGGCCCAGAGTTCTGCAATGGGCGGGCGGCCTCCGCCCGGCAGCCACCGAGACTCGTAGCCAGAGCGCCCGGCCCGGCCCGTCTGCTTCGTCAACGGGCCGGGTGAGCGCCCGGACCGAGTGCGGAGGCGGGTGCAAGCTCCGCCCGCTGCGTTCGGCACTTTTTGGCGTGGCGTGGAGTAGCTGAGCATAAGCTTCGGCCAGCGCCGACCCGCCCGGACCCCCGCGGACCCCCGCACAGGTGACTTCGGCACTGTTCGGATGTCCGGCCGGTGACTGCGGCCGCCACTCCATGCCACAGCAAAGCAGCACCGCCCATTACTGTCGCTCTCTCTCGCACACCTCAGGTGGCGGGCGGAGACCGCCCGCCCATCGCAGAACTCTGCCCCGGCCTCTCACACTCCTGCGGTTGCAGCGGCGCCGGGAGCCGGGCCGGTCCTAGCCCAGCCTAGACGGCGCTACGAGGACCCTGAGTGACAATCACACCGATTGCCTCCCCAGCCCTGCTACCCCTTCACCTTCACCTGCCTGTCAACGGAGTGCTCGGGCATTGACATCTCTGTTTATCTCGCTCCCTATTTCTCCCTCTCCATCTTTCCCACCAACGTAGGGCATCAGACTGTGCACAAACCACGACAGCGACCCCCCTCCCTTCCCCAATGCTTCGCCTTCCACTTACCATGTCTCTCCCAGAGTTCGCGCTTCAAGGCTTCAGGTGTTTGGATCCTTGCTCTGTTCTTTCTCTTCTTTTCCTCTCTCTCATCCCCCTCTTCTCTCTTTCTCTCTCACGCTCGTGCGGGGCGCAGAGCACTAAAAAAATATATCAGTGTAAACCCTTTAAAAAAATCACATCAGAAAAAAAAATCAAGAAAATATCAGAAATACGTCAAGAAAAAATAAGGAAAAATCATAAAAAATCATTTTAAAAAAGATTAACGAAAATCACGAAAAACCAGATAAATTGGAAAAGTAGGTGTACGCTTGAATTTCGAGTGTTGGAACCCCTCGGTTTGACCAGCGAGTGAAGACTCTGTGCTGGCGGCGCAGATCGTCAGTCCCTGCGCGGCTATGTAACACCCTACTTGTTGGTGGCCCGGTGGGTCCGTAGGTGTGTGTGTGTGTGTGTGTGTGTGTGTGTGTGTGTGTGTGTGTGTGTGTGTGTGCGCGCGCGGGAGTGGGCGTGTCCCATTTGCAATGCTAATGCGATGCAAGGCAACATGACGTGCCCATAACATGTGTACGGCCCGGCGGCCCGCGCTGACCGTTGCCAGAAGGGCGTTGCTGCGAATAAGCGAAAGAGGGCTTTAAACACCCTCGACACACCATCACGGCGCCGCGCCGGCTGCCGGCTGGCCGCGCGCCACTCCAAGTAGGCCCCCTGCCCGCCCGCCCTCCACTTCCGGTCCTCGAGGCCGGAAGTAGCAGAAGTGGCGGCGCAGGACGCGGGGTGCGAGGGGGCAGTGGTCGCCTGCTGGAATGCGCCTACTTCAATTCACCCTCCCTCCCCCGCCCCCTCGTTCCCCTGCCTCGCCTTGCTGTCTCTCTTTGGCTTTTCGAACCCATTCGCGACGCCCCCTCGTCCCCCCGCTCGGCGCTACCAGTTCGACCACCCCCGAGCAAAGAGCGGCCGCGGGGAATAGGGGGCAGGCAGGCAGGCGGCCGGAAACAAGTCCATTCAGAACGCCAGTCGCCTGGGGCGGCGCGGGGGCGGCGCGGGCGGGGCGTACGGCCGCCTGGGGCGCAGCAGCAGCCCCGCAAGCCTGCGGTCAGACCTCGGTCTTGCTGCCGGTGATGTTGTCCCAGGGGTGCTGATTGGGAGTCGGGGGTGCTGCTGTCTATAGGTCTGTACCGGTATTGAACACTACTTGGTCGGGCCCGGCCCGGCCCGGGCTCTGGTCTGCCTGGCCTGCTCTGCACCCCGCCTCTCTTGTGGCGGTGTGGTGGGTCTCTAGCTGCCCGTCCGTGAGGGGCTTTGCGGTTGAGAGTGTCCTGGCGGGGCGGGGTAGATCACTACTACGAAGCAATTATATTTTTGACTTGGAGTTTGTTTCGTTTTAATTTTATTTTTAGGCACGAAGTAGCCTTAAGGTAAGGGTCCGGTGAAATCACGATTCTCAGCAAATTTTGAGAAAAATATTTCATCTTTTAGTATGTGTTAGAGGGTGAAAAAAAAACCTCAGTTTGATCACAGGCTGGCCACTGTAGGTCAAGCCGTTCCAAAATTATTCCACTCGTTACCTTTGAAATGGCCCAACTTTAGAGAACTTCTTGCGCAACAAATTTTGAGGTATAGTCATGAGCTTTTAAATTTGCCCCTTTTGAATCTTTTTTGAGGTCTGATCAGTGAGATATTACCAATTTTTCAATACAGAAAGCATTTTTAGATTTTTTGGATAAGTTCTCATTAAATTTTTGCAAATTTTGACCATTTACAAGGCTGCTGTAAGAAAACTACAAGGAACCTGATAAAAAACTCACTGATCAGTGATCAGTTGTTTGAAGTTAATTAAAAAAGCCACAAACTAACAACCAGCTTTCTAACTACAAATCTGTTGCGCAAGGAATTTTTTAAAGTTTAAAAAAGCTTATTCTGAGAAAATGAAATTTAAAATTTTTACATTTTGGAGTAATTACGTAAAAAATAGGCCAAGCCTATGTGCAGGCCTATTGAAAAAAAAATTATTACACCCCCTTAGAAATTTTTTTTGCGGTAAAACCTGCTTACCCCCTGATAAAAGAAGGTCCAAAGAGGGTTTTCCCGACTAAAACTCGTTTTTGATTTTTCGGCCGAAAATTGCGACTTTTTCACCGAACCCTTACCTTAAAGTTTTGTCTGGGATCTGCTTTTAAAAAATTAAATCGGCCTTGTGACAATTCTATGAAACTTCTTTCCAAGGTACAAATCGCGGCCCCCTGAATCCAGATCCGTCATCCTCATGTCAGTAAAATACACTGAATTCAGGGGAAGTCGAGGCGATTTCATGTGAATTCGAAGGAATTCGAATGAATTCCGGTAAATTCATTGGATTTCATGTGATTTGCGTGTCCGCGTGCTGCTGCACGTCACAAGCTCACCCGCCTCACTCCGAACCCTGGCCGAGCTCCTCCTGTGTGCGGTATGGTATGGTATGGTATGGACCCCTGACGCGCACCTCCAGGATCCCGCCGTGCCGCCCCCCAGGCCCCAGCAGCTCGCAGCTGTTGCGCGCGTCGTGTCTTGGTCGGTGTCAATCAGGAGCGCATTGTGCCCGGCGGGGCCGGCGGGGCCGCAGCGCTCGCCAGCGCTCACCGGGGCGCAGCCCACCATTGAGTTGGCGGTGATTGCTATTTGTCCCACCTTAATGGTCTCCGGCTTGGGGCCGGGGCCGCCGCTGCCGCCGCCTGGCCCGTCCGGGTGAGGCAGAGAGCAGGCCTGGGCGGGGTGGGGGTGGGGTGGGGTGAGGTGGGTCCCCGATGGATTCGACGTTATTGTAGGTAATATTGCTGATGCCAGCACCGTTTGCCGTGGCAATAACGTGTGTCTGTGTGTGTGTGTGAAAGAGAGAGAGAGAAGAGAGAGAGAGAGAGAGGTGCTGATGGGAGGGAGGGGAGGGGGGCACGTGTGAGCCCGTCCCGTGGTGCACAGCTATCTTCACGGGGCAGAGAGCACTGACATGCATCTCCTCGTCGTGGTGGAGATCTAAAGTGCGCAGGGCATTGGGAGGGGGGAGGGGTGGAGGTCGTGACCATATCCTAGATGGAGGCGGTGGAGGTGTGGCCTGGCTCGGCGCCGAGTGCCTGGTGGCAGCGCCTGCCTGCCTGCCCCGGCAGTCATTAGGCAAGTGGTTCCTTATTTGTGTCTTGGCTGCTCGGGCCCGCCCCGCCGCGCCCCGCCGCGCCCCGCCCCGCCCCGCCCCGCCCCGCCTCACCGCGCCCCGCCGAGGTGCGCGAGAGGGTCGGGCGCGAGAGGACGGAGGGGCCTAATGGAGGGGCGGGCCTGCTGCTGAAAGGCACTCCCTTCTGGCCCCGCCCCGCCCCGCCCCGCCCAGCTCAGCCCCGCCCAGCCCCCTCTCGCGCACCGAGAACTGAAAAGAGGGGTCCCTTTTCAGACATATCTCTCCCTCTCTCGCCCGTACAACCATCGCCACCGCTGCGTACAGCACTCCCTGGCCCGGCCCGGCCCGGCTCGACCCGGCTGCCAGCGCTTTGGGGCGGGCCGAGGAGGAGGAGGGGTTGGGGGATATGCCACGCCAAGGCGCGCGCCCGAGGAGAACATCTTGAGAATTTTCGCTTAACGCATTATGTTTGGAAATCGTGGGGCTGGGGGAGGGGGGTGCGGGCGGGCTCCCTGACAGTTCGCCTTGCGCCGCGCCGCCGGAGCTGGCGTTGAGGATTGGCCCCCGCGGGGTGGGGCGGGGCGGGGCGGGGCGGGGCGGGGCGGGGCGGGGGGTGTGTATTGGGCTGGCACCGCGCCTTCTCACCCCGTCCCCACTCCGCTCCGAATCTCGGGAAATCAGAACCTCTTCCTCTGCTGCTCCCCGCATGATAAACCCTGTCCGTAAAGCAAGTGATTCTGAAATTTTTATTACTCCAAAGAATTTTGTTTTTAAATAGATATGAAGGGAATAAAAATGAGCCGGAAAGAAAAGCGTTCTATTGATCAGGCCGCCGGCGCGAGCGTCGTAACGCAATGAAAATTGCTTTGTTTTTTTTTAACGCCTTTTTTGACGTCAATACGAGGGGGCAACATATTTGGGAATCATGTGCACAGAAGCCTGGGATTAATCATCATAAAAATTAAGGGAAATCAATGAAAACCACTACAACGAAGCAGGAAACACCTGGAATTAGTTATAATTAGCCGAAATTCGCGTTTTATGTCGCTAGAAACAGTTAGAAATGAAAAGACATGGATTGGAATCGTTGGGAATCCAATGATTCCGGGAATCATGTGTACACATTAAAGGGGAGTGGTCGCCTCCTTGCGTCAATAGCTCTGGTAAGTAAAGTGCAAGGGCAAGCTATGGTTCATTAGAAAGTTTAGATTGCACTTTAATTTCATTACCTAATGACTTGGTCTATTCACTCAAAAAGTTTTCGATTTTTTTTTCCTATTTCATTCATGTCAAGACACTGTGGGCCAATGTTAACGCTTTCAGTCAAAAAGGAAACGAAATTTAAGTCCAAAGTGAACCGTTTAGGACGAGGGGCCCACAACTCCGAAAAATTTTGTACACCTGATTTCCGGATTTCAAAGATTTCACATGATTTCAGGTGATTTCAACGAATTTCAAAGATTTCAAGTGAATTCACTGATTTCGCGAGATTTCACATGATTTCAAGTGATTTCCATTGATTTCACATGATTTCCATTGATTTCAGTTAAATGTCTACCGAATTCATATGATTTCCATTGATTTCGTGAGATTTCCAACGAATTCAAGTATTTTTGGGACGACCTCAGAAAATACACGCACAGCTGATCCAAATTATTCTCTCAATTACATGGTTAAATAGGATTTTTCCTAAATTATTGTGAATTATTTCGATTTATTCCAAATTATTGGAAATTGACTTGCAACTGCGCAAAATAATCACAATTATTTCAATTATTTTTTTAAAAAAATCAGAAGCAAATTTTGCTCTGCTATTGAAAGGGTGGCGTGAAAACATGGAAAATTTTTGCGGCAGTAAACCTCCCGAAGGAGGTTGCGGTTCCCGCCAGGCACAGGGCTTTGACCCCCTGTGGCAGCCAACTGCTTCGGTGTTCCATGGGAACCGGCGCTTTGCTGACTGCGATCCTATCGCGCAATTCGACAGATTTGATCCCCGTACCACCATTGGCCTACCCCTAGAGGTACGAGCGGTGTCAAGAGCGTTAGACTTCCTGATCCCAGTTTCAGAGGCCTTACCTCAGAGGGGTACGCGGGATTCGAACCCACAACCCCGAGTGCCGACACGTAGCCAGAACAGGAAGCGACCCAACGCCCAGAGGCACCGAGCCAACGGCGGTGAGACGTGTTTAACTTCTATTTGACCTGCCATCCAGCTGCGGCCAAAGGGAATGTCAAGCGCGAAAAACACTTTCCCGAGTCGGAATCGAACTTCGGACCACTCGGTTCGGTGTTGCGCGCTCTACCAACTGAGCCACGACGCCACGATGACTGTACAGTGCGACGGGTCTGAGTTGTATTTGCCCTGTCCTCCTGGCTGGAGGCTGCAGGATACATGCAAATACGGCTCGAACCCGTCGCACTGTACAGTCATCGTGGCGTCGTGGCTCAGTTGGTAGAGCGCGCAACACCGAACTGAGTGGTCCCAAGTTCGACTCCCACTCGGGAAAGTGTTTTTCGCGCTTGACATTCCCTTTGGCCGCAGCTGGATGGCAGGTCAAATAGAAGTTAAACACGTCTCACCGCCGTTGGCTCGGTGGCTTTGGGCGTTGGGTCGCTTCCAGTTCTGGCTATGTGTCGGCACTCGGGGTTGTGGGTTCGAATCCCGCGTACCCCTCTGAGGTAAGGCCTCTGAAACTGGGATCAGGAAGTCTAACGCCCTTGACACCGCTCGTACCTCTAGGGGTAGGCCAATGGTGGTACGGGGATCAAATCTGTCGAATTGCGCGATAGGATCGCAGTCAGCAAAGCGCCGGTTCCCATGGAACACCGAAGCAGTTGGCTGCCACAGGGGGTCAAAGCCCTGTGCCTGGCGGGAACCGCAACCTCCTTCGGGAGGTTTACTGCCGCAAAAATTTTCCATGTTTTCACGCCACCCTTTCAATAGCAGAGCAAAATTTGCTTCTGATTTTTTTAAAAAAATAATTGAAATAATTGTGATTATTTTGCGCAGTTGCAAGTCAATTTCCAATAATTTGGAATAAATCGAAATAATTCACAATAATTTAGGAAAAATCCTATTTAATCATGTAATTGAGAGAATAATTTGGATCAGCTGTGCGTGTATTTTCTGGGGAATCCCCGTATTATTTGCACGATTTTGAGAATTTCACTTCAACTGTGCCGTAACAAGGAGGTATTTTAAAGAATCTTAGTCGTCTAGCACTTTCACTATGTTTTATGGCGCCAGTTAATAAAGTAATATTCCCTCATTAACCAGATTTGTGGAAGTGGATTTGCGTAGGACTATTATTTATACCTCCAATGGCAAAAATTTAAACAAAAAGAAATTGTTTATACATTGAGTACTTTCATTGAAATGGCACTAAGCTTTAAGAATAAATAGGAATCTCAATCTGTTATGAAAGTATCTAAAAATCTTAAAATATCTCGAATTCGCCGAACAGCTGTTAGTGCACATCGCCCCCCTCCTCTCCCCATACCGATTTGAGTGAGTTTTCCGAGACGCTTTTTAAATGTGATCTCATGTGAATTCAATGTGATTTCATGTGAATTCAATGTGATTTCATGTGAATTCAATGTGATTTCATGTGAATTCAAAGTGATTTCAACAGATTTCAAGTGATTTCAACGGAATTCGTGTGAATTCAAGAGAATTCAACTGATTTCAAAGATTTCACTGATTTCAATGAGATTTCAATATGATTTCCAAAGATTTCGGTGGCCTTGTACACCTGGATTCCAGAGTTGTGGGCCCCTCGGTCTAGGATATACGTTGACGAAAAAGTGCGGGAAAAAAAAAACGCCCAAACCATTTGGCGCTGTGACGCCTAAACCCTGCAGCCCGGCGGCAGTCTTCGGCAGCTCTGCCGTGCTGCGGAAATATTCCAGCAGAGCGGGGCGCAACAAATGCTCGAGATATCTTCCTGGCGAGAAGGCGTCGGGCGAGCGCAGCGCGCAGCGGGCCGGTGGAGCGAATAGAATGAAACGACCCCGCCGCCGTCGTGCCGTTAGCGAGGCCAGGCGGACTGTGAGCGCTCAGCAGCTCTCAGCCGCGCTCAGCACCGGTCGCTCAGCAGCGCTCAGCCGGGGCCGCGAGGACAGGGCAGGACAGGGCAGGGCACAGCTATACGGGCTGCTGCCTGCGTGCGTATATATGGCGCCCAAGCCCAGCCGCGACCGTTTCCTGCGGGCGGAACGGTTCACTGGGCCGCCCCGCCCCGCCCCGCCCCGCCCCGCCCCGCCCCGCCCCGCCCCGCCCCGCGCCGCTGTACTGTGCACCTGTTAACCCACGCCCAACGCCCCGCGCCTCTCCCCGCCCCGTTGGTGCACCACATCTGCATTCGCTTTATCCATGCAGATGTGCTCGCCCTGCAGCAGCTGCGCGCCCATTGCCCCGCCACGCCCCGCCCCGCCCCGCCACGCCCCACCACGCCCCGCCACGCCCCGCCCCGCCACGCCCCGCCACGCCCCGCCACGCCCCGCGTCACGGGCGAGTTGGGATATGGAGAATCGCCTGGCCGATCCTTCTCTTCTGCCCATACCCAAACGTCAGTACGTCAGTCGAGCCGAGTTTAAGCTTAGCAGGAGGGGTGCGGCGAGGAGGGGTGGGGGTGGGGGGGGGGAGGCGGGCTGAGGTAGCAGAGCGAGGGCAGCGGGGACGCGTGTGAGATGCTATCTCCTGCGGGCTCAGGACGTAGTCAAAGGGTTGGAGGCTGAGGGCCGGGCCGGGCCGGGCGAGGACTAGGCTGAGGATCACGATAGCGAGCGGCACCCTGTCTGCCCCATAAGCCTGGCGGCCTGGCGCGGCGGCCCGCTGACCCGCCCTACCCCATCCACCGTAGTCCAGCCCAGCCCAGCCCAGGCCAGCCCGCCCTTCGCACGGACGAGATTGAAAAGTACGGTGCGGTGGTGTGGTGGAGAAGGGGTGGACGTCCCGCACTCAGTGCGGAGGGCGGGCGACCTCACCCCGCCCCGCCCCGCCCCGCCCCGCCCCGCCCTGCGCCCCTAAGCTGATGCAGCGGTGTATAAATGAGGGTCAACCGAACAAAGACGCGAAGCAGTGAAAGTTTTGGCGAGCACTTAGCGCTGCTGGTGTCTGGTGAAGCTGGACGCTACGAGCGTCATCCGTCCTTGTCCTCATCTCTCTCTTTCTTTCCCCACCTCTCTCTTTCTCTCTATCTCTCTGTTGGGGGATACGCAGAAAGCGAGAGAGAGAGAGAGAGAGAGAGAGAGAGAGAGAGAGAGAGAGAGAGAGAGAGAGAGAGAGAGAGAGAGAGAGGGAGGTGGCTGCGCGCGCCCCATTAGGGACGGGCTGGACCGTAAGTCGCTATAAGCCGCTATAGGCAGTCCTGCTCCCGCGCTGCCCCACCCCAGCCCCACCCCACCCCACCCCACCCCACCCCACCCCACCCCACCCTGCCACAGCGCTCCTCTGACAGCCAATTCGCTTCCATTGAACGGGTGGACGGACCGGGCGCCGGCCTGGGCCAGACCAGGCGGTCCAAATAAGGGAAAACTCTTTCGATGAACGAACTCGGAGGCGAGAGAGATAGATGGGGAGGGGGGGGAGGGGGGGGGGAGGTCGTGATGGTGGGGAGAGAATGGGAGACGATAATCGTGGATAATCCTCATTCCTCTCTCACGGCGAGCTGCTAGGTGATTGGCTCTTCTGCAGCGCCCAGCAGGGGCTTGTATGGTTGGAGCTGGAAGCGCTGCTTGGCTAAAATGCCTGCAATAAACACATCGTGCAACAATTTTTCTACGTCGGCTTAGTCCGAGATAACTCTGAAATTTTTGTACACCTCGTAATTTATAAACATTAAAAAATTCAGAAAAAAAAAATCGAGAAATTCACCAAAAGTCAGGGAAAATTCCGGAAAATCCAGGAGAATTCACAAAAGTGTTGGTGAAATTCAAGTGAAAATTCCAAAAAATTATGTATCAAAAATTCAAGAAAATTCAAGAAAATTAACAAACGGTGTACACGTACACCAACATTCAGAGTTGTTTCCCCTTCGGCTTAATCGTAAAACCGTTCCTGTCGTCAAAGTATTAATGGAGAATTCACTACTTTTCAGTTTGCGTTTGAATGAGCTAAAATAAGGTAATTCACTCGGCTATTCAAAAGTACGATATATTCACTCACTTAAATTTTCAGGGTAGTGGCTGCGCGCCCTCCACTCGGCCGGGGGGCGGCACGAGGCCGGGACGGGCCGGGGTGGGGCAGGCGGGGCAGGACGTTATTCAGCTGGTGCCAGTCCTTTGCGGAGGACCCGGCGGGGCCGCGAGGCCAAGCAGAGCAGAGCAGGGGAGCGATGGGCATATTCACATTTTATCTCCAAGTAATTCGCCTGCCTCTCGGCCTCGGCCGGGCCGGGGGTCCCCCGCCTGTGCTCCGTCTGGAGGGCAGAGGCCTCCCTCCCTGGACCGGCCTCGGCCGGCCCGGTCCCGCCTCTTAATCACGCTCATCATCTATTCTTCCATCATCATGGTGGTCTGGTACCCCCACCCTCCCCCCACCCCATAGGGGCCTCTCTCTCTTTGTCGCCGTGTGTTTACCCTGCATGTGTCTGGTGCGTCCAGCCCGCTCCGGTCCAGTCCCTGCTGCCCTGTTGCACAGAACGTCCCGCGTTTCCAATTTCTTTCTTTTTCTTAAAAAAAAAGAAGAAATTAACGGAATAAAAACAAACGCTGGGTAGCTCTTCCTACTGCTTTTCTGATATGGAATGGGTTAGGCAGAGGTGACCGACCATCTGTCACGTAATTTTTATGTCTCGTTACTTTTTGTTTTCGTTTGTTTGTTTGCTTTCACAGCGACATTCTTTTCAAGGCCAAATCTTTTCTTTTCCCCCTTTTTTCTCAAAGGAACGGGATTTTTCGAAGGCGCAGTACAAATGTGTGTTTTGTCCTTTAAGAGAAAATATTTTTTCTCCTGCGCGAGCGCGCTCAGCGATGCGACCGGTCGGGCCTGGGCTGGGCTGCCGGCGGCGGTCTTGCCACAGATAACATTGTTCCCGACTTGGAAAAATTACACTCATACACACACCCTCCCTCTCGGCGTGCGCGCCAGAATGGATAAGTGCATTTAAAATTGCTGCAATCGTGGCGCCAAATTAGAAATAATAATCATTGTGGCAACCGGCGGCGGAAGTGGTCCGTGTGATTTGAGGCGGATACCGCAGCTGTGTCCATACACACACACACACACACTACCACCGCATTGTCCATCCCTCTTCTTTGTATCTCTCCACCCCCACCTCTCTCTCTCTCTCTCTCTCTCTCTCTCTCTCTCTCTCTCTCTCTCTCTCTCTCTCGCTCTCGCTCTCGCTTTGTGCCTGGCTGTAGTAGTCTTCATCCTCGTGGATTCCGTCCGCATGGATTCCGCAGTGGCCTCCGGCTGAGCGAGGGCTACTGCAGGTCCTCTTTACTTCTTTTCTGCCTGCCTGCCGCCCCGCCCCGCTATTGTGGGCTTTCCAGCTCTCGGGGCGGCGTCGGCGTCGGCGCGCCCGGCGCGTAAGCCTTCCTGAGCCGGTGCGTCATAAACCCCGAAATATATGATCCGCTCTCGAGATCCGTCTGCAGTGCCAGGCGGTCCCGCCCCGCCCCGCCCCGCCCCGCCCCGCCCCGCGGCCGAAAGCGGGTATTTGGGCTGTGAGGGGTTTCCGTTCACTTGAGCCACTGCCGTGAAGGGGCAAGGGTAGGGTAGGGTGGGGTGGGTGGGGTAGGGCGGGGCGGTGCGGGGCGGGGTGGCATGGGGACATGCGCTGCGCACGCGCACACGGCCGTATACCGGCTGTTTGTACCGCAGCAGTGCGCCGGCCAAATGGCCCGTATGCGTTTCTTTTCAAATAAAAAAAAAGGAAAAAAACTAAATAAAACGGTGACGCGTATGGATTGGAATAGCGCTGTTTTCCCTAGAGGCGGGATGGGGTGGGTCTTTACGTACCCGCGTCCGTGCGGGAGATGCGGCCCTCTCCGCCCCGCCCCGCCCCGCCCCGCCCCGCCCCGCCCCGCCCCGCCCTGTCCCGAGCGGAAGACGCTTTGGGAAAATTGGAAACGCGATACGCCCCTCCCGCGCGGCTTCTCTTTTACGTGGAGGGTTGTGTCGGGAGCCCGTCACTTCACTTCTCCCTCGACCGGCGCGCGGCCCGGCGGCCCGGCCCTTTGCTCACCTTGTCCGGGGCTGTGTCTCTTTGTGCATGATCTGCTCCGTCTTCACTTCAAACTGCGTGTGCAGGGTCAGGGCGGCAAAATTATTCTTCTTTTCATTTTTATTTTTACTTTCAATGCCCCTGGGCTGATGTTTGCTTGAAGTGTTGTTGAGTGGTTCTATAATTAGCCATTTTTCGTCTGCGGATGTATTGCTTTTCTCCTTTCTCACATTACGAATTTTAGAGTGCATGTTTACTCAGCAAAAATATTTGCACATGCAGCTAAAACAATTGCAATATATGCACAATGCACAGCTAACATTCTTATAGCTTTATAAGTAACAATTTATCTGTACCACAAAACATTTAGCTACACTGGAAAAACAAAGGTGCGATATAATGCCTTTCAAAGGCACTATTGCAATAGCGCCTTTGGAAAGGCACTAAAACAGCCTAAAATAGCATCTTTAGGGGCAAGTAGCGCCTTTGAAAAGGCACTGTTTTACTAACGCCTCGAAAAAGGTATTAGATAGCACCTTTGTTTTTCCAGTGTAAATAATAGTAAATAGTGTTTAGCAGTATTAGCTACATAGCTTCACATTTTAGCTGTGCATTTACTGCTAATTTCTTTTTCTCAGTGCTGCTCTCCCGCTTATAGTTTTGGTTCAGAACAGTTCAAGCAGTCAAATTGTTCACAATAACTATCCGAACCGAGCGCAGTCACGTGCACAAAGTTTCGCGCAGCAGTAGCTCATTGCACAGAAAACTTCACAAGCAGTGAGCGTAGCGTGCCCTCCCGCCACTCGGAGGTTTTCCCTCTGCTCCGCTCTGCTCCCATTCTCTCGCCCTTCTCCCTCTGCTCTTTTCGACAACAGGTCTGCCGCGCCATCCATTTCGCCATTCTCATGAAATAGCTGCTGATAATAGTGACATTAGGGCCGGGCGCCAAGTCTGGGTGCGCACCGGGTGGAGGGGCGGGCGGGCGGGCGGGCGGGCCGAAGTAGAAGTCGATTAGTCGACTGGTTCGCAGCTCATTGCATCTGCATCCTGGACCTCTCCGCCTCCACCACCACCACCACCACCGCGACTGCAGGCACCAAATGTCGGGAGCAGAGGCGGCCGGGGGTCGGAGGCCTGCGGGGCAGGGGGCCGAGGCCTCAGAGGCCGCCCTCCGCGCTCAGGCCTGCAATTGATGCCTCTTGTCTCCCGCCGAGAGGGCGACCGCACTCTCGTTTGATGTGAACCTTACACATGATTCCCATAGGATATACTTGATTCCCTATGATTCCCGCCTGCTTTTACTAATTTCTTATGGTTTCTAGGGGAAAAAAACATGGAAAAAAAAACAACACCCTACTTTAACTGATTGGTGCAGAATCTGTGTTTCCCGCGAAGCTTTGCCGAATTTTGTATTATTGACTTCTACTGATTTTTTATCCCAATGATTCCCAGGCCGGTGAACGCATGATTCCCAAAGTACTTATCCCCTCGTCGCCGTGTGCAGATACGCCACCTTGTATCCCGAACATATGAGTGACGGATATGCATATGTATCCTCTGTGACGGACAGCGGTTCCTAGAGGTTAACCTCGCAATCAGTGAAGTGTTTTGTACCTGACATATTTTGTTTTCATTTTTTTTTCCTTGACATGGAGTAAAGTAAAAAGTTATCACGAGCGGAGCGCGGTGGAGGGAGAGGATGGGACGGTCGCCTGCTGCAAATGACGTCCCACGGATAAGGGCGGGGCGAGCGGGCGGGGGGTGCTGGGGGAAGGCTTCAGTAGATATCGTAGTGCCACTGAGTTTTGTGGCCAGCTTGGTGCTGATGCGAGAGAGAGAGAGGGGGGGTGGAGGGGGAGGAGCACGAGATAGAGATAGTCCTCGGCGCGACAGACACAGATACACTGCTCCACCCCGCGCCCTCACAGGTGCACCGCCACAAACTCTCTTGCTGGCCGCTCTCACCTTCTTCGGCGGTGATCTCCCCTCCTGGTGTGATTGGAGGGGGGGGGGCAAATCACTCAAACAGAATTTGACTTTTCTTTTTTTATTTATTTTTTGTTCAATATTCTTTTGATTTTTCGAGGAAAATGTCTGTAAATTTTTGATAAATTTTGATTTTTCCCCCTCTGTTTTTTAACTATTTTCATTCTTTTAAATTTTCCTATTCATTTGTTCTCGATTTTCTTTTGATTTTTTTGGTATATTTCTTCCTGATTTTATTACCTTTTTTAAAAAAAAATTTTTCGATTTCTCAAATGATTTTGTGGGGGCCGTACAATGATTTTTGGAAGTGATTTCCCCCTCACCCCACACCCCCACCTTCAGGACTGTCCCCCCCGGCGACGCCGCGCCCCCCTGCTATTAGACGTTGAGAGATGATGACTGGGTTAATGCGAGCCGAGTGGCTGAGTGAGACGGATGCCTCTGACGGACAAGTCGGACGGCACTGGCTGCTCCTCAAGGAGAGAGAGAGAGAGAGAGAGAGAGAGAGAGAGAGAGAGAGAGAGAGAGAGAGAGAGAGAGAGAAAGAGAGAGAGAGAGAGAGAGAGAGAGAGAGAGAGAGAGAGAGAGAGAGAGAGAGAGAGAAGCTCAGAGGGGATGCAGAGGCAGACAGCAGTGCAGCAGCCCCTCCGGCGCTGGCCGAGCCGAGACCCCCTTGCGATAGACAGACCCGCCGAACACGTCTGTGTTGCGCCGCTCGGTCTGCCTACCCTCCCGGCGCTCGGCCGGGATGAATGCCGCAGCGCAGAGGTCCGGGGAGCTGACCGGACCGGCAGTGTTGCCAGAAAAGTAGGCAAAAAGTAGCCCAAACACAGGGGAGTAAAGCGGGCTGCATCTGCGCCTGCCTCCTATATTCAACACCTTAGCACAAGAGCGTTTATGTTGCCTAGTAGGCAGATGCAGCTCGCTTTGGTCCGCTGTATTTGGGCTACTGTTTGCCTGCTTTTCTGGCAGCACTGCTGACCGGCCGAGGCGAGAGCCGGAGGAGGAGGGGGGGGGGGTGGCGGCCAAGAGCCTGGGAGAGAAGTGAGCGGGATTGGGGGATCGGGGATGCGACCCCAGCGGCAATGCCCGCCTTGCTGCTTCTCCAGGCCTCCGGAACGGCCCGCGGCCCCCGCCGCCCGCGCCTTCCAGGAAACTTGCAAAAGCCTTCTTATAAAGCGGATCCATCATAGACGGGGCGCGGGGAGGGGACTGCCTTGTGAGATACGCACGGGGGGAGGGGCGGGGGTTGGACCACTTCGACTGTTCCATGTACACAGCGTGTATTTCATCGAAAATATTCCAAATATTTTATCTATTACGAAAATATTTTCATCTAACAAAATTGTGTTCCATCTATTCCAAATATTTCAAAATATCCGAAAATATCCAGATATAAATATACACTAGAGAAAATCCCGTGTAATTTCAAATGAATAAAAAATTACGGAATTAAAAAAAGGGGGGGATACTTACCCATCTCTAACCTAAGGGAGTCCGCGGGCATCCCTAGGCTTCAAAAAACATTCTAAAGTATATCTCACATACAAACTTTTTCGAGCCGACACATTGGTTAGATTTTGTGTGCTGGATTAGATAATTTGGACTGTTTGGAATATTTGGAATAGTTGGAACATCGTTGACGTAGAACCACTCACCACTCCTATGCCATTCTACGTTATAATTTGTTTATATATTTCAGAACAAATTCCAAATATTGTATATATTACAGAGTAAATTTCAAATATTTTACTGGAATATACTAGAAAATACTCCATATACACCTGTCGAAGTGGCTCAACCCTCGCGGGGAGGCCGTGCAAACTCTGCGCCTGCCCTGGACGTTTACGGCTAAGCTCCTTATTGCGTGGAGTTAATACGCCACTCAAAAAGACGTTCGCTTAATTTGGTCACGATTTTCGCGTGCACCAAATTTGTGCTTGCCGTCGCGTCCAATGTGCGACATAACTCATGGAGGACACTGGCTGTAAGCCCGCCCAGCCCCGCCCCGCCAGCTATATTTCACACCCGTACCGCCAGCTTAGAACCGACGCCTGCCGATCGCCGATGACGGTGATTAAGCCCCTTAATGACCCAAACAACCCCCTTCCGCCACCGGGCGGAATTCTCCCCCCCCCCCTCCCCCCGCTTCCTGCACTGAAATTGTTGTACTGTTCGAATACCCGGAGGGTCAGTGATTTTACCCACCCCCTTCTATACGTCCCTACACTGTTAAAAATAGTTGTCAGTTGACGACACTGCCCGTGACGACTGTGTTGTTGGTTTACAACAGCATTTGTTGCATTGCTGTCACTGAGCAAAGGTGCTCTAACTCTTCCTATTTCAATCGAAATGGCCCATTACGGGACAAGTACCTACCAACTTGTTGTAACGCTACAACAGATTCGTAGTTAAGTTTGTTAGCAACACAGGTCGTTTCAATACAACCACATTGTTGGTTTGTTTGTGAACACAAACTTTTTCCAAGTGCAAAATATGTTTCATGAAATTTTATGAACATTGTTAAATTACAACATGTTTGTAAAATTACGACATATGTCGCTAACAAACTTAACTACGAATATGTCGTAAATTTACGACATATTTTTTAACAGTGTACAATCGAGTTTTTTTTCCCCTTCGTTGGCCTCACTTCCGGTCTGTCCAAGGGTCCCCTCCCACTTTAGGCCCTTCCTGGGCCCGCCCATGTTGACTTGATTACACTTCCTCTGCGGCCGGAAACAGGTGAGGAGGGACGTGGCGTGGCGGGGCGGGGCGGGGTGTTTCACGGATGTGACGGGTCGGACCTGCGCGCCAAAATGCCGTATTCATCCGCCGGCCCCAGCCCTGACACTCACACCTGTGTGCAGGTGAGGGGGCCTTTCCGGCCCAACCCGAGCGTAGGGCTGGACTCAACAGGACAAGAGCGCGGTATGCCGTTGGGGAGGGGGGGCGTGGCGGGGCGGGGCGGGGCGTGGCGGGGCGGGGCGTGGCGGGGCGGCGCGCGGTGGACGTCCGATCGCAAGGACGGTCGGGAGCCTCTCAATGGGCCGCCCTTTCACAGCATTTACATTTCAAAAGGCGCAACCCAGGGGAATCAAATTTGTATTCCGGGGAATGGCCGGCCGAGTCCGAAGGGGTTGTGGCGGGGCGGGGGCGGGGGCGGGGGCGGCGACTAGCCGCAACGGCGGACTGACATTGTGAACAAGATGGAGGGGGGGGGGGGGGTGACGGAGCTGGGATTTCATATTTGGAAAAGATGAGGAAAAGGAGGGAGTGTGGGAGGCTGAAAGTGGCTGGAATAGAGGAGGGGGGGAGGGGGGCAAAATGGCAAAGGGCATGGGGGGGGGGATTAATTATTCATCATCGTGCAGCACTGCGTTGGACCGGCGTCGAGGAGGGGAGCAGGGACCTTCGGCCACATTAGGACGACCACCGCAGAGCCTTTGCGGGGCACGCCCCCTCCCCCCCCCGCATCCCACCACCCTTAAAAGCATCCCCGGGCCCGCCCCGCCATCCGTCCCACCTATTACCTGCTCTCTGGCGTCATTACAGACCGTTCCCGACCCGTCACGCCTCGCCCTGGCACCGCCCCGCTCCACTCCACCCCGCCCCGCCCCACCCCGCCCCACCCCGCCTCGCCCAACACTCAGCGAGAGGCTCCTCAGCGGGGTCCTTGAAGCCTTTAGTGTGGCAATGTCCTTGGCGCAAGGGAGGGAACCGATGACGACCCTTCCTCCACATTGCTCTGTCCCTTCTCGCCCCTCCTCTCTCTCTCTCTCTATCTCTCTCTCTCTCTCTCTCTCTCTCTCTCTCTCTCTCTCTCTCTCTCTCTCTCTCTCTCTCTCTCTCTCTCTCTCTCTCTCTCTCTCTCTCTCCCCTCCCTCACACCTACTCTCCCTCCCTCTGTCTCTCTAGCGGTGCTACGTGCCTTGTCGATAGCCCTCCACTACCTGTGTGCCTACAAGGGTTTGCTCAATGCTCACTCCATCGCGTTTTATTGCACTTCCCGCCCTCTCGGAGTGTGTGACCAGGAGAGCGCGGGAGAGGGCAAGAGAAAGAGTATGAGAGAGAGGGAGAGTAAGAGAGAAAGAGTGTGAGGAAGAGGGAGAGTGAGTGAGAGAGAAAAGGATTGAAAAGAGGGAAAGAGGTTTCGATCCATCCATCCCAATTTCGTCGGACGGGCGTGGATGGCGGACTTGCTTGCAGTGCACTCTGTCTGTCCGTCTGACTCACACTCTCTCACACCAACTCTCTCTCTCTCTCTCTCTCTCTCTCTCTCTCTCTCTCTCTCTCTCTCTCTCTCTCTCTCTCTCTCTCTCTTTCTCTCTCTCTCTCTCTCTCTCTCTCTCTCTCTCTCTCTTTCTCTTTCTCTTTTTCGATAGGCCAGCAAGCGCTTGCAGCGTGCACGACTGCGCAGCCGTCTCTCTCGCACTCGTTGTCGGTGTCGAGGATTGCGATTGCACACTTCAGTCCCAATCAGGGCGGCAGGAGGGCCCTGGGGCCCGGGGCGTGCAGGCGGGCCAGCACAGCGTGCAGTACGGGGTGATACAAACAAACGATGCGAGGCGCTCGCTGCGCGCTGGAGTGCGTGCGTGTGCGCGTGCGTGTGCGTTCGGTGAGACACCGAGGGGTCGTTCACTATAGCGTTCACCGATTTTTCTGATTTTTCTGGTTTTCTGTGATTTTTTCTAATTTTTGTTTTTTGAATTTTGATTTGTTCTTGATTTTGCTGATTATGTTTTCGGGTGTTCACTGATTATTTTGAGTGAAGGACCCCTCGGGCGAGACACGTCATTGGCACACGTATTTTTATCATGTATTTTCTTTTTGGCTGAGCGAACGGAATCGTTACCGCAGACTTAACCTAGTCTCAGTGAAGCCACCTCTTTCCAGCCGCGGTTGACACCCGGTGGTCGCAATCCCGATCGAGGCCGCAACCCCAGTTTAGCCAACCTATCGGAAAAGATGGTTATCGGAACTGCGCTACTGAATAGGAACTTAGGAGGAATTTGAGGTACAGAATTTTTAAATAATGAATGTTTAAAGTAAAAGGTGAGTCCGATTTCGTCCGAAATATATATATTTAAAATGATTCCTATGTTTGAAATGAAGTGGAACTTCTGGCGGGAATGTTGGTGCACTTGACTCTCAGCAGACGAATAGTGCGGTATATTTGTTATTGTTTTGAGATGGAAGGGAAGGTAGGAGGCACCGAGCACGAACAGACGAACAAGTTGAAACATGTCGACTTAAAATGCCAAAGTGCAAATGTTTTATGCCAATTTGTATACAGATTGGGACAGTTGGATTGCGATATCATGCAAGTTTATTACAAACCTTAACTTGTATCGTTTTCTTTTTTTGCTCAACGCGATTATCATTTTATGTTTTGATTCACTGACTTCCTAAAGACCCGAGAACAAGGGGAGCTTGGCGTCAGTGGATCGCAAATGAACATTATTGTGCACTAGACAAAATCCCAGACAGTATATATCTGTGTAGTGATCATTTCTCTTGCATAAATATGCAACAGAAAAGTTCTGAAGGCACCACAACAACCCCCAAACTGCTTTTCTCCAAACCCACCTAAAACAAAAGAATTACTTAACTAAAAAACCCTGCCAACACATATAAAACCTAAAACCCATTAATTAGTTCGGTTATTCACCGACATGGGTTATTTAATAGGGTCGGTATTGGCCCACACTTCGAGTTTCCATGATTTAGGGCTCTCAAGGCACCACTCGTCGTCTAAATCTTAAACCGCCCTACTTTTGGCGGAATAACACAACCTAAAGAAGACAATAATTAACAAAACTCTACACAGTAACAATATAGAACACCTGTAACATACCTGAAACATACCAAGTTCAAAAAAAAAAGCCAGCTTTTTCTACTTACAGGAAATGAAAAGATAAACAAAAGAACATCGCCTTTCATTACTATCTTCATTCCTACATCCGAGAAGATAATGTAAATTAAAAGAAAATACAACCACCACCAAATCACCGAGATCCCACCCTTCGCTCAGCCTTGAGCTATTAGCTCTGCCTAGTTACATTGTTGCGGTGTAGAAGTGGTTCCGTTATTGTCATGGGCACTCCGCAGTGTGCGCGCGCGCAGACACACACACAGTGAGCCACGCGTCCCATTATGTCACGCTGAGCGGTTGGCAGCAGTGACGATTTGTCACGTGGTCGCCCTGCCCCAGTGTGTGAGGGAGGTGCGGGCCCGTGTATCGCGGTGGGGCAGCGGGGGCGCCCCTTAAGAGTGTCCCCCGAGGGGCCAGTCGTTCCATTAATCCCACTCGGACTCACCTTTTCTTGCCGACCATCGTCGTCGTCTTGCTTGTTCCGTCTTTATTTTTTTAGGCCCCCGATAGGGGAGCCTATTGCTCTCGCCCGTGAGTTTATTATTTTATTCTTGACGATGGCCCCTTATGGGCGCAGCCGATCCTGTCGTGCCGATTCACACCAAATTACTATGAAAAATACAACGAAAAATTAGAAAATTTTTGACATACGTCTGAAGTCAAGCTGTCTATACGATTTTGCATAAAATCAATTTGCATCCTGAGTTTCTATGGTAATTGCGAGCCGAGCACCCTGTGCCGAGCCGGGTCGCGATTGTTGGAGAGGCTCGGTGCTTCGGCGCGCCGGGGAAGAGAGGCGTGGCTGGGGAGAGGGGGGGGGGGGGGCTGTTGATTCAACTCATGCACAGTAGTTCAAAAACTAAAAACTAGAAGAAAACGTTGGAGTAAACATGTAAATTCAGTGTTCGAATGATCATTGCACAATGGGCCTACAGTTCAAAAATCAAGCTGATCGGACATGGCTTTACTGAAAATTAAGCTAATTTCTAAGTCGTTTGATCTACAAGGATGAAATTTGTCATGTGACTTAAACTAATGACACTATGATCAAACACTGAGGCTAAACATATTGAGTTACTTACTTAACCAAAAAGGTAAAAACTTTGTTGATCATGTACATAGACCATCCGCGAAAGTATTTTATGAAACCAAAATATGAATTAACTTCGAGCGTACCAGAATTTCCTAAAATGTATTTTTTTTTAAATGATTGTTAATTTGTTTCTCATCTTTGGTTTTTATGGTGATAGCTTGTGGCGCGGCAGCGTTGTTGATAGCTAGCCCGCCGTGCGACATTTTGAGTAGCAAAAGTTAGGCAGATAAAATTCACGATTTGGTTTTCAGAGAGCGTTGTGACTGAATATGATTAAAGTCTTTTTAATTCTCAAGAAAGTGTTAAAACCTAGGGGGCCGTTTAACGCGTTAGCGTTAGAATTTTTTTCTTTTCTTTTCTTGTTTTTCCGAAACTAGTCTCTTCTTTTGTCCCAAATAGCACCGGCACACCAGCAGCGGGGGGCGACCGCCACGACCCGCCTCGCCCCGCCCCGCTCGGCGGCGCTCAGTCAGAATAATCTGGTTTGCGCCCCAGCGGGCCGTGCTTTGGGCCGCCGCCGTGCAGGCCCGTAGCGCCCGCGTCTCCCTCGCTCTCTCTCTCTCTCTCTCTCTCTCTCTCTCTCTCTCTCTCTCTCTCTCTCTCTCTCGCTCTCCCTCTGGTGCCTGCTAGCTCCGAGGGGCTTAAAGGGGTGGCCTGGACGAGAAGGAGCGCGGCGTGGCCCGGCGTGGTGCGGGTCCCCAGGTCCTTTTCAAACTCACGTGTCTGACAGCCTCTCGGAGACCCCGCCCCGCTCCGCCCCGCCTCGCCCGCTCCCCATTCTGGGGCGTAGGATACGGGGCGCTCTGTGGTGGACGAGTAGCCCCCCCGGCGCGGCGGCGGCCCCCAGGAGGCCCGAATGGTCCCTGGTCCCTGGGGCTCCCCGGCCGCGGCGCACCCTGGCAGCCCGATAGTGGTCCTCTAGGGATCCTTCACTATAACTTCAAGCGTATACACCGATTTTTCTGATTTTTCTGGTTATTTGTGAGTTTCCTTGATTTTAACTGATTTTTTTTCTGATTCATTATGATATTTTCTGATTTTTTTCTTGATTTTTTTAAATGATTGTTCTCGATTTATTTCTGATTTTTCCTGTTTTTTTGTTGTTTTTATTTTGGGGTGTACACTGAATTTTTTTAGTGAAGGACCCCTCGTTGGTCCCCCGCGAGCCGCTCGCGATGTTTCGCGGAAAGCTCCGTTGCACGTGCTGCCCGCCCCATGCCCCGCGCTGGCTTACAGACGATCACTTTTCTTATTTTCGCGCGTATATTCAAATTTGACGACTTTTGTCGCTCGCGTCCCTATCTTTTCACCAGCCGTCCACTCGAGGGGGTATTTACTCCGAGAAAACTTGTACAGAGTACTCCGTATTACACTGTATTACGCGGTATTACACCGGTATTACATAGAAAATGTTGCAATCGTAGAGCATATTTTGATATTTTTTGGTATTACATTACGTGTAATACCGTGTAATACCCAGTCAAGTGTACAGGGTATTACAGAAGTGAATACCCCCTCGCGTCCACTGCTGCCTCTCCGTTCGCGCTCTTCCGCGCGCGCTCTTTCTCCCCCGCTCTCGTTCGATCGCGGACAGCAGGCTGATTCCGAAGATCGCTCTCGCGTCTCCGTCCTTGTCGCACTCATGGGGCACTACCACCCCCAACGTAGGGCACCGCCATAGGTGCGACAAGGGCGGAGCAGGTATACTAGAGCGATCTTCGGAATCAGACGGCCGGAGGCGAAAGAGGAAGCGGCGGCAGCAGGCTTCTTCCTGGCTGATTGAAGGTGTAATGACTCTTGATTCGAGTCGAGATCGACGTCGATAGCGAGTCAAGGGTGGGCTGGGCGGCCGTCCGCCGCCGCCCTGACACCGACAAGGCGCCGCGTGGCGTGGGGGCGTCGTCATCGGAGCCGGCGCTACAATGTTGCAGTTGCAACCGTGCTTCGCACTGTGGCGACAAACTTTTTAAAGGCCACTTTTTTATGCGCAGAGTCGAATGATGTGACAATTCAAAGTAGATGCATAAACTTAACTTAATTAACCTTTATAAGTTTCTTTTTCACAAAAATATCCGAGGGGCGGCCAACGTGTCTATTTCTGTGGACGCTTACTTTGTATTTGTCATGAATGTTGGGATATTTTTCTTCTAATTTGATTAGCATTTTGATGAATTACTAAGTATTTTCGTGCATTTCTTGTATTTTCCTGGAAATACACGTGCACTTCTGTGCACACAATCGATTTTCGAGTTGGCCGACCCTTTCGAAAAACAAAATTGAAACTAGTGTGATAGTGTTTTGTTTTTTATCACGCCCGCAACTACCCCTTTTTACTCATACTGGCGTAGCTCGGGCCACGCTATAGCCGCGCGCCAGCCGAACAGGTAATAGCCCTGCATTTCTTTCTCTGTTTTCGGTATTAGCATTCGGCCTCCGGACCTGGGGTAGGGCGAGGCCTCATGCAGAAGAAGCAGTTCGGCGTTCAACTCGTGTTCTTGCCCCATCAGCATCAGGCGTGGCACGGGAAGGGAGGGAAGGGGGCGGTGAAGGGAGCAGGGGGTTGCGCTGTTGGGGGGCTGCTGCGCGCCGGGTTAAGTGCGACCGCCTTGGAGCTGTTTTGCACTATCTGCTCTCTCTCTCTCTCTGACTCTCTCTCGGCCTCTGGCTCTCTCTCTCCGGCACCGGAACGGTTTTCAAAGTCACTGGAGCATGCGAGATAGAGTCTCCGTAGAGCGGCGGCGCGCGGCGCGGAGAGGAAGGAGAGGCGCTGCTTGCTTGCGGCGTCGGCGAGGTGATGCGGTCGGATAGGAAGGCGCCGTGGGGGCCGATCCTGGAGATTGCTCTCAGGGCCCCGCCCCGCCCCGCCCCGCCCCGCCCCGCCCCGCCCCGCCCCGCCCCGCCCCGCCCCGCTCAGCGCTCCCACACTCATTTGCCCCATTCATAGCCCATTTGCCCCTCCGGTTATTAGCCCGGCGGCCCCGGTTGCGATTCGCGCACGTACAGTGCGTTCGCGAATACCTAAACGCCTTCCAAGGCGCGGTGCTCCCCATCCCTCCTGGCCACGCCCCGCCACGCCCCGCCACGCCCCGCCACGCCCCGCCACGCCCCGCCACGCCCCGCCACGCCCCGCACACACAGGCACCGCGCGCGTGCCTAGTGGACCGGAAGAAGGGGAGGGTAGGAGGAGGAGCAGAAAAAACAAACCGCACCCTGTATCCTCTCTCTCTCTCTCTCTCTCTCTCTCTCTCTCTCTCTCTCTCACGCTCCCGGCAGTTGGCCTCAACAGGCGATTAGTGGGCGTTGCCAAATGAGTTTGTCCCGCAGAGTGGTTGGGCCGGTTTGGCCCGGCCCGGCCCGGCCCGGCCCGCCTCATTGGCTGAGCTGCGCGCAGTGTTTTGTTTCCTCGCGCGCGCCAATATCGCCGTCAGCGGCCAGGCGGCCTGCCGGACCGCGAAAGTAGAAAGAAAAGAGAATGATTTCAATCTGTGTTTTCTTTCTCACTCACTCTTTGACTCTCAATGGATGGCACGCGCTCTGTCGCGAGAGCTCGATACCGTGAAGGGCGCGCGTCCTGGTCTGGCCTGGCCGGGGCAGGACGAAACGATATCGGGAAATTGGCGCGCAACATGGAAGTTTGAATGTATACAAAAGAGGCCCGGGACAGGAAACAACTGAAAACCGGGAGTGCTGATTGAGATTGGAAAGTACCCAATGAAGGCGTTCCGGTCTCGGGTCGAGTGTGAATGGAGTGGGGCAGGGGCAGGCCGTCGGAAGCAGCGGGGCGCGACCTTCCACTACGAGAATTAATATTTGCGACGTCATTTGGGTGAACAATATGGATTGGTCATGTTATGTTTTTCCCCCTTTGTTTTACTTTTATTGGACGCTTACATTAACCTGAAAAGTTCCAGGAATCAGCGTAAAAAAGGAAATAAAATAAGAAGAAAGTGTATGTTTACATTCGTACAGAAAATACGTACTCAAAAAGGTGCAAAGTTGTAGTTTAGAGTGTACTCTAGGAAAAATGAATAATAAAGCGGCTGCAGCCCGCGCCAGGTCGAGCTGTGGTCAGGACCCGTGAATAAAACGTAGCAGGGGCGTGTCGGTGACCCCGTCCCGCCCTACCCCTCCCCACCCCGCCCCACCACACCCCGCCACGCCCCGCGCCAGCTATGGTCTCGTCACCTTGGTTTATTTCGTTTATTATTCCGTTTGAAGTCTGTCTTCGTCCCGCGCCGAGGATGTACTGCACCGCGGTAAGGTGAAGAAGAGAGAGAGAGAGGGGGGAGAGAGAGAGAGAGAGAGAGAGAGAGAGGAGAGAGAGAGAGAGAGAGGAGCTGCTCTCTGGTACGGCTGCCATGCGGCCACGCTGGCACATCCTCTGATTTGGCATGGCTGCGCCACCACCGCGTCCTTTTTGCCGCGCCGCCCGGGAGGAGGAGAGAGATGTGAAAAGAAGAACTCTGGCGCTATGTCGCCAAGCTAATCAAGGAAGTTTTTATTTTCTGTCCTCCTTGCTCTTGGTAAGCCCCTTGCCTCTCTTGTGCCTTTTCTTTACCCCCGCGTCTCCTCCCTACGTCGCCACTCTGCGGTGAGCATGATCCAGTGACTCTGCTGCTATAGCGGCTCTCCGCGGACGAGCATGGGAGAAGATAAGGAAAAAAAATTGAAAGGAAGGAGATAAATAAAATAAAAAGAGACGAAATAAGGTCCTCGGTGGTGTCGGCGTTCTCCGTCTTTTAGTGGCGCGTGGCGGGGCGGGACCAGCGCCGGGTAACGTAATTACCTCGCTGAGAGAGCGGGAAGTCAACCCTCGGATCTCCGGACTGGATCCGCTGCTGGTGTGTCGCGTCCAGGCTAGAAGAAGGCGGGTGACGGAACGAGTCATAGGTAATGGTATTTCGTTCATGTTTTATTCGTCTGATCGTGTACTATATCAATCCTAGAAAATAAAAAAAAAAAAAAAAAAAAAAAAAAAACTTCGTCCTGGTTTTCAAGCAGCCCCGCGGAGACTCTGGTGTATTTTCCAAAATTGCTTGGAAACCAAAGACATCTTTTTTTATTCCGTGCCATTTACGCCTCGATTTACGCGCTTTAGGGCCCTTTAACGGGCCAAGCCCGCGGAGCAGCAGTTCACGGCCGTTCGAACGGACGCCCAGCGGAACAGACCGAAGCGATCGGGCTCGTTTCGATCAGGTTTCGGAACTTTTCGCTTCTGCTAAGGGCTTGTGTGTGTGTGTGTGTGTGTGTGTGTGTGTGTGTGTGTGTGCGTGTGAGAGAGAGAGAGAGAGAGAGAGAGAGAGAGAGAGAGAGAGAGAGAGAGAGAGAGAGAGAGAGAGAGAGAGAGAGAGCGTGTGTTCAGGGCGTTGAAAGTTGTGACGAGAGAGCAGCGTTCGCTGCCGCCGAGCCTTCGGCTCGTGATGGCAGCCGTCACCCGCTTTCGACACTCGGGGATGGCGGGGCCAGGCGGGGCGGCTCGGTGTCACATCGTGTGCTCAAACTTTAGATGCGAGCGGGGCGCTCTGTGGCACTTTGCGCCACGCCGCATCCCTCTGCTTCTCCGCCGAGGAACCGCCGCGTGCCACGTACCAGGCAAAACCAGTGGGAGGCGGTGGCTAACGAGGGGTCCTTCACTAGAAATTCAAGCGTACACCAATTTTATCTAATTTTTCTGGGTTTTCTTTCTTTTTTACTGATATTTCCTGTTTTTTCTCTATTTGTTCCAGATTTGTTTTTCATTTTTTTTCATATATTTTTCTCATTTTTTACTGATTTTGTTCTAGGGCGCACACTGTTTTTTTTATTTATTATTTTTCGCGAAGGACTCATCGGTGGCTGGCTGACGCTGAGGGCTTACGCGAAGGGTTGACGCTGAGGGCTATGGTGCTGAGGGCTGACGCGAAGGGTTGACACTGAGAGCTGACGCCCGCGTAGGGTAAATAAGCGAGGCAGTAATGCGATGGTCTAGATCGTGCCAGGTCGATTACGTCTGTGGCTTGTCATTCCAAATATTTTTTTCCATCTGCCTTGCCCTCGCCCCCTTTTATTTTTGACGTTAAAAAAAAACAGGTGGGCACGCGACTACGGTGTTGGTGTTTGGACCCGCGCGCGCGGTACGAATCACGCGACTATTGTAATGTTGTGTCGCAATTATTAAAAGATCAGAATGGGGAAGGTGCGGGGGTGAGGTTGGCGCGGGGGGGAAGGGGTCAGGGTGACGTTATTTCTCTATTAGTGCTGACTAATTCACTCCGCGCTGGAGGAGGGTCGTGCCATGTAGTTTCCGTCATGAAATGCAAACTCACCGTGTTAAGGGTGCGTTAAGCAAGCACTGCGTTGGCGTGGGGGTCTTTGCTGATAGGGTCGGGAAAAAAAATTCCGCTAGAGAGGTTTTTGAACCCATGTTCTGTGTGTATAGAGATGCCTTGATGAGAGTTTCTCGGGAGGCATATTGTTTTTTGGTTTCTGTTTGTTTCTTTCTTTTCTCTCGCTGCTCGTGTATTTCTTTTCAAGGGTGCTAGCAAACGCGCCGCTGCACTGCACGCAAGCAATGTGGCGGGCGAGCATAGGCGGTCATAAGCCCTTGGGGGTTACTGGGGGCGGGCGCAGGACAGCCGGGGGCAGGGCCAGGCAGGGCGGGGCAAGGTTTCATCTCAGCCGGCCGGGTCGTGCAGATTGCTGTGGAAGGACGATGCACTGAGCCCATCCCAGCCCGGCCCGGCCTCGCACTCATTGTGACCGCAGCCGCCTGGATAAGGCTCTGGTTTAATACTTCTATTTTGGCACCTCCCCCCACCCCCCATCCCGTTTTAAGCGCACGCCCCTCTCACCACATGCGTTTCTCTCTCTCTCTCTCTCTCTCTCTCTCTCTCTCTCTCTCTCTCTCTCTCTCTCTCTCTCTCTCTCTCTCTCTCTCTCTCTCTCTCTCGTGTCCCGCTCGTCGCACATCATGAGGGACTGGTTTCATTTTCTTCCTCGCAGCTGCAGACCACCCCCCGGGCGGAACGCTGGGACGGGACACGGGCAACGCCTGCCGTCCTCATATGACAGATTTACTTTTTCAAGTTTGCCGGTCGACATATAAAAATGTTGTATCGACAGCTTGTTTTCATCACATCTCTTCCTCCCTGAGTAAGTGTGGATCCACCCCTCCCTGCTGCGGAACCTGCCAAACCCGTCGACACCATCGTGTTGCTCTCCCAGGGTTGTTACAGGTCATGGAAAACCTGGAAGTCATGGAAAAGTCATGGAAAAAAATTCGAGTCATGGAAGTCATGAAAAAGTCAGGGAAATCAAGCGCCGAGTCATGGAAGTTTGTTAAATTGCAGTATCTCCCGTGTTCTCTGCCTGCCGCGCCGTAACAAAGGTTTTGCTCGAGGGGGTGCTGTCTTCTAAAATCATTGAACAAGGCCAAAAAAAATCACGAAAAAAATAAAAAAAAATCAAAATCACAATCAAAAAAGATAAAATAAATAAAAAAAATCACAGGTTTTCTCAGAAATCCTCCTGGCTGGAGGCTGGGGGATAGGGCAAATACGACGCGAACCCGTCGCACTAGGCAGTCATCGAAACGTCGTGGCTCAGTTGGTAGAGCGCGCAACACTGAACCGAGAGGTCCTAAGTTCGACTCCCACTCGGGAAAGTGTTTTTCGCGCTTGGCTTTTCATTTGGGAGCTGCTCCAGGGCAGGTCAAGTAGAAATTAAACACGTCTCACCTCCGTTGGCTCGGTGGCTCTGGGCGTTGGGTCGCTTCCTGTTCTGGCTACGTGTCGGCACTCGGGGTTGTGGGTTCGAATCCCGCGTACCCCTCTGAGGTAAGGCCTCTGAAACTGGGATCAGGAAGTCTAACGCCCTTGACACCGCTCGTACCTCTAGGGGTAGGCCAATGGTGGTACGGGGATCAAATCTGTCGAATTGCGCGATAGGATCGCAGTCAGCAAAGCGCCGGTTCCCATGGAACACCGAAGCAGTTGGCTGCCACAGGGGGTAAAAGCCCTGTGCCTGGCGGGAACCGCAACCTCCTTCGGGAGGTTTACTGCCGCAAAAATTTTCTATGTTTTCACGCCACGCTTTCAATTGCAGAGCAAAATTTGTTTCTGAAAAGTTTTAAAAATTATTTGAAATAATTGTGATTATTTTGCATTATTGCAAGTTAATTTCCAATAATTTGGAATAAATCGAAATAATTCACCGTAATTTACTAAAAATCCTATTTAATCATGTAATTGAGAGAATAATTTGGATCAGATGTGCGTGTATTTTCTGAGGTCATCCCGAACAATCAAGAAAAATATCGAAAGATCAGAAAAAAGATCAAAAATCAACAGAAAAATTAAAAAGTCATTTTGAAATCAAAAAAATCAATCCAAAATAAAAAAAAACCGTTTGATTTTTTTTGTAATGTAAATCATTGAACAACTGCTACTTGAGACAGCACCCCCTCGGTTTTGCTCTTGTATTTTATGTCGAATGAGTGCCTCAGAGGGCTTTAAAATGGATAAATAAATTGTGGAAGTGCAAGTATTGCTTTACATCGTTTTCTTTTAAAAAACCTAGTCCTATATATGTCTGGGGGAAGGTCATGGAAAACCTCGAATTCAGTCATGGAAAAGTCATGGAAAAGTCAGGGAAATAAAAACTCCCGACTCTGTAACAACCCTGTCTTCCCTTGGAATCACCTGAAGACCCGTAGTGGTGAACCGAACAACACATTATTCATACCCGGCTAGAAGAATGCTTTTTTTTTTTATTAAGGAGAGGCGGAAACAGCTCTGAATTTTTGTGCTCAAATTTTGTGAATTAATAGTGATGTTTTCTGAACTTTTGCTTGACTTTCTTGTAGAGTTCTGTAAATTTTCTTGAATTCTCGTGAGTTTTCCTGATTTCTACCGAATTTTTCTGAAATTTTCGAAGTTTTTTTTCTGAATTTTTTTTCTGAATTTTTTTTTCTGAATTTTTCCTGATTTTTTTCTGAATTGCTCTGAATTTTTCTGAATCACGATCTGTACAAAAAGAAATGAGAGTTGTTTCCCGCTCACATTAAAGTGTGGGTCGGGCCTGGTGGTGATTGCACGGCACGGGGCGTGGCCTCTGCTCCCGCGGCAAGCAGAGGGATCCTGCCCCCTGGCCGGCGGCCCACGGCGGTGCGGTGGACCCCGGCCCCGGCGCGGCAGGCCTCAGTTAGGATTTGCAGAGCCGGGCCGGGCCGAGGCCGAGGCCGGGCCGGGGGCCCGGCCTCCCAAGGGTCCTGTAAGTGTAAGGGAACGGGCGCGGCAGTCGAGTCGCCCCCGCGCGGCCGCCGACCGCCAGGAAGTAGGGAGAGGGAGGAGGTCGACGGGGTCGGTGGGAGAGGGGAGGGGCGAGCGGGCCGACTTCCGTCCCTGCAGCAGCTTATTTCTGCAAGTTTTGGCCTCGCCGAAGCAGTATAGCGGACGCGAGATTTTCTCCACTCGCCTCTCTGCAAGAAAGTCCCTTACAGGAAAGACGAGTTGGGTGGGGATAGCAGCACCGATACCTCATATTTCAACATTTTAATTTGGTTAAAAAATAAAATCGATCTTGCAAACACTCCGTTCATGCCGCATTCTACACTCTCTGTACTCGTCGTGGTTCCCTTCCCCATTCGTCGAGCGCTGCCAGCCGCGGACGGAACGGCCCTAAACTCCCTCCGGGCGGGCTAGCTGGGCCTGGCCTGGCCTACCAGCACCAACCAGGTGCCCGACCACACCGCCGATGGCTGCTGCCACTGCTGGGCTGGGCTGAGCTGCGCTGCGCTGGGCTGGGTTGCGGCATCCCTGGCGATGAGTTGAGGCTCAGCCCAGTTGTTGTTCAACTCATGTTTCACACTTGGAGTGAGTTCACGCGTGGACCATTGTCGCCAACTTTGTGCGCGGGGCCAGATCTCTCGCTTCCCGTCCCAGCCCCCCCCCCCCCCCCCGTTTCCCTCCTCCCCCTCGTCCCCCTCCTTGTCCCCCTCCTCCACCTCCGCTCTCTCTGCGGTCCGCGCTCGCCTGGTCTTCCCTCCCCGCCCTCCAAGCACTACTATATATGCTCCGTCCTCCTCCCGCGGCTCGGTTCGCGGCTCTCTCGCCGACACGTTCCGTGCCTCCCGTGGCCCCCCGTGGCCCCCGTGCCCCCCTCCCCACCCCCATGAACCCCGGTCACGCCCCCCCTCCCCCCCTGATATGACGGGCGGCAGACAGAGTCTAAGCTCTCGCGCCCGCTGCTCCCGCGCGCCTCTGCGCGAAAATTATTGAGACGTAAAGGAATGATTTTGGGCCGCGAGCCACGGCGCGGCGGCGCGGAGCGGAGGAGCATTGTGTCGGAGATTAAGAGGGATAAACTGACGCCTCATCCATCTCTGCAGGGGAGGTGTTGGAGAGGCGGTCGGGGCGGGGCGGGGCGGGGCGGGGCGGGGCGGGGCGAGGTGCAGCGGGGCGGGGCGGGGCGGGCTGAGGCGCTTGTCGAAAGCCTTTCCCGCCCGCGGGGGTGGGGATGATAGTGGCGCTGGCGCTGACTGCCGGCCAAAGTTTGCAGCACTTTGACAGCATCTCTCTCGGTATTCATTCGGCCGGCAGCGGGGAGAGAGAGAGAGAGAGAGGGAGAGAGAGAGAGAGAGAGAGAGAGAGAGAGAGAGAGAGAGAGAGAGAGATGTTGAGAGTGAGGAAAGGGGACGGAGACGGACGCGCGTGGGGAGGGAGGCGGGGCCCTTTCCTGCTACTCGGCAGCGGCCTCCCCGGCGGCCCGGCCCACGCTCTGAATCTGAATTAAGCCGGTGGCCCCCGGCCCGGCCGGCCTCGGCCTCGGCCACGGCCTCGGCCCGGGCTGTATGCCGACGGCGCGAGAATGCAGGCAGACCAAGGCGACGGCTGCGGTGCGCCTCGACCTGGAACAACCTTAATGTATAGCTCAGGAACGGGAACGGGGACGAGCGATCGGTGCAAGAGAGACTTTTAGTCAGAAGACATTGATCTCAAGGGACGACTCTCACAAAAAGAAAAGATTTTTTCTTCAAAACTTGGTTGTGATGATTGACATTACTGTTCGATGAGGATAAATAACTTCAATGCCGCAGCAGAGGCGCGTGCGCGTGTCGTTTTGTAGACTAGCGCACATACTCTGTACCGGCGCACCTCTCGAGGGGAAAACGACTCTAAAATTTTTGTACACCTCCTGATTCTGAAAAAAAAATCAGAAATATTTAGAAAAAAATCAACGAAAAAAAATAAAAATAAAGAAATTTGAGGGGAAAATTAGTAAAATTCACAATAAAAAATGAGTTACAACTCAAGAAAAAAATTCACAAAAAATTTATAAAAATTTACAAAAATTCACGGAAATTCACAAAATCTGTAAACGAAAATTCAGAGTTCTTTTCCCCTCGACCCAGCTGGACTCAGCTGTGCTGGGGCTACTTATTACATAAACTTGCCTGCTGCAGCACTGGTTTGCACCGGTACCGGTATTCCCTGGAGCCCACTCTCTGGCGATCGCAAGCTAACGCCGCAGCGCACAGCCCTGTCGCGCTGCCCCACCCTTAACCAACCCCCGCTTGTCCGTGCGGCGCTCCGGGAGCGGGCTGAGCGAAAGGGTTGAGTAAAAAGTGTCGGGCCGGACGGTCAGTGGGGCGCGGCCCCGCGGGAAAGCGGGGGGGAGGGGGCGGGGGGCGGGGGCGGTGATGGATAGCAACAACTTAGTTTACAGCCTCGTTCCACCTTCCCGTCCTATTTGTCCGTCGCCCTGTCGCATAGTCCAGTCGCAGTGGAGCGGATCAGGGGTGGCGAGGAGGAGGGGTGGGGGGGTAGGGGGGCGTGTAATCACCTCAGCAACAGTACAGTCCGCTCCGCGCTCCGCCCGGCGCCGCTGCGCTCCGCGCGCGCTCAGCACGGCTCAGCACGGCTCAGCCTGCTGCCTCAGCCGCTCTCTCCACTCACTTTGGCCCGGGCGGCGCGGCGGCGCCGGCAGAGGCAACATTCTCCGCGCCAACTTTGTCAAGACAAGAACATCCTGTCGCAGCGGTAGATGCAGTGCGGTCGACCGGGCGGGGCGTGGCAGGGCGGGGCGGGGCGGGGCGGGGCGGGGCGGGGCGGGGCGGGGCGGGGCGGGGCGGGGCGGCCCGGGGTGGGGCAGGGCAGGGCGAGGCGGGGGAACATGGCACCGGCACCTAACTTTGTTCGCCAACAGATTCCTGTTTGTGCCTAGCCTGGTGCCCTGTACGCCGGCCACGCCGCACGCTGGCGTGCCCGTCCTGCTACTCCTGCTGCTGCTGCTGCTCCTGCTGCTGCTCCTGCTGCTGCTCCTGCTGCTGCTGCTGCTGCTGCTCCTACTGCTGCTCCTGCTGCTGCTGCTGCTGCTCCTGCTGCTGCTGCTGCTCCTGCTGGTGCTCCTGCTGCTGCTGCTGCTGCTGCTCCTGCTGCTGCTCCTACTGCTGCTGCTCCTGCTGCTGCTCCTGCTGCTGCTCCTGCTGCTGCTCCTGCTGCTGCTCCTGCTGCTGCTCCTGCTGCTGCTCCTGCTGCTGCTGCTGCTGCTGCTGCTGCTCCTGCTGGTGCTGCTGCTGCGCCTGCTGCTGCTCCTGCTGCTGCTGTTGCTCTTGCTGCTGCTGCTCCTGCTGCTGCTCCTGCTGCTGCTGCAGCTCGTGATGCTGCCGAGGGATTAGAAGTAAATCCTTCCCACGGCTGTCCAATCACGGCTGCGCCGCGTTCGGCTTATTGATGACCGGCGGGTGAAATCAGAAAACCGTAATTAACGGAGCGCGAGAGCGTGATGAATACTCTCTGTCTCTTTCTCTTTCTCTCTCTCTCTTTCTCACTCTCTCATCCTCTCTCGCTCTATCTCATTCTCCCTCACACACACTTTCTCTTTCTCTCGCTTGTGGTCGGAGCTGCAGCGCACGCTTTCCCCACCCGTTGTCAGTGGGCCCTGCTATGGACTTCTGTGTCGCTCTGCGCGTGGCCCCCTTCCTATTCTGCTGGCAAAGAGCAGGAAATTGCGAGAGAGAGAGAGAGAGAGAGAGAGAGAGAGAGAGAGAGAGAGAGAGAGAGAGGGGGGGGGGGAGCAGAGGTTAATAACGAATTGATTATTCTGCGACCGGATTGCTTATCGATACGACGAGAATGCAAACGAGTGTCCGCCGGAAGAGAGGAAACAGGACGATCGCCCCCGGGCGGGGGAGAGACGGGGTAGAGGGGGGCAGTTTTATGCCGGATATTTTACTTAGCCTTTTAAAGTCGTCGGAAAAGAAACGCGCAGAAAAGTGAAAGTCGGGAGGAATAAGGCAGGAAGGAGAGGGAGAGGGGGGCAAGGGGGGAGGGAGGGGACGCACCGGGCCCCCCAACGGTGGCCCCAAGCTGGGCCCCCGCGGAGAGTTGGGTCCGACCCCTGACCCCACGCTCCACGGGCCCCCTCCGGGCCAGTGCCCTCGGTCTTCTGCCCCGCGAGCGCCTCCGTATTCCAATTAATGATTTTTTTTAAAAAATATTTTTTTTTGAAAAAAAGAAAAACTCTCCTCCTCGAGGAAAAACAACTCTGAATTTTGGTGTACAGATTTAAAAAAAAGTTTTTTTTTTAAATTTTTTTAGTGATTCTTTGTTTGAGTTTTATCTGGAATTCTGTGAATTTTCAAGATTTGTTTTGTAAATTTTCATTATTTTTATTTTGAATTTTTCTGAAATTGTCTGAAATATTCTGAATTGTTCTTCAATTACGAGGTGTACAAAAATTTCAGAGTTGTTTCCCCCTCTCCTCGGGTAGTTGGGGTGGTTGCTATACTGCAGCGGATCAGGCGGCGAGCCCTGCAGTGCGAGCGCGGCCCGCGCCGTCACGTAGAGGATGCCAGCGTAGCGGGGGGAGAGCAGCAGCCCCCGCGCGCCGTGCTGCGCCACGTCTCGCCACGCCGCGCCACGGCCAAGCGATTTTCCGCGAGTCAGAGTCGGCGACAAACACGCCACTTGACTTTTATGTCGGAAACAGCAGGGGAGATGGGGGCCGCCGGGGGCCGCCGGGGGCCGCCGCCGCCTCCAGGGAGATAGCGCGCGGCGAGGGGCGGGGTGGGGCGGGGCGGGGTTAGACTGGGGGTGGCGGAGACACACACACCCCGGGCAGAGCCAGGAGGCTGCTGATTACACGATCAGACTACAGACGCGGTATCGTCACTTGATATCTCTCCCCCCTCCCCTTTTCCGCGAGCTCGCATGAAAGTATTTTGTGTGAAACACCGATTCCTGGCGTTTTAAGTTCATGAGTGAATACGCGTGGAACGATCAGCAAGTAGCGGTCGCTTTGTATCGAGGGGGGAGTCACTTTGGAAAATCATTCTATGGCCCCCAAAACATTTTTAAAAAATTAAAAAAAAATAATCAAAGTACAATCAAGAAGAAAAATACAAAAAAAAAAGAAGAAAACATCCGAAAACTAAAGAAAAACTGAACAAAAATCTGAAAAAAAATTATTATAAAGCCAGACATAGGGGAAAACGATCAAACTGTCTCGAAGAGTCACAGAAATTTTTCTTAAAAAATCAAAAGACAAAAAATCAAAGTAAAAAAAAATCATTGTACCACATTTTGTATGAATGACCCCCTCCCTCACTTTGTATGTTCAAACACGAGAAAAAAATGTAGGCCGCCCCGACCTTGGTGCGCTGCGGGTGCGCTGCTGGCTGGGCGGCTGACTTGGCTCTCTGTCGGCGTCCTGGCGCCCGGCCCGGGCCGCCCGGGGCGCTGATCCGTTAGGCCCCTCGGATCAATTAATCAGCCAGTCGGGCCCGACCCGGGGTGGGACCCGAGCTACTAGCTACCAGTCGGCTACTACTAACCATCACTCACCCACCCCATCAATCTTCGGCACCCACACCCCGCCGCGCCGCGCCCCGCCCCGCCCCGCCCCGCCCCGCCCCGCCGCGCACCCCAGCCAGCCCGACGGTCATTTGCCTACCAGCATTCCGTTTGATTAGGTCGGGCGGGGCGGAGAGCCAGAGCGGAGCCGCCGGTCGGTCGTCGGCGACGACGTCGGGGCGATAAAAGAACGAAAACCGATGAGAGGCCATAACGTGGGGCCTCTGGCCTCGCGTCGCCTAGATCCTCTCGGAAAAAAAAATAAAAAGAAAGAAAGGAAATAAATAGGTACCGCGGGCGACCGCGGGTTTCTCTGCCCTGTTTTTTTTTAACCTTCTCTGGATGATAATCTTGAACGGTGTCCAAGTCTAGAGTCCAAAGCATCATCCCGCCGCGCCCCACGCACGACCGCAGGGAGAAGGCCAGGGGTGGGGCGTGGCGTGGCGTGGCGGGTTGGGCAGGAGCGCCGCGCCGGGGCGCCCTGTGTGGAAATGAGTTCTGTGATCCTCTGCGCGCTGCCGTGCCGTCGCGTGTGTCTACAGGTAAACACCCCCCGTGTAGAGTTACAGCGGCAGTCCCTGCAGCAGAGGTGTGCGCCCGTCCCGGCCGTCCCGGCCGTCCCGGCCGTCCCGGCCCCGGCAGCGCCAGGTTCTGGCCGTACACTCGAAACTTTTTGCCTGTGCTGGTGTGCAACAAAAATAATTATAATTATAAACTCATTCTTCGTACAACTTGCAAGTTGTGCCATGGTATGGTATCACCAAACTTTTGCCTACTTAACTAAAGAAAAGTTTAGTGTTTTACTCACGGTGCACACCGTGGTTTTACTCTTCCACATGCTCTCGTAGAGTATTCCATTGACAATATTACAAATATTCCTTATCTATTCCAACTATTCCAAATACAGTATTTCGAACCTATCTCGCAGAACTATGAAGTACTAGTTCCAAAAAAGGTGCCCGCTAATGTTGAGCTGAAGCTATGCAAAAGTACCCCTCTCCCCCCACCCAACGAGAAGGCCACTTTTGGCTTAGCTGTCACTCTGAAAATGAGTCGTAGGTTTACGGTAAAATGTTCCACGATGTGAGTCGTAATTTTAAAGTATTAAATTGTTATTTTACAAGCACTTCCTGTCGACTTGGAATTGACGGACGAGTAGGAATAGGCAGTCGTAGATTTACTTGTAAATTGTTCAATCTTTGTAAATCAAAATTACAACAAATGTTGTAAATTTACGAGGATATTTTTCACAGTCGTAAGGCGCCGTGGCCGCTTGGGTGAGAGGCAGACCTGCGCAATACACACTCAACGAGTTCTCTGAAACGCCCGCGGTGCATTCAACGCCGAAAGCGACTGCGTGATGGCGTAGGGTTCCTTGCTGCTCGTCTCTGTCGTAATAAAAACACGCAGTATTCTCCAGTCGACGATATTACGGGGTTGTCGTAGTCACAGAAATGATATGGAAGCTCGCAGTTTTACTTTTTTTTTAGATTACTCTTGATGATACTCTTGTTGGCTTCTCGGCTGGTGCCACTGCCGCTCCTGCGACCCGCCCCAGGCAGTGCCAGGCCGTCCGGGGCGCAGCCGCGCGGTGGAGAATTGGACTAGAAAAAAGAAGAGGCCGAGTATCACAGGAGGGGCGGGGGGGGGGGGCTGGGGCGGAGATTCTCATTACGCCTACCGCAACGAGCCGTCTGCTGTTTAGTCAGTTTATTCCTCATTTAAGCGGAAAGCGCGCGCGTGTATGAAAGGAACGCCAACGCTTCGCACGCAAACACCAGCAGCAGGACGCGGTATTTCCTTAATTTTTTAAAAAAGAATTACGCTCCCTCCTTGTCTGCTGTTTTTATTTTGCTGTTTAATTATTTCCTTTTTTTCTTAATTCGCGTCGGCAGCGGATTGCGTGCGTTCTACTTGCAGGGGGCATGGACAGAGGAGGACGCGGGGGCGGAACGGAAAAGTTTGTCCTGTAGTTGTGTGTGGGTGCGCGTGTGTGTGCGTGCGTGCGTGTGTGTGTGTGTATGCGTGCGCTCTGTGGTGCTGTGGTACTGGTCTGGTAGGACATCACACAATTCGCGACGGAATGAATGGGGTCATTAATCCAATAAAGCTAAGCGAGAGAGCGACAGAGAACAGGAGAGAGAGAGAGAGAGAGGAGTGGGTGCGGGGCGGGGTATTTGCATCGTGTCGCTCGAAATGGACAGAGCAGCGCGCCGCGGCCCCGCGGCATAAAGCCGGTGGAAGTAAAAAGATATTTTAAAAAAAAGAAAAAAGAAAGGTTGTTCAGTCATCTGGACAGCAGACAAAAAATAGGAGAGCAGTAAGAGATTCGTGGAAAATCGTCGAATAAAAAAATTAAGAGATGAAAGGAAAGTATTTTCTATTCTTTTGATGTATACGCCATCTTCAAAGCGATACTTTGCAAGGATGCGAGAGAGTATTGCCGGTGAGGGTTGCCACACGTCAGGGAAATCAGTAAAATGTCATGATCTTAAAATTATGTCCGGAAAATCAGTAAAATGTCAGAATATCAACAGGAAAGTGTCGCAGAAAGATGACCTTTATGAACAATTCGTGCCTAGCCGGCCGTGAGAGGGTCGACTCTGCGTCCCTCATGTTTGACGTAGATCGCTGCATCTGCATATCGAGAGTCACGTCAGGAAAAAGCAAGCAGTTTTGTCAGATTATATTCATAAATAAACTGTCACGAAAATCATAAATTGAAAATCCGTGGCAACCCTATGTGGCCTAGTACTTCCTTGGTACACACCTCTCGTCGCCTTTTGTCACAGGGCGCGGCGGGCGTGGGGTGGGGCGGGCTATGGCCGGGCGGGGCGCGCGTCCTGTGCTACAAGTTGTCATTACCGGTGCGCCCGAGCGGCTGCGCCGAGTGTTGTTGGCTAAAACGCCGCATACGCCGCTCTATGCAAATTGTCTTGGTGCGCTGGGCGTGGCGGGACGGGGTGGGGTGGGGTGGGACGGGGCGTGGCGGGCGGGGTGGGGCGGGCACAAGCGTGGCGGGGGAGGGCTGCTATATGCAGCAGGCTGATTCCGGAGATCGCTCTCGTACCTCCGTCCTTGTCACACTCATGCGGCCCCGCCATTCCCAACATGGGGCACCGCCGTAGGTGCGACAAGGATGTACGGGAACGATCTTCGGAATCAGCCTGCAGTGCGTTTTGTCCGCGCGCGCCGTTCCGCCATTCCGTGCAGTGTGCATGTCTGTTCGGGGAGAGGAGGGGCTGGGAGGGGGCGGGGCCAGGCCAACAACGCTATTGCGTTTTTATTGGCAAAGATTAGTGCCTTGTTAATTAGAGTGTCGCTTTGCGCAGGCTGCAGCAGAATCAGCAAAGTTGTGTGTGTATATACTTGTTGTAGTGTGCAAAAGTGCCGTGCGCGCGCGCGGGCGGCGATGTGCAAAAGTTTTCCGGCCCTGCTGCTGTTGTTTTGTATTTCTTTCTCTTCTTATCCTCCTCCCTGCCATACTCGGGCCCCACCCTCCCCGGCGGGGGGCTCAGGGCTCACCCTTGCGTCAAGTCTGCCCACCCCCACCGCAGCCTCGTCTGTGTTAAGTGGAGTTGTTCGAGGTTAGGTGTGGGCGGGCTGTGGCCGGGCGGGGCGGGGCGGGGCGGGGCGGGGCGGGGTGGCCGATTGTGTTGGTCGTCTGCTCACGTGTGGCGGATCGGCGGCGGCGGTGGCGACCGCACACCATGCCAAAGTTAAATTTGAGAAATAGTGGGGATCTTTCGCTCCCCGCCCCGCCCCGCCCCGCCCCACTCCGCGCCGTACCGCGCTCTCCAAGTTTATCATCGGCTCTTGCCGGGCCCCGCCAGCCTGCCTGCCTTACCTTGCCTGCCTCCTGCGCGGTGCGCAAGTCAAATATTTTGGCAAGAGCCGGCTGAAAGGGGGAGGGGGGGGGTGAAGCAGGGGCCGCGTCGCCTTTAACGTCGTGCGGATGAGTACTTTGCGGCGCTGGTGCGGCTTTACTCAAAGTTGTAGAAATATTCGAGCCGATTTACGTTTATCCTCGCCGCTGATTTCCACTGCGGTTTGATGCAAGATAAGTTGGTTGCCAGGTTGCTTTGGCTAGAAGTCGTTTAATTACAATGTGTTTTTATTTATTTTTTTATTTTTATGATTTAGCCACAAAATAGCCATTCAGTTTTGTCAGCATTTTTTTAAATGTATAACCCTTTATGTAAAATCGAAATTCTCTATAGATTTTTTGTTTTCTACAAATATTTTTATGTAACATTTTTCGTCAATGTTTTATTTTATGTTACTCAAGGCTGCGTATTTCTGTGGTTGCAGAGAGGTGCTGTCCAACGGCAGCCTGCACTTCCCGCCGTTCCCCGGCGAGCTCTACGCCTCCGAGACGCACGCCGCCGCCTACCGCTGCGCCGCCTCCAACACGGCCGGCACCATCCTCAGCAGGGAGATGCGCGTCAGGGCCGGTGAGTATATACCCCCTGTATGGGGAGGGAACTAAAGCTTTTTTTTTTTTTTCTTTTTAGCAGATGATACATCTTAGCAAAAATAAAATAAAAAGAAACTAAAGAGAATTGATGTTTCATCGGCTTGTACTCTCGCAATAGTATAGAGCTTGCCGGGTTGTCACAGCGCGCGGCGGCAGTGCGGCGGCGGTGCGGCGGCGTGTGCAGGCCTGGGGAGGGGGAAGCCAGGCGGGCCAGGCGAGGGGGTCGGGAGGGGGAGGTGGGGCCAGCGGGGCCTGCGGGGCCGAGGCAGGGACCAGGCGATGGTATTGTTGCCTTGCGGCGCCCGGCGGCACCACGCTCGCGGCTCTCCCGAGTGTAACACATTTATAGCAGTATGTGCCAGACCCTGGGTGGGTCGACCCGCCAAACACATGTGTAACGGTGGCTGACTACCCAAACCCCGAAAGTGCAGAAGGCGCTGAAATAAAATTATTCGTACGCACATTTTCGTAACGTCGCCTTAATACACAAAAGTGCAAGACATATTAAGGTGTCAGCTAGCTCTTACTCCGAAGTTCAAAAACCAAGCGCGTACCCTGGGTATATTGTACCTAGGGGGGACTGATGAATGGCTCAATGGCTCGCAGTCCGCGAGGCGCAACTGAGCATCCCAAAATAAAAATTAGATTTTAGTATCATCTGCTTTCATTTACAATCTTGATTGAAATTTTTTTTTTTTGTGGTTAGCGCAAAGTGTCGAAGGACAGCGGTTTGCTCTTTGGAGCAAACGGGGGGCACACCATCAGACCACGCGCGCAACCCCTAAAGGTTGCCTAGCCTCTGACACGACCTGTCACACGCCGAGGCGAAGCGGGACGGGGCGGGGCGGGAGACGGGGGAGGGGATAGGTCGGGGTGGGGTAGGGCTGCTTGGTTAGGGTTGGCACCGACCTCCACGATGCCGCTTTGGTCCTGTCGTGCTTTCTCCCCTGCTTTCTCCGAAGATCGCCCTCGCGCGCCTTGTTGCACCTATGGGACTTTGCCATCCCTAGCATAGGGCACCGCCACTGGTGCGACAAGGACGCGGAGTGGTCGGAATCAGACGGCTGCTGCTGCTGCCCTTGCGACGCGTCCCCCACCTCGCCCTTCTCCTTCGTCGGAGACGTCACGCTACATTCGTAACGCTCAGGCCCGGCCCCGCCCCGGCGCGCGGCGTGAGTGGCGACGCTCCTCAGAAGTGGTGGGGACGTCGGGTCGGGTCGGGGCGCCATATACCTGGCTTTGCTTTCTCGGAGGTTAAAGGAGTGGCGTGGCTCGCATTAGCATATGGTACAGCGACAGCGGCGGGAGCATGGACGGACGGGCCACACCGACACCGAGGAGGAAACTACTCTCTGAAATTTTCCTACAACTCGTAATTCAGAAAAAAAAAATCGAGAAAATTCCGAAAAATTCAGACAAGAAAAAACAACAGAAAACTTCAAAAAGATCAGAAATATTTTCATAAATGCACAAAAATTCGCAAAAAAAAAAATCGGTTCAATTCAAGCAAAAAATCAATAGAAATTCACAAAATTTGTACACCAAAATTAGGAGTTATGTTTGGGCTACACGCTGTGGCGGGGCAGCGCTGGTGTGTATTGCGGTCGGCGGGGTCCTGTAAGGCGCGAGTCACACTCGGCACTCGGCATAGCAGCTAGGGAGTGAGCTGAGCTGAGCCCCCGGCGAGTCCACGAAATATTGAGGCTGAGCCCCACTGCCCCGCCACGCCCCGCCACGCCCCGCCACGCCCCGCCACGCCCCGCCACGCCCCGCCACGCCCCGCCACGCCTCGCCACACCTCGCCACACCTCGCCTAGCCCCGTATAGGAAAGCAGCGCTCGGCACTCAATGCAGAGGCTGCATATAAAAGGTGTGGCGGCCCCTCGGCTTTGGGAGCGGGGCCGAGAAGAGCGGCTGGGGTGGGGTGGGGTAAGGCGGGTCGAGGGGGGAGGAAAGGATGTTCCCCCGTCCCTCCTCTCAGCCTCAACGCCAGGGAGGGCAGGCGGCACAATGGGGGTGTTCGTTAAATTGACACGCCGCCGTGCTGCCGCTGATACCTGCGAAAGGTGCCGCCCCGCCCCGCCCCGCCCCGCCCCGCCCCGCTTCACCCCTACTAATTGTTTAGCGTGCGTCTTTCAACCCCAGAAAAAAAGGGGAACACGGGTCAGGAAGCAATAACAGGGGACACTTGTTTATTCTATTTTTTCTGTATTTTTTTTTTTCAGCGCGCTTGATGTTAAGGAGGGGCGTGACGCTTGCCGGCGCCTGTCCTGTTCCTGCTGTTGTTATCGATCACAGGGGCGGGGCGGGGGGAGGCGGGGCCCTACAACAGCCTCAGCAGCGGCCGCTCAGTTGCGCTGGTAAAAAGTTGGGGATTTGTTAGACAGCGTGATTAATTTATCGTCGTGATAAGGTAACAGAGTGTACTTCCTGTTTCTCACGCTGCTCCTGCCATTCTCCTATGCCTTTCTTCTCTCCCCCCCCCTCTCTCGTGTCTCCCCACCAACCTGCCACCTGTGGGTCCGGCGGCGGCCGGGGAGGGGAGGGGCGTCGAGGAAAAGTAAGGCGACTCCTGGAGACAAAACAAACAGAAAGGGGGGGAAAGTGGAAGGGGATTTGAGCCCACGCGCGCTTCTGTTTCACACCGCGCCGTGCGGCCCCTCCCGGCGGCCCGGCGGCGGTGGACTTACCTCCCCTTATCGATGTATCGGGAGGATAGGTACTGATCCCGACCCGGCGAGGCCTCCCCGCCCGCCCCCTGCGCGCCCTGCGCGCCCTGCGCGCCCTGCGATTTACACCCGCGTCGGCCCCGCCACGCCCGCCAAAGTGGGGCGGGAAATTCAATCTGCTTCAGGGCGCGGCGCGGCGCCGCCGAGCAGTTTCCATTGGCTGCTCAGCGCCGCCGTTAGTGGAGATATGTCGCGGGTTGATAACGCGCCCTGCGTACAGCCGCGCGCTGCATCGTCGCGCGAACGCTTACGCCGGGGACACGTATTATGCGATCTCATGCCTGCCTGCCCGCGCCTGCTCCGACACGACGACGAATAAATTAAAATATACAAAATGAGATCGAACGCGTTATCGCGATTTTCACAAAAGTTATTCTCAAAGTCGCGCGCGGTATGTGTGTAAAGCAGTAATTTTTGTCGCACACATCCACCGCAAGATTGCTAAAAAAGTGACTCGTCCGAAAAAATTATCGGCCTTCCCAGACTCGGAATATGCAAGTGTAAGATCGCCTGTGGACAAGAATAAGAATACCCCAGTTCGGTTGAGTCGGTACCTAGCCCTCGCGTCGGACCAGGGTGGGGTGGGGTGGGGCGGGGTCCCTCTCAGCTGCCGCTGGCTCTGCCTGGCGAGAGCCTGAGGGGGCTGAGGGCGGCCGAGTGTGAGGAGAGAAAACAGCGATAACAACCTCGTAAGTGACTGGTGCCTCGCGCTGGGCTCACCGGAGCCGCGGCCAGTAAGGGAGAGTGAGAGAGAAAGATGGTGAGAGAGAGAGAGAGAGAGAGAGAGAGAGAGAGAGAGAGAGAGAGAGAGAGAGAGAGAGAGAGAGAGAGAGAGAGAGAGAGGGGCAAAGGGAGAGAGGCAGGAAGCGACCTGAGGACCTGAGGGCCCTCCCCTCCCCTCCCCTCCCACTCCCAACCCGCGGCCTGTCACCCCCTGAGCGGGAGCGAGCGCGCCTTTAATTAAATCACCCCGTAATGGGGTGTTTGAGGGCCGGGCTCGGACTTTGATCACGTGTGCTGCAGCAGCGGCGCCACTGAGCAAGCGGACACCCATTGGGACACCCATTGGGACACCCCAGGACGCGCGGTCCGCACCCGCAGAGTTTTCCCTTTATTTAGTGTCCCCTCTTTGGTATAGCTAGAGAGAAATAAAATCTTTTTTCTTTTTTTTTTTTTAAATGCACGCGTAGTTGTTTTATGCGTTTCAATACGTCATTGTTGTTGTTCTATTCGTCGTTTTTGTCGGTGTAATTGAGCGTGTGTGTGTGTATTTCCATTGTCTGTTGTAAATTTTGTGGTAGTATAGTTTTTCTTCCTCTCTGTCTGTCTGTCTGTCTGTCTGTCTGTCTGTCTGTCTATCTATCTATCTGTCTGTCTGTCTGTCTGTCTGTCTCTGTCTGTCTCTGTCTGTCTCTCCGTCTCTCTCTCTCTCTCTCTCTCTCTCTCTCTCTCTCTCTCTCTCTCTCTCTCTCTCTCCCCCCTCCCTCTCTGGAAAAAGTTAGAACGAATATTCATTATCTACTGCATGCTTCCAATTATTAAACAGGAATAGTGTGCACATGTCTTGAAGTATGTGTAAGTATGTAGTAAATAAGAAATACTTGTACCCACTTGGTTTTTCTGAAATACCTCCCTTATTTTAGCAGATTATGCGAATGCATCAGCCTGCTTTTACTGTCATACAGCGAGCAGCCTGCAAAGCGAGAAGCCAGTGTGGCATAATTTTTATTATTTATGGAAGCCTGTAATGTTGGAATATCCGCGGGTAGAATTAATTGCATGTTGCAACTCGTTCCTCTTTATCTCGGACCATACGGGTGGGGGCAGGTAGAGGGGGGCGGGTGACGCAGAGGGGGAGAGAGAGAGAGAGAGAGAGAGAGAGAGAGAGAGAGAGAGAGAGAGAGAGAGAGAGAGAGAGAGAGAGAGAGAGAGAGAGAGAGAGAGAGAGAGAGAGACTCGAGTCTCCCTAGGGGCGGGGCGGGCAGCGCTCGCGTCCATCCCGCGGCGGCGGGGCCGTAGCGTAAGCCAAACCAGCCAAACCGGCTGAAATGTTTGAATCGATATGACGAAAGGGGCTAAGCCTCGGCTGCCCGGGTGGGGCCGGCCCGGGTGTGTCGGTTGGGCCCCACCACGGCCCACCACGCCCCGCCCGGCCTTGCCTCAGCGCTCCGCGCTGCAAAAATGGGTGCGATGCCTGGCTTTATTGCTCCGTTGTGTTCACCAAATCATTGCTCGCCCCAATAAGCGAAGCACACATGTGCTTTCGCTCGCTCTCTCTCTCTTTCTCGCTCTTTCCCTCTCTCTGTGCGACCTTTTTCGTTTCTGGTTTAACCATCTCACTCACTCGCTCACTCGCTCGCTCCTACTCACTCTCTCCCTCCGACGCTGGCACGGTGTGCCCGGCAGCAGGAGCAGGGCCAATTGCGAACGAGGAACACACAAACACACACGTGTGCGTACCTAGTCAGATCGCAAGTGGCCTGAAACACTGCGCGCTGCGCGCAAGTGGAGTGGAGACTTGCTACACAGGGGGGGGGGGGGGGGTCGGGGGGCAGTCAGCTTCTATTTTCATCTCTCTCTCTCGCTCTCTGGAGTCCGCTCTCCCCTGCCCTGACGAGTCTATCTGCCAGTAGACCGGTGGGAAGCGGGGTAGGTATGGGTGAGGTGAGGTGAGGGGGCGATATTGGCTGCGTGCCTCGGAGCAACGCGCCGCCGCCGCCGCCGTCTCAAGTTGGCTCTTCCGACTGGACGACAAAGGCGGGGCGCTCAGCACTCTGCAAGTGCCTAGGAGTAGGAGAGTAGGAGTGGCAGTGTGCAGGCGGGGCTCTCTGCCCCCTTCCCTCTCCCAATACCTCTCTCTCTCTCTCTCTCTCTCTCTCTCTCTCTCTCTCTCTCTCTCTCTCTCTCTCTCTCTCTCTCTCTCTCTCTCTCTCTGTTTTGATTTCGTGTCTTGGTGTTGTTCCCGTTTCGTTCCCCAGGTAAGTTACGAAGCGCTGTCGCGCCCGTTAAGCGACCAGGGCGAGACGCATAGTCGAACATGCCTTATTCCCGCCGCCCCGCATAGAATACAGGATTCCAACAAGACTTTGAAAACCCATGAAAAGCAAGGGAAAGTCACAGAAATTCCAGGGTCTATCTTGGCAAAATTCGGGTGATGGGGATTTTTTTTCTTTTTTTCGATACAAAATAATAAGCCTTGCTGTAGTATGTTGTCTTCTGCTGGAAGTGGAGTGCGCTGGCTCAGGGGCGATAGGCATTATAACTACGGAAGAGTCGTATGAAAGTTTTTAAAATTCGGACTGCAAAGTCGTGGACAAGATATGGATAATGCCAGGAGCCAAAATGTTGAAACCGTAATGATACTAATCACATAATCCCCTTCGGCTGGACGGTCATGATGTACGGCAATCCGAAGCGGTGGCCGGCCGCCGGGCCGGGCAGGGGAAATGCTTTTTTTTCTCATTGCTGTCTAGGCTGACCACGAATCTAACACCCCTACTCTGCCCCCGGCGGCAGGTGCCATTAAGACGGCCGCGGTCCCGAGCTTCCAGCATTACGGCGCGCGATGATTTAATTAAACATATTTTTTCTCGTTTACTTAGCGGGCCGTGAAGGGAGGGATTTAATTTGGTGAGCGAGGTTGGTGCACCTGTGCCGGCTCGGACGGCGAGGCGACACGGACACGGCGCGGTGGTGGGAGTAGGGGGCGGTGGGAGAGGGACGCTGTACTTTCCTTTCTTCTGACGCTGCCGCCCCTCGTGGAAGCTCCGAAACTGGACCAGTATAAAGTCTTCCGTTGGACCGGAGGGAAACTCTCTCATCGTGGTGCGGAGCGGGAGCGGGTAGCCGGCGGGTACGGGCAGGGCAGGGGCGAACGGGAATAAGGCAGCTCTCGCCTGATAAACCCTGTGCATTATTTCGTCTTTAATCTGCGGATTTCATTATGGTTGCGTCAGAAAAAGGAAAGAAAAGAAAGGCGCAATACATAGGAGCAGGTTGATTTTTTTCTATCATTTTTTATCCGTTTAGCATAGTTTTATGTTTCCATTTTCTTTCTTGGTGGAATGAATAACAATAACGGAAAAATGGGATGGCATATTACGGAATACAATAAAATGTCCAATAACTGGGAAGGTCGAAGGCCAATAAATAGCAGATGGCTGCAGATGCCCCCTCTTTCACCCCCAAAATAACCCCCTGCCCCCTTTTCTCTTGATTCTCGTTTCCCTCCCTCCTCTCTTTCCTCTCTCTCTCTCTCTCTCTCTCTCTCTCTCTCTCTCTCTCTCTCTCTCTCTCTCTCTCTCTCACTCTCTCTCTCTCTCTCTCTCCGGATTTCACGGGAATTACTTCAATCAATGTATTCAAATCTAAAGCTCGCTCTTACTATCAGACCTGTGCACAAATGTAATTTTTCTACTTTTATTGTTCATTTTATGTCTATGGTGCCTAATTATTATTGTTTCATATTACAACTGCCAATTTCAAACTGTCATATTGCATTCTCGTGGGACATTTTAGTCTTTTTTTGCAATAAATATTTAATCAATCAATCAATCAATCAATCTCTCTCTCTCTCTCTCTCTCTCTCTCTCTCTCTCTCTCTCTCTCTCTCAATCCCTCGTTCGCTGCCGCACTGTCACACTCGTCACAAAGCAATCATAATTATCTCGTCTGGCTCTTGTGCGGCCGCTGCTTGTCTGGTGTTGTCCCCCCCCCCCCCTCCAACTCCCTCCCGATCCACGAAGAATTCAATTTGCCATCGGTCGGACAGGCCAGCTATCTGCATTGTGGTGGTCAAGAGGCGCGTTACTTGTCACTCACCACTGCCAATGCGAGAGTTAGATGTCCCGTCCCATCTAAAAGGAGCGAGATATTTCCTTTTGTCTTATGTAAAAGTGTAGAAAACTTGCTGTTTGTTGAGAAAGAATTCAAAATAACCCAAATTAAGTGAGATGAAGGGTTTGCGAATCCTTCGGGACGCTGGTTTGTCCCTGCTGAGCGAAAGTGCAGATCCATTCCGGGGCTGTCGTCAGCAACATACCTGAAGGCCTGCAGGTGCCTTATTTATTAAAATAAATAACAAAAATTGCATGGGCAGATGGGGCTAAATTATTTTTTTTTCAATCATATCCTCTCCACAAATTCATTGGATGATCAAAACTAAAACCAATCTCGTGTGAACAATTAGGGAGGACGGGTAGAACGGAGGCGGAAGATGGTTTATTTTTATTACTAGATGGTTCGTGTTAGAGCAAGGTATGCCTTTTTGAAAAACAGTTGCTGTCTTTTTTTCCTTTAATTTATATTCAACACGTAGGTATACACGTCTGTGAAAGTATCGAACAATGAAGGCAGATGTATAATTTGCAAGAGAGGACGTCCCTCCCACTTTGTGTGTTCAGATCTGGAGATCTGGGAGGTGAGCAGGCAGAGGGCGCGAAGCGGGCGTAGCCGGCGGCAGAGAATGGCAAACCGCGCTGTCCATTAGCACCAGGCTGCGGGGTCCTTTTTCTTGCTTCCGCCATTCTCTCTCTCTCTCTCTCTCTCTCTCTCTCTCTCTCTCTCTCTCTCTCTCTCTCTCTCTCTCTCTCTCTCTCTCTCTCTCCCTCATTCCCGCTCTCTGGAGCCCTTTGCCGCATAGCAGGCTCTCTGGCGCATAGATAGGGCATGCCCAGTGCGGCCGACCATGAACGCCCTGGTCATCTCACAATCTAATTCTCGGCCTGCACCATTACTCAAGCCGCGCGGCTCCCCCCTTACCCCGCGCATACGCAGTGGTAGTAATAACCCCTTCCCTATGGATAGATTCTCCCCTCCCCCCTTTCCCAGTACCCCCCCCCCCTCCCACCGTTCACCCTCTGTCCCCCGACCATCCATCCCCCTAAACTGTACCCCATCCGGTCCACACACTGAATCGCGCGCGCGCGCACACACACACACGCACACACACACACGCACACATACACACACACGCGCGCGCGCGCCCCGGCCCAGTCCACTGGGGATCCCGGATTTGAGGCCGGCAGAGAGGGCCTCTGCAGCGTCAGTGCTTGCGGGCCTGGACCGACCACCACGGCCCGCCACGCCCCGCCCCACCACGACCCGGCCGCGCTGGCCTAAAGCTTTTATGACATCGTATATGAGAAATGAAGATGCATCAGGACAGGCTGGGTTTTAACGTTGATCCCCAACAAATATGATTGGTGACGTTTCCCCTCATGGCGCCGTGCGCTGCTGCGTGTGGGCCTGCGGGTCCGTCCGTCCGTCCGTCCGTCCGTCCGTCCGTCCGTCCGTCCGTCCGTCCGTCCGTCTGTCTGTCCGTCTCTCCGTCCGCCCTTGCGTCCGCCAGTCAGCCTGCTGCCCGGTGCCCGCCCGACCGCGCGGAATTTTCATTATTTCATTTCGTCTTCGGCCGCCGGCGGCGCGGCCCAGCGAGGCGCGGAGGCGACGTTATCATCACTCAACTTTTGAACTCGCGAGCCGTCACGGCGCTGAGGGGCGCGGCGTCGGGATGCGCCACGCGCTCGCTCGGTCCAATTCCTCTCCCCGGACGTAAGTACCTTCCGAGCAATTATTTCCCAAGTCAACCAGGTCCAAAACCTCGATGTCACCGATTTTGCTGACAATCATGTATTTTGATTGCCTACTAGTAGAGACTGTCCAGGTAAAATTTCATGCCCCTACCTGCATTAGGGGCTGAGATAATGGTCAGTGTCTCTAGGAAAGTAGCCGAAATTTGTTACAAAATAAATCTTGGCCAACATTCATCGTAACTCTGCGATTCAAAGTTTTTCTTAAAGAGCATAAAAACTTGAACTAGTGACATGCCTTCCAATAATTTTCAGCCCCTTTTGTCAAGATATTACAAATTTTCCAAATTTTAAAAAAGCTAAAATTTGCTGTGGAGAAAAAGCGTATCTCCTTTTTTTTCCCACTCCGCCCTTAAAAGTTGTCTTAAAGTAAAGGCAAAAAGGGGGAGTAATAAAATTTTTACGGATCAACCTCCATCAGGGTAGCGCAGCCAAAAACTTATTTCTTTTCACCCAAAAGTACGGTTGCATAGGACAGGACTGTTTAGTGAGTCTAGTTACAACCTAATTAGATGCCTGCCTTCACTTGCCAACTGAAATAACATGTTCTAGGAGATCAGGCACTATGTCATCCAAATACAATTGCATGAAGTATTTGTTTTACTAAAAATACACTGTTTAGTACTGTAAGGCAGGTCTGAGTGTTTGGTAAGCCCAAATGTAATCTTTCCAGATGTAATACCTTCATTTCTCACTTAAAATCTCATGACACAAGTATTACAGGCTCTAATTTTACTGAAACTTTGATTGGCATACACTTAGATGGGAAAATAATATAAAAGTTAAGAAATTGTTTCATGATATAAATTTTGATGCCTCCTCTGTTGATTTTTTATCAAGTCACCTAAAACAAGAATGAAAAAAATTAATGATATAAATACTAATAACATTGATTTCATTTAATGTAATCAAAACTTACTGCTTTGCTTTCTTTGAACTATCACCTGAAGTTCTGGTGGTCTTAGGAGGTGGCTGTACTTCTGATTCACTATAAGAAATTAAGAAAATCTGTCATGAGCTGATGCAAATCTTAGATACGGACCTCTTTAAAACCTATTCTTTACCTAGTCTTTTCTTTTGCTGCTTGTTTTCTCTTTGACTTTGAAGGAGCCACATTGCCTTGACTGCTGAGAAAAACAAAAAAAAAAATACTATTCAATAAATATTGCATGACACTTGAGCAGGAATAAATGAAAAATTAGTACTAGAAATCACCTTGCTTTAGGTGTGATGTAGATTACTCTTTCAGTTGTGGACAATGAATGCTCCTTGACTTTCACAGCTGTTTCAGATATGGGTATAATAGTATGAATGCCTCTGATGCCAGGCACAGGAGCAGACTCATCCATTCTTTTCTGAATCTTCTCGGTGTGGCTTACAACTTTTAATTTACTAACATACACGAAGTCCATGGCTTTGCTGCTGCCTTTCAAGTACTCGTATAGCTGAACTGGATTAGCAATTGGCTCGCAATCCACCCTTCTTTTGCTCTCCAGTGCTGCTGACCTTTTAGCTGCTCCAGCTGCTGAATCACAGGTACTCTTCCCATGAGATGTTGCAAAAAAATGCCACTGACAAGGGGTGTTGAAATCTTTTTCATGGTGTGCAATATTAGATACATTTTTTCTATTTTTGTACTGAGATGCAGCTCCATCACTCCAGTAGTACAATTTTTCTACTTTTCTTCCAATCTTTTCTTCAAGATATTTGATTAACTTTTCTTGAAAGGTGTGGACTGCAGCAGTGTTGTGGTCCATTGCATCAGAAACAACAACAAGAATGCAATGTTGAACTTCAGAGTCGACGGTGCTTCTGAAATAGCTGACAAAGGGATGCAGTGTTGCTTGCTCGTTGTTCCAGTGATATCCCTGAATTGCATCTTGAATTAAAAATGAATAATTTTCTGAGAAGTCCCCTAGGGTAATAACTTCACCAACTTTTAAATTTGCTTTCATTTCCTTCAAAGCACCCGCCTGTTTCTTGGCTATGAAGTTGTGCTTCTTGTACTCAAGTAACATCTCTGTGAAATCTTCAATATAATTGTCAACAGATTTGACTACAGTTTCAAGGGCACAGCGGTCGACAGTTAGCCACTGTTGGAACATAACAGAGCTAATGGAAAGTTCTTCAAAATGAGTTGAGAGAAACACTCTTAATATTTCTGGGTTGGGACACTCACAGCACATGTTGGTATAACAATTATCAGATTTTGAAGGGCACATGAGCATGTCCACACAATCTTCAAAAGTTAATTGATCCTCCCCATCTTTCATATCCAATTCACTAACTCCAATTAGGGTTTCATCTTCATTCTTCTTTTTTCTTCGAATGCCCCCGCCTTTAGCCATCAGCTCTGTGTTTTGATGTGTGGTACAAACACAGACGGAATGAGTGCCACTGGCACCAGCACTTACACACTCTGGAGGCCGTAGACTTGCAAACTTTGAAAAGGACACTAAATCAGGGTGCTTGGAACAAAACAAGGCATACAATTCATTCACAGTACAAAGTAAAAGTCTTTTCTGCTTGTGCACACGTTTCCCATTTTCAATGACACTTTTATAGTCTCTTTGTCCAGGCATTGCTCTGCTGATTTCATCATCATAGTACATGTCTTTTATTAGTTGCACTGTTTCTTGAGCCAATGGGCGTCCTTGTTTGGGCTTTGGGAGAGCTAATATTCCCTCAGATTGAATCAAACTTTTGCTCATTCTCACCATGCTCTCAGGACAGTTAAATTCTTTGCTAATTTTTTCTCGACCCCAGGACTGGGGTAACACAGACAAAATTTGTAGCTTCTTCCCACGATCCGTAGTTTTCAGAAATTCTTCCTTCAGCACTCTTATCATGTTTTTAAAATCCAAGGAATTTTCACAAACCTGGAATTTTAAGGAAATTAGAAAAATTAATTTTTTAATCAAGGAATCGAATAAAAATATGAAATATTATCACATACCTCAGTTAAAGAGAAATTTAAGTAATCATTCTCTTTTTCAGCTGCTTGAATCATGACAGTTTTAAATGCATCTGTTATTTCTTCTAACTTTTGGATTCCATAGAATCGTTGATGCCGCAGCTTCTTTACCTCAACAGGTGAAACCTTTAACTTATCAAGAATAACATTGAGTGATTCAAGAATTTCTGCAGATTTGTAGGACTGATCAGACTGTGCTGACTGCCCGGACGATTGAAATGGACTACTTTCACTGCTTGGTGCACGATATGTAGTTGCTGCCCGAGGTCTCAAACGTTCATGTTCATTGGTTTGAGTAGATTTGCTAGTTACTGAATGTTCTGTTTGGGTTGACTGATTAACACACACGGGCACATCTTCAATATTTTGACCTGGCTCCTCTTGACCACCAAGAATTTGAGAAGAACCCGCTTCAACATGGGCAGAAAATCTTGTTTCCACTTCTCTCTTGCAGACATAACAAAGTTTGTGGCCAGGCAGAAATGACAAGTTTAATGGACGCCACAACTTGAACAGTTCCAGAGTGACTTCACTGATCCTAGCCTTTACAGAAGAACTATGATTTTGAAATGGATTGCAACATTTTTTAAAGTTATTTGCATAAAGTCTTAGGTAGTTTGTCTTGTGAATATCACAGACCGTAAGTGGCGACTCTTCACATCGAGTTCTTATTTGAAGAAGCTCAACATGCTCTCTGGAAAGCTCTTGATCTTTCCATAATTTTCCCGAACAGTTTGCCTCTGCACCTAATGTGCGACCAATCGAACACATGTTTAAACATTTAAAACTTATTCCAGTTCTAAAAACACAAGCTTAAACTGGCTAAAACGAGCGCCCGCCAAATGCAGTAGGAGGGTTATGAACGCCCACAAGGTAAACATGACTAACCACAGCGAACATAACCTGCAGCAGATTATTCGCACCACAAGCATGGAGTTGTTTACAGACAAACCTTTCTGCTTGGCGGTGCTTGTTTGTTGTGCTATAGTTCTCCTCAGCACAGACATCTGAAAGAAAGTTTCTCGAAAATATAGAAATAGATTTCATGTGACAATTTTCTTAATTTTTATATTATTTTCCCATCTAAGTGTATGCCAATCAAAGTTTCAGTAAAATTAGAGCCTGTAATACTTGTGTCATGAGATTTTAAGTGAGGAATGAAGGTATTACATCTGGAAAGATTACATTTGGGCTTACCAAACACTCAGACCTGCCTTACAGTACTAAACAGTGTATTTTTAGTAAAACAAATACTTCATGCAATTGTATTTGGATGACATAGTGCCTGATCTCCTAGAACATGTTATTTCAGTTGGCAAGTGAAGGCAGGCATCTAATTAGGTTGTAACTAGACTCACTAAACAGTCCTGTCCTATGCAACCGTACTTTTGGGTGAAAAGAAATAAGTTTTTGGCTGCGCTACCCTGATGGAGGTTGATCCGTAAAAATTTTATTACTCCCCCTTTTTGCCTTTACTTTAAGACAACTTTTAAGGGCGGAGTGGGAAAAAAAAGGAGATACGCTTTTTCTCCACAGCAAATTTTAGCTTTTTTAAAATTTGGAAAATTTGTAATATCTTGACAAAAGGGGCTGAAAATTATTGGAAGGCATGTCACTAGTTCAAGTTTTTATGCTCTTTAAGAAAAACTTTGAATCGCAGAGTTACGATGAATGTTGGCCAAGATTTATTTTGTAACAAATTTCGGCTACTTTCCTAGAGACACTGACCATTATCTCAGCCCCTAATGCAGGTAGGGGCATGAAATTTTACCTGGACAGTCTCTACTAGTAGGCAATCAAAATACATGATTGTCAGCAAAATCGGTGACATCGAGGTTTTGGACCTGGTTGACTTGGGAAATAATTGCTCTTCCATTTTCTGGTGCGCTGCTGCTGCTCGAGGGGCTCGCTTCACTCAAAAAGACCAGTGTGCACCATAACACAAAATCAGTAAAAAAAAAGGGGAAAAAACAGAATTATTTTTAAAGCAAAACCAAGAAAAAAATATGAAGAAATATCAAGAAAAAATCAGAAAAATCAAGGAAAACAGGAAAAGTTAAAAAAAAAAAATCAGTGTACGCTTGAATTTATTGTGAAGAACACTGCTGCTGCTTCTCACCAACCTGGCTAGCCGCGGGGATCGAAGCGAATGCGGCGAAAATAAATGTAAATAAATAATAAGTAAAATGCGACGTCGTTATTTCCAGACCGGAGAAACATCCGTGGGGCGGTTGAGGGAGGAGGAAGGTCGACTCGACCCGCGGCGGCGGAAGTCCTGAATCCTATTTGATTTTTTTTCCTCATCCTCCCTGCCGAGAGCGCTGCGCTGCGCTTTCCACGTGGCTGTGGTGGCGGCTGCCTCCGCCTCACCCCGCCTCGCCTTCGGCGCTTCTAATATCGTCAGATGTATCATTCGATGTACACATGGCTCCTGTTTGACATCGTGGCGTGTATTTTAATCGAGTTTGCTCTCTGTCGATGTTCCTGTCCACCTCCCCCACCCCCATGCTCCCCACCTGGATGGGAGGAGGTAAGGGGGGGGAGTCGTCGACGTGCTCGACTGCTGCTCAGTTAAGAGGGACGCCAGAAAAAAATATATGTCGGGGCCAGGACAAGAAAAGGGAGACGCTTTGCTTTACAGTCAAGCAGGAGCGTGAGGGCATAACGTATTCCTCAGCACGGAGGGACTGACCCCTTGCTCCTATTCGCTCCTTCCTTCCCCTTCCCCCCCTTCTCTCTCTCTCTCTCTCTCTCTCTCTCTCTCGCCCTGTCTGTATACTTCTCTCTCTCTCCCTCCCTCTCTCCCTCTCCCTCCCTCTCTCCCTCTCCCCCTCTCGCTTGGGTGATGCCAAGCCCTTCGCCAGCAACCTCTTAGCAGCTGGCTGCTGCGTGTGGCTCTTGTAGGGCTGCCCGGCCTGCTCGAGACGCCCCAGGGCTCCATCCCCTTAAACCCACGCCCCGCCACGCCCCGCCACGTCCCGCCACGCCATGTCATCCTTTCGAGTGATGGCGGTGCCCTGCCACCCATCAGCTGCTGATATACAAGGCAAGCCTGGCGTTTCTTCCGCTTTCAAAAACCAAAGAGCAGGGGTGACGAAGGTTGACGGGCTGATGGTGGGGCGGGGGTACACGTAGTCCAATCGCGATGTGGAGCGTGCGGGCGGGGCTGGCGTCGCGGGTGACGAGCTTGGTGGCGGCGCGCGCGGTGCGAGAGCGGGGAGGGCGATGCGGGACTTTACCGAGCTGCCTGTACGCACGGCGCCGTAAAATTGGTATACGATAGCGCGATGCTGGAAAGAAAATTGCTGCTCGGCCTTATCAATTCGTTATCGTGCGTTTAGTCGCGGCAGCTGCTCTATATGATGGGAGCGCGCGCCGCGCTGCTGCGGGTATGAGCGGGTCAAATATTTAGTTTCGTCCTCGTTACCCCTGCCCCTGCCCCTCACCCCCTTTTTTAAAGTCTGTCCCTTGTCCTGTTTTTTTTTACGTGCGGCGCTCCCTTTATTGCATAAGCGGCTCGGCATGTGTATCCCGTCTCTAACAGAAAGGCCTCGGCTCGGCCCCGGTCCCCGGCCGCTACTGCCGCCCCTGGTGTACGTCTCAATCGGATTCCCTCACTGCTACCCCGGCCCTCCCCGCCCCCCCCCCCCCTCGAAGCTCTCTCGAGACAAACGGAATTGAGCCGCCCGACATGTCTCCTAAGCGGCTGGCCCTTCATTCTCCAGCAGTATAGCGCGCCCGACCGCCCCACCTCGCCCCGCCCCGCCCCGCCGCGCCGCGCCGCGCCGCGCCGCGCCCCACGCCGTTGCTCGCTCGTCTCCGCTCGGATCCACCGCCAAAGTTTGTGAGCGCAGCGTACGCTTAACTAGACGACGGTACGCAGCCGCTTGTAACAAAACCGAAGTGAAAGCTTTACTCTGTGTTCTTTCTGTTAGGCCTACAGATTTTTTTTTTTTTTTTTTTTTTTTTTTAAAAGAATTTGAAACGTAGGAAGCTACCTAATTTGATGTTTTAAGTCATTTAGAACTAACTTTTTAGTTCGTACTCGAAAATTTTGCCTTTAATATTGTATGTGCCTGCATGTATTTGGAGCCCACATTGAAGGTACTAGGACCGGGACGCTGCTCCTCAACTTTTCATCAAGCGCTTTATGATTGGCAGTTTTTGTCATTTTGTTAGAATCATTATGTTATAATGATGACAAAAAAATGCATGCGCGAGTCGGAAGAGGCGAGCGCAGTCGTAGTGTTTGACATCATAAGATAAATTAGCGCGCCCCGCGCCTCTTGATTCTCTGGCTCCAGCGGTCTAATTCACGCGCCCCCTCTCCGCCCCAGCGGCGATCCCGACTACTATACATAATTTATTTTAAGCGTTATTACTCTTTTCTTTTTTTAAAAAAAATGGAAGTTGGTCTGAAAATAAGTCTCCTTTCAATTCCACTTACCGATCGAGCTGTCTTTGCGTGTAGCATTTGTTGGCCCAGGGATGAGAACGAGTGTATATAGCTTGGCCGTTTCGTACGTCACATGTATGTGTGAGTGTTTGGTTTAGGGGACAGTGTAGGAATAGAAAGAGAACAGAGAGAGAGAGAGAGAGAGAGAGAGAGAGAGAGAGAGAGAGAGAGAGAGAGAGAGAGAGAGAGAGAGCTGTGTTGCAGCTAATCCTTCACAAGCAGCACCAGCCGGGACAGGGCGGGCCGAGTGCCTGCTGCTGGAACCCGCTCAGCGCGACAGACCGCCCCCTCCCCTCCCCTGCCCCCCATCCCCTGCCTCCCTCCCCCGCTAACCCACCAGACGGCAACACTCGAGCGACTGGCGTGTGAACTTACACATCCCGGGGACCAACAAACTCCGCATGTGCGCGCTCTTTGTAGGTGGTGCGGCTGCCTGAGAGAGTGAGAGAGAGAGAGAGAGAGAGAGAGAGAGAGAGAGAGAGAGAGAGAGAGAGAGAGAGAGAGAGAGAGAGAGATGTGGGACAGAGAAAGGAGCGGTAGCTAGATGAGAGAGGCGAAAGAGGAGGCGAGGGCGAGCGCTTATGTAGCAGAACACGCGTCTCCCTCTCACCAACTCAGCTCTGGAGCTGAGCGCCTGGGAGGTATACCTGCCCGCCGCGCGCTGCTGCCTCGCCCTGAAACGTATTGCCTACCGAGCAGGCGCTTAACCACCGAGGAGTTTTATATTCCTCTAGTCTTAAAAGAAAAATTGCCTTCTGTCTTTTTTGTCCCACACTCTCGTAAATTCTTAGAAATAAAATTTGTATCACAAAAAATTCTGTGCCAAATTTTCTTTGAATTCTTTGTTATATACAAGGAAGTTTCTATGTAAGAGTTATGAGTGTGGTACAAAGAAAACTCTCGGTAATACAAGGAAATTTCCTGTATGAGTGCGACAAGGACGGAGGCGCGAGAGCGATCTTCGGAATCGCACGGCAGCAGCCCCGCCCGGCCCCGCCCGGCCCCGCCCGACCATTTACAAGAGCTCGCGGGGCTGGGCAGGGCAGGGCGCGCGGCCACGCAGATTCCATCTGGCCTGGCCGACGCTCAATTAGATTATGGCGGATGGAGGGAGGGAGGGAGGGAGAGGGAGAGATAGATATTAAGTGTAGTCGAGAGGGATGAAGGAGCGAAAGAGAGCGGGGATAAAAATGTGGACTCGGTGGCGGGGGAAGAGTAACGGAGCGGGAGAAGCAAGACCACCGCAACGGGACGGGGCAGTTCTGGTGTCCACCCCCCACCCCCCCCCCGTGTGGACTATCCGGTCGGGATCGCCTCGGTGGCCGGGCACCGGGATTACTACTTCCACCTTTGCCAGGCCGCCCCCCGGGATTAGGTGCCCCCCTCCATGGTCCCCACGCAGGCAGGCCTGCCGCTCCCGCTCCCACCTCCCTCAAGGCGATTAAGACATCAAACGGGCCGGGCCGGGCCGTGGGGAGCGGAGATAGCCGGCAAGGCAAGGCACGGACGGACCTCCTAGGCCCAGCGTGGATGTGGATGCTGAGGTTCCCGACTCAGCGGCTGAGTAGGTTCGAAGGATGCGTTTCCACACGAAATAGTTGTTGTTTTTATGTTTACTCGTTCTTTACCACCAACCTACACCGACTTGGTGGTAGAAGAACGAGTATATGGTCCTCAGTGCAGTGTAACACCAAACATGACTCCATGTTCATCTCGAAACACAGAATACCTACACACATAACAGTTATACCATTTGAAAGTGGAAATGCTGGTGTTTCTACCAACAAAGATTTCTTTTTTGAGTTTAATAGAAGTTTTTGAGAACACTTAACAAATCTCTCCGATTTTCGTGCTAAGTCCCTAACTCCAGCTTATTAGTGAACATTCAAATCTCAGAAGACGCAAAACCTACAAACAGAAAAGTAATACTATTCAAAATTAGGAACCTTGTTATCAATTTTAACAACTAACTTTTTTCATGTTTGAAAGTATTATTTTGAAAACTCTTAACAAAAAAAAATTTGAGGGTTTTCAGTCAAAGTCCTCCGACCATCGAGCCAGCCGCCCTCGGGCTGTCGGCTGTATTTGGACCAATTTGGGTCCTGCCTCGGGCCCCATTATTGTTAGAACTGCCCCCCCCCCTTTTTCGATAAATGCATAATAAATAAATGTTTCTCTGTCCATTACTTCAAAAATACTGTTTCAAATGGTAATAAGTGTTATGTTTGACGATATTCCACATTCTGAGATGAAGAAACAATAATTTTAAGAACATCGCTGACGCAGTATGTATTTTTATTTTTAAAAACCTGCCCACATACCATGTCATCCGCGACAAGTTTGTAATAAGGGTCTGGAGCTGGCGGCTGGCGGCGCATGCCTTTATTGCCGGTCCGGCGCGAGTGCGCAGCAGACAAGGTGCTGCTGGTGGGCGAGGCGAGGTGGGTCCTCCTTGGGCCGCGCCGCCCCCGTCCCGTCCCGTCCCGTGGAATGTGGGGGCAGTCGCTGCGTGCCCAAGGCGTGCCCAGGCGTGGCGTGCCCAGGCGTGGCGTGCCCAGGCGTGGTGGGGGCGGGGGCGGGCCCCGGCCGGCCGGGGCGCTTTGCGGTCAGTAGTGGTCGTTAGTGTCCGGCCCGGCCAAGCCCCGCGCCCGCCCTGGGGCCGAGTGGAACGCACCCGCCTGCTGCTGTCGGCTTGGCACCCTAGACCTCCGGGGCCGCCCGCCCCGCCCCGCCCTGCCACAGCTGCGGTCTGCGGCCGCTCTGCAAGGGCGCCTCGGCCATGCATTGTGTAAGGGGAGGTGCGCCGGACCGAGACTCGCATACACACGCGCGCGCCCACGCACACATACAATCGCTCTCTCTCTCCTCTCTCTCTCTCTCTCTCTCTCTCTCTCTCTCTCTCTCTCTCTCTCTCTCTCTCTTTTTTCTGTCTGTCTGCACTGTACAACAAGGAGCGATTTTAATCGCTTGAATAGAGCGACTCACATCTTCATCTCTTAAATGGAGCGATATTCGCGAAAATAACTCTGACTGAGTCTTTTGGTAACCGAATATCACTATTATTGAGTCATTTTTTAACCAAAAATGACGCAAAAGAACTCTAAACAAGCGATTTTCGTGAGAGTTGCTCCTCCAGGAGTGATGAAATTGGATTAACAAAATCGCTCTCCCATGAGCGATAAACATCGCTTCTCGTTTTACATCGTTTCTCCCCCCCCCCTCTCTCTCTCTCTCTCTCTCTCTCACTCTCACTCTCCCTCTCCCTCTCTACCTCCCTCTCTCTCTCTCAAACACATCACACACTCACACAATCGAGCGAGGAATCGACTTAAAGAAGCCCCGCGACGGGCGCAACCCCCTCTCCTTCTTTTGTTTGTGTGTGTTTTTTTTATCGTTTTTGTTTCCTCCCTTTCTCTTTATTGAATGATGCGTAATGGAAGACTCTATCGTCCTCCAGTGGGGAGGAGGGGAGGGGGGGGTCTCCGACATCTCACATCTCTCTACCGCAGTGTTTGACGCCCCCGGTCCTTCGGACAGGGCGCGAGGGGAGGGGGATGAGGAGGAGAGGGTTTGCACAACTGGTGGACGGCTGGGGGGGGGGGCTGGGGGGAGTAGCGCAGGGGCTGAGGGTCCGCGGCCCGCGCAAACAGGAACGTCCGAAAGTGAACAGAGCACCTCACACTCGGTGGCCTCCATAGCGCTGCGCGTTCGGACGCGACCGGTCGGGTCCGGGTTTGATGAGCCGAGGTGTTGTGGCTTACGCAGAGGGAGAGAGAGGGAGAGGGAGAGAGAGAGCGAGAGAGAGAGAGAGAGAGAGAGAGAGAGAGAGAGAGAGAGAGAGGCGAGGAAGGCTTTAAACTCAACAAGGCCCGGCGGCCGGCGTGTTAATGGAGGCTGCATCCGATTACGATTCGCGGTTTCCTTGACGACCACTGTGGGGCCCCCGGCTCGGACCCCGGCCGCTCTAAATGGAACTGACCGCGGTCATCTGCATGGTGCTCTGTGCCTCTGTGTGTGTATGTGTGTGTGTGTGTGTGTGTGTGTGTGTGTGTGGCACACCACTCATGTGCTGCATGTGCGCGTGCGCCGCTCGCTGCCGGACTGTTCCCTGTCCTGCCCAACAAGTTGCCCGTGCTTAACGCCCCTTAACGTGTGTCGCGTGCCCACCATCCGAGGGGGAAATAACTCTGAAATTTTGTGGACACCTCAAAATTCAGGAAAATCCAGAAAAAAAAATCAGAAAAATTCACTAAAATTCAGGAAAGATTAAAAATCGGGGAAATTCACGAAAAATTAGATAAAATTCAAGAGGAAATTCACAAAAATTCTATGAAAATTCTCAATCATTCACAAAACTTTACAAAATGTGCACACCAAAATTCAGAATTGTTTCGCCCACGCCACCGCCGCCGCTAGAGTGAAGTGGGTCACCACCGCTCGCGCGCATTTGCAAGCAAGAATCTTATTTGCAGCTTGGACTTTTCGTCCTCTACTTTGCTAAAGTCATTTGTTTGTGTGTGTTTTTCAGCAGCTTCCATGGCAGGCACGCCCGGCCACTGCGGCTCTAATGGTGCGGTCACATATTTCAGTCGCCGGCCGCGCTGAAACACACAAACACATAACGAGCTGCTGCTGGCGCTGGGTACTAATCGCCTCACAAAACACACACACACACACACACACACACACACACACAACAAACATTTTCCTGTGAGGCTCCCAGTTGTGTACGCTTTACGATTCCCGCGCGTTTGTTTGACGCATCCGGCGAGCGCAAGTTGACAGATTTTCATACAGAGCAAATTTTCGAGGGATCGGCAACTCCCCTTAGCCGCGTACGAGGTAGTATACGTATATTACCAGTAGTATAGGTGAGATGTGTGTAATAGAAACTAAGTTCAAACTGAAGATCCTTCCTCCCGGGTCATTTGAAAATATAGCAAATAACCTAGTAAAAAAGTTTACTACGTTAAAGATTACCGCGAGTGATGTACGGAACCAACCGCCGCGGTAACATCACGGCAGAGAAGAGAAAGAAAAACATTTGCTGTGCATGCACGCACTCACACAGTGCGATCCATCCGCTAGCCAGTCAAGCCAGCAGCGGGCGGGGCTGCCCCCAGGGCGTGGCGTAGCGGGGCACACCTGTCCGCCCCTCCCCGGGCTGTAGCACATCCCCTTAATGGTGGCGCTCAAGGGAGGAGAGGACAGGACAGTGGGTCATTACTGGCGTGTAATGTACTATACTCGGCCGCAGGTTAAGGCCTCGCCCCGCCCTGCCCTGCCCCGCCTCTGTACCTCCAACTCTGCTGCTTACAGAGGACATCGATTTATAATTAGGTCCAGTCGACTTCCTCGGCTCGGCGTGACCCAACTGCGTTGGACCTGGCGGCGGGCACGCGGCGGGAGGTTTAAAAAAACAAAAACAAATGAAGAAAAAAAGGGGGCGCGGCGCACGAAGGGGAAACGGGGGCCGGGGGGCGGAGGGGGGGCGGGGGGCGAGGAGGGGTCAGCAAAAGCGCAGTGCGATGGTCATGGTGATTTGTAGCCAAAACAGAGAGAGAGAGAAAAGTAATAAAAAAAAGCGAAAAAAGAAAGAAAGGGGAATAACGTTCGGGGGTGAAAGAGGGGAAGGGGAGGGTACGGGCGTTAGGACCAATAATGAGCGTGATGCGTGCCAGTGGCAGACTCATGGGCGCAGCGTGACGGGGACTAAAAACAGAGCCGGGTTGTAAAGATAAAATAAAGAAGAAAAAATGTATGAAAAAGTCATCTTGGGCGCGGCTCAGGTCGGACACGGTCGTTTTAAAAAGTGATTGCTTGCAGCAGGGGAGGAGGGGTGGGGGGGGGGGAGCTCATTGGCATGCCGGGCGTTCTATCGTTGACATAACTCACCGACCAATTCTATAGCCAAACAGAGCAGGCCGAGGCCGAGAGGGAGACATATTAGGAGGGCGGTACCGTAGAAACAGAGAGAGAGAGAGAGAGAGAGAGAGAGAGAGAGAGAGAGAGAGAGAGAGGGTGGGGGGAAGGGAGGGGAGAGAGAGAGTGAGAGTGAGAGTGAGAGAGTGAGAGTGAGAGTGAGAGAGAGAGAGAGAGAGAGAGAGAGAGAGAGAGAGAGAGAGAGAGAGAGAGAGAGAGAGAGAGAGAGAGAGAGAGAGAGAGAGAGAGAGATGGGGGGAAAGGGGGGGAGGGAGGCCGGCAGTTGAGGGTGAGGGATATGAGGAAGGCCGGCGGGTGCGGCGCCGTGCCGCCCTGTTGGGAAAAATCGCCGGTCGAGCATTCATCAAGTTTATGGGGGAATCCCTTTTGTTGGCCTTGCGCCCGCCCCCTGCTCCCCTCCTCCCCGCTCCATCTCCCCTATCCTCCTCACCTCACCTTCTTCACCTCCGTTGCGGCGGAAAAGGGGCCGAGATTTACTGTGTGTTTTTGATCGGGGCGGACAGCGGCAGGGCAGCAGTATAGCAGTGGCAGCGGGAGCGCGGTCAGAGTTTCCTTTTAGCATTGAATAAATAAGGAGTGATGTAGGCGCAAAGTGGTTTGTCGAGCAGGCTGCTGTAGCCCAGCGCGGCGGGGGTAACCACCACGCTCACGCCCGCCCTCCCGGGCCCCCGACCCGCGCAAAAGGGTTTAATTCCCGTAAACCCCTTCGACCCTGCCGTGTAAGCGCGCGCACTCACACACACACACACACACTCATATACTTACACGCATACACACACACATACAGGCAGCAGCAGCAGCCCACAAACAACTTCCCGCTCGTTAACCCGCTGTTGTCCTCGTATGTGCGGAACGGAGAGCCCAAGAGAGAGAGAGAGGTGGTTAAGGAAGGAAGCGAGAGAGAGTGAGAGAGAAGGCAGAGTTGGAGGGGAAAAATAGAGGGGGGAAAAGACATGGCAGCGAGCAGCAGGGGTTATGTGTGTGTAAAACTGATTTACGGTAGCGGTATCGGCGGTGGCGAGTGGCGACGGCGAGGCCTGGTCGGGCAAGGCCTTTTACTCCATTCGATGGGCTGCTTTCTCAGCTCAGCTTCCCGGCAGCAGTGCGCGCCTACCCGCCGAGCAAGGCGGAGCTGAGAAAAGAATAGGGGAAAGAGAAGGATGGGTCTTAATATATGTGTGCACACACACGCGCTTGAGAGAGAGAGAGAGAGAGAGAGAGAGAGAGAGAGAGAGAGAGAGAGAGAGAGAGAGAGAGAGAGAGAGAGAGAGAGAGTGGTGCTCGGCAGCCCCGGTCTACCTGTTCTCGTCGTCGGGTCGCTGCGGGGCGGGCCCCATCCGTCAGCCCGGCTCCCCCCACCCCTCCTCCGCCCGCACGGTATAGCGTATCGTGCTCCGCGGGTCTGAATTTGAATTTGGCGCCCTGTGCGGCGCCCCTCACTCGCTCACCTGGCCCTATACCGGACCTGTGCGATAAAGGGCCGCGTTGTGTTGGCGCACCTGCTTCTGAAATACGGAGCGCCCCGGGGTCGGGGCCGCGCCGGGCCGATTCGGACGGAAATGTGATGAGTCACACGGTGATTCGGCTCTCTCTGCGGTGCTCACTCACCACGACGCTCACAGATTTGCGCTCATCGAGATCTACGCCCCTTTGGGTGATTAAGCATGGGGCAAAAACAAAAATTTCGCTTATTTCTATTCTAAATTGTCCAAAATTTGTCGAGGGGGAAACAACGCTGAATTTTAGTGTTAAAAATTTGTTAAGTTTTGTGAATTTTAATTGAATTTTTGTAAATTTTTGATTATTTTTATCCCTAAATTTTAGTGAATTTGGGGGAATTTTCCTGCGTATCTCTGAATTTTTCTAAACTTCTCTGAATTACGAGGCACCGTGTACGAGGGGTACAAAAATTTCAGAGTTGTTTCCCCCTCGATTTTTTCCCCCCAGCATGCTCTTCTTGTACATGACGGCTGTTCCGCGTACGAGGGGGCTGGCGGCGCTTACTTTCTTACGCACCCCTCCCTCCAGCCCCGTCGTCTTGTGTCTGCTGCTCATTCTCCCACGTTTCTATCGGTGTAATTCACTCCGATTTCCGCTCGGCTCGGCATGCCGCCTGTCTTGGGGCCGGGATGAGTCGGATGAGGTGGGGTTGGGGGCGGGGCGGGGCGGGGGAGCTGTAGGTGTTGGTGCTCTTATTGGATCGGACTGCAGGACCAGAACAGGGCTGGGCGGGGCGGGGCGGGGCGGGGCGGGGCGGGGCGGGGCGGGGCGGGGCGGGGCGGGGCGACCCCGGTTAGAGGTGTTAGCGACTCTACTGCCTCTCTCCTGTGGCCCCCGGCGGTCCACTGGTGTGATGTGGAGGCGTTTAAGGGGAGACAGAGCGAGAGAGACAGAGCGAGAGAGAGAGAAAGAGAGAAAGAGTGAGAGAGAGAGAGAGGAAGGAAGGGCGCACGATCACGTGGGGCGCTCGTTTTATGAAAATAAATAATACAGCGTGTGAGCAGCGCGATAATGCATTACGCCGGCTTTTTCTATATATACTGTAAACATTCGCAAAACTGTGGAAGAAGAGGCGTGTTCTTTTTTTTTTTTTTTTCTCTCGCCGCCGCCAACACACGTAGGATGAAGAGGGTAGTTCTCTTGGCCCGCGGGCGGGGCGGGGCGGTACGCGGTACGCCCCCCTGGCATGCAGTGCTCAGGCGCATTCACCCTGTCGCTTCGCTCCTCGGCGGTGACAGGACAATTACGTGACAGCGCTCCCTCCGCCTCCGCCCCCGCAACACCACTCTCCTCTGTCCAAGGAGTCCACTCTGCTCCAGCCGTTCGCCTACTACTTTTCCTCCGCTGACAGCAAGGGGCGTTGGGGACTAAAAAACAGCGCAAACAACAAGGAAAGGGGGAAAAAAGCGGAGATAGAGAGAAAGAGGCAGCCGCGAAAATTATATAATCTCCGAACAAGTTGGTGATTGTTCCCGCTAGCCGTCCAGAGGAGGGAGACAACTTAATGTGGTACTGCTCTAACGCGGCGGCGCCTCGTCGCGTTGGCCCGCTGCAGCCTGCCCCTGCCTCCTCCTCCCCCTGCCTCCTCCTCCCCCTCTTCCTTCTTCTCCTTTTTCTCCTCTCTCTTGTCTTCGTCCTCGCCCTCTTCCAGCCCTCCCTTCCCCTGCCTCTGGTTAAATACGCAAAAACATAATTCGCGTTCAAGCAAACCATATTAGCAGGTCACTGAAAACGGGGGAATGATGCATGTCGATCACGAGACGATAACGCGCGTAAATGAGCGGTTTTTGTGAAATATCATTTAAGCAAACGTCTGAAATTAATTTTCGACGACACCATTGGATTCCTCGTAAAATTTCCGTTCAAACGAGTATACTATGTCATGGGGTTTCGAGCCCGGAAAAAGACACTTACCAGAATGACGTGCCACGAAACTATGGGTTGTGACCCCATGACATGTATGCTCGTTTAAAAGGAAATTTTACGAGGCATCTAATGGTGTCATCGAAAATAAGTTTCAGAAGTTCGCTTAAATAATATTTCACGAAAACCACAGAATAACGTGCGTTATCCTCTCGTGATCGACATGCATCATTCCCCCATTTACAGTGGTGTACTAATTATTTAGCTGCATAAGCGCAGCTAATTTTTAAGGTACTGTGCTTATTTTCTAGCTACCCTGCTATTTATTTTTCCGATGTATTAAGTTTTTAGCCGTAGTACTAATTTGTCACATCGAATTCCTGATGAGGGATTTTTTTTCCCCCCGTGCACGCGGCCCGGCCCGAGACTTTATTCTCGCCCTGCACGCGAGCGAAGCCTTCTTCTGCCTGCAGCGCGCAGCGTCTCGGGGTTACTCCGCACAGTCTTTCTGTCCTTGTCGCGCTCATGGGGTACGGCTCCAGGGAGCAAGAGAGAGAGAGGACACTACAAAACGCTGTTCGGAATCACCCCGCAGAGCGGCAGCGGTAGGCAGGTCCCGGGTCCCTCCCTGCAGGCTGATTCCGAAGATCGCTCTCGCGCCTCCGTCCTTGTCGCGCTCATGGGACGCCGCCATCCCCAACATGGGGCACCGCCGTAGGCGCGACAAGGACGGCGCGAGAGCGATCTTCGGAATCAGCCTGCGGGTCCCGGCCCGGCCCGGCCCGGCGCGGCGGCGGCGAGCGCCCGGCGGACAGGCAGACCCGCCGCTCACGGCTGCAGCCCTGCGGCCTGCCCCGCACGGCGTCCCCGTCCCCGTCCCCGTCCCCGTGTACTTGTAGTACTCCTGCCGCGGGCAGCGCAGCGCCGGGCTGCATTGGATTTCGATACTTTGGAGCTGGGCCGGGCGCGGCGTGGCGTGGCGTGGCGTGGGCGAGCGGTCTCTCCTCCCGGACCCGAGGTTCGAGGTTCCCTGTAGTGAAGTAGCATCGTCCCCGCCAGTGCCGGGCCGGGGGGCTGCGGGCCGGGCCGAGGACGAGCTGCTGTGGTCGCGGAGAGGCATGTCATGTCTGCGTCTGCGGCTATGGTCGAAAGTCCTTAGCGCGGTCGTGGTTCATTCGCGTCGTGTTGAAGAACACTGACCATGATGGACAGCCTGTGTGACTCTGACTTGGCAGACTGGGTGTAAACTGGTAGATGGGGAGTCTGCCGCCCTGCCCGTGCCTCCCGGTCCCCTCCGCCAAGATGATCGGCCTCTCCCCATAACGCCGCAAGAATCTCCGATATAGCCGCCGCCACCGCGCCGACCGAAACGGCCCTAACCGGCCGGCCGCTCGTCAGGGCAGGGCAGTAGTGGAGCAGAGGAGCAGGCATTCTAACCACCGCCCCCTCCCCGGTGGTCGCAGGGGTTGCTGGCCGGGGGCGAAGCTGAGGCACCCTGACAAATAATGTCGGGGTGAAGAACCAGCATTGAAAGAGAAAGAAAAAAAATTACGAGAACTTTCCTTAGAAAGAAAAAGCGAGGGGAAAACAACTAACTCTGAAGTTTTTGGACATCTCGTAATTCAAAAAACTTCAGGAAAATTTCAGAAAAAAATCAGAAAAATCAGGAAAAAATTCAGATAAAAATCGGGACAGTTTGTAAAAATTCTCCAAAACTCACAGAATTCTACTGGACCGAAAATTCACTATAAATTCACAGCATTATTTTTTTTTAAATTCACAAAATTTGTACACCAAAATTTAGAGTGGTTTTCACCCTCGAGGAAAAGAAACCGGGTTGCTAGAATTATGTATACCGTTAGCCGTTCGCAGTTCCTGTTTCGTTTTCGAGTCCATGGATGGCAAAGCCTCTCGCGCACCTGGGCGGGGCTGGGCGGGGCTGGGCGGGGCTGGGCTGGGCGGGGCGGGGCGGGGCGGGGCGGGGCGGGGCGGGGGCTGGGCGGGGCGGGGCGGGGCGGGGCGGGGCGGGGCGGGGCGGGGCGGGGCGGGGCGGGGCGGGGCGGGGCGGGGCGGGGCGGGGCGGGGCGGGGCGGGCAAGGCAGGCCACAGCCTCGCACGGCCGCCCCTGGCGAGACTGTTTGGGCCGCTCGCGCGCACACACGGGTTGGTGCGGGTGATCGCCCATTACCCCCTGACCCTCTCCCCCCCCCCCCCCTCCACCGCACTGGCTGTTGCTGGGGCTGGGATCCGGGGGGTCGTCACCCGTCGGGGACCGACGGCTATTTTTGGTGATTGTTTATCCCCGGTCAGGGCAGGGCAGCCCCGGTGCTCCAGCCCCGCCCAGGCCACAGGGGCAGGGCCGGCAGGGCCGACAGGACTCCACTAGAGAGACTGGAGACTCCAGTCTCTCCGCCCACCCGCCCACCCACCTATCCCGGCGTCGCCGTGCTTTGCAGCAGGAGGTCCCACCTCGGCCCTGTGGGGTGATTCCGCACAGTGGTCGAGTCTCTCTGTCCTTGTCGCTCTCATGGAGCACGGCCATGAGGAGCGAGAGAGAGGACACTACTAAATGCTGATCGGAATCACCCTGCGGCTCGGCCCCGAGGGGGGGAATCACTCATACAAAATGTTTACACGGCATTCGAATGGGTTGCCTACCTCCCCCGGCGGAGCGGCAACCGCGCCAGACGCGCCAGGCGGCTGCAGCGCTCGGTGACGCCGGCGGCCGGGCGGGGGTAACATCCTCCCTCCACCGCGCCTTGCGACTATCCTACCACGTCCGCGACTTCCCCCGGCGAAAGTCTGCGGCTACCCCCGCGAGTCGGCGGCTTCACCCTTGCGGGTCCCCGGTAACTGCCGCAAGTCCATGGCTGCCCTCGCGGGCGCGGGCCCGTGGCTTCCCTCGAGAGTCACGGCCAACACAGCGACTTAATTCTCACGGAGATGGAAGAGGAGGGAGGGGGGTAAAAGTTCAAAATGGCTGCCATTGTGGGCAACACACGCTCCAATCCTGCGGAGGAATGATTAACGCACTCATCTTATTCGCACTTCGCTCCACCAAGACCTCCCCCCCACCCCCCACACGCACAAAACCCACGCCCCTCTCCATACAACGTCCCCCCTTCACACGTCACCTTTCCGAGCTCTGCGGCCGCCTCGCGCGTCTGGCGTAGATAGACTCTGAGTCCCTCTAGTCTAGCGCGGTAGCAGCTCCGCCGAGGGCGGTAGGCAACCCATTCGAATGCTGTGTACGTGCTGAAACACCCGGCGGTACAAATATATATCTTTTTTTACTTTTGATTTTTAATTTTTTATCAATTTTGATTTTTCAAGGAAAAATTTCTGTCTCTTTTTGATGAGAGATTTCTGCATTTTTCCAATTTTAGTTCGGTTTTCTGTTCACTTTTTCTCAATTTTTCGGATTTTTCCACATCTTTTATCTTGATTTTTTTTCATTTTTATTTTTTAAATGATTTGTTTTGGGCCGTACAATGATTTTTCGAAGTGATTCCCCCCCCCCCCCCCCTCGCCCGGCCTGGTCGGCCCTGCCCCCGTTCCCCGACGCCCAGCACTGCCTGCCTGCCTGCCTGATATTAGGTTCCAGCCTCCGTCCGCCCCATCCCCGGACTCTTTCCATCGATGGCCGCTTCAGCATATAAGCCCGTTCTTCCCAACCAAAAGAGCAGCCTGGGAGAGGGCGCCGCCGTCGGGTTGAGTGCGGACGGCTCGGCCTGGGTGACCTGGCGCACCACGGTGGAGCGAGAGCGAGAGCAAGAGAGAGTGAGAGAGAGAGAGCACGAGTCTGCCCGATTCGCTTCTACGAGAGAGAGACGGAGAGCAGCGGAGAGGTGGTGCGCGCTGTGGAGCCAAATGAAAAGCAGTACGTCAGCGCGTGGGTAAGGTGCGGGCGCTCCTCGCCTCTCGCGCCGCCTCCCTAGTCTAGTCTGCGGGCCCCCGGGCCAGGACCAGGACGCCAGCAGGACGCGCACGACGACGGCCCGGCCCGGCCCGGCCCGCCGGCCCGCGCTCACGGCGACACGTTCACGACACTCGTGGCTACACGGCGCGCCGGCCCTCCGCCCCACCAAGCAGTTCGTAAAACAGCCCACACTGCTTTATTAAAACATCGGCGCCCTCCCCCCCTCCCCCTCCCCTGGTGCTCCGCGCAGTCCCGCCTTTAATTAAACCGTCCCTGCTGCAGCGGTGGTGCGGGCCTGCGCCCCCTCTCCTCCCCCCCTCTCCCCCCCGTCCGACACTGAAGGCCTAATCTGGAGGGAGGCGAGGGAGGCGCTAGGCGCTGCGGCGCTGAGACCTAACGACGTTCATCTCGCGGCGGTCACACAGAGGAGGGGCATCTCTAGCCGGCACGACACTGAAAACCCTATAGTGTGCGAGGGTCACGCACTTGCAGGTGTGTGAAAACTCCCATCCACAATTATAAACAGAGGAAGAATTTTCCTCTCGGATTCAGTAAGCAAGCTGAGAGGGACAAGCGTTACAATGGCAACACAACACGCCTACCTGCAAGGGTATGTGAATTTTCAGCATTCCACAACAGACCTCGATGACAGCTCTCGCTCTGACGTTCCCCTCTCTCCCCCCGCCTTCTGCTCTCTCTCCCTCTCTTTCCGCCGTGGAGAGCAGCGCCGGCTCCCTCCCACGTCCGTTCCGTCCGGTCTTTGATCAAGGGGGATCCCCTTTTTGGAGCGCAATAAAGTGCTGTTATGTTGTCTCACAGCTGCTGCCGACGCTGGGCCGGGCCTCGCCCCGCCCCGCCCTGCTCCGCCGGGGGCGACAGTACGCGTAACCATTAAGACGCTCTCTCTTCCTTTATTCCCCTACAAAAGGCCACGCAGGCCGGCCGGCCAGCAATATGGCACTGTGTCGGGCTGGCCCGTGCGTGCGAGAAGGAGAGAGAATTGCGGCAGCCGCGTGCGGCAAAGAGAGAAAGGGGTGGGGGGGGGGGGGGGGGGCTGTCGAATAGAAAAGGCAGGCCCACCAGCTCCTGCTCCCAAGTTGGAGGATTGACGCAACCTGATGATCGCAATTAAAAGCTCCCCCGGCCCCGCCCCGCCCCGCCACGCCCCGCTTGCACAAACGCACCCCGCCAACGGGACGGGACGTGATTCCTCGAAATTAGCCGTCCGTCGAGATGCGGAAGGAAAGGAGAGCGCTAAAGCAAAAGGCGCAGTGACCCGTAAACTATGCCTCTGCTCGCCAGAGAGGCGCGGCCTCGGGCGCGGCCTTCTCCTCCTCCTCCTCCTCCTCGGGACCTGCGCCCCCAGAGCGCAGAGGTCTTTTCAATTTCCTATATTTGTATTTCAGCGCTGCCCTCTAGACTTGTGCCGCGTAACTATTTTATTGAACATGAAGCGGACAAAGAAACGTAACTAGCGTAAAGGCACTTATTTATTTGAAAGAAAAAAAAATAATTTTACATATTTGTAATTTTTTAAATGGAAATTATTGATTTAGTAGATATATAGCTTAGTAGATATAAAAGATATAGATGCCGTCGATGCTAAGACGTTCCACTGAGGGCGCGGCAGCGGCAGTCTTCAGCAACAGGTCCCTGAGCTGCCAGCGCACAGGTGACGACGCCCCCCTTGAAGGTCCACATGCAGTCAACGGCTCCGCTTTCGCTCCGCATCGGCAGGGAATTGAAGGCACCGTGAGACGGCTAAAAGTAAAAGCACGGTACACCGTTAAAATTTTCGTCACCTGATCACAAATTGCTTTTTGAAAATCTCATTTTAAACCAAAAATATAGTTTTTATTTAGACGGTCTGGAGATTAGTTATATTTTGTCCACATTTTCTTTAAACAAAATATCCTTCGAAGCAACGGCGACGCGCGCCCCTAGGCGGTGGACTCGAGCTACGCCAGATCCGAGGGGGTAATCACTTCTGTAATATCCTGTACACTTGACTGGGTATTATACGGTATTACGCGTAATGTGATATAGAATAATGTCAAAATATGCTCTAAAACTGCAAAATTTTCTATGTAATACCGGTATAATACCGCGTAATTTAGTGTAATACGGAGTAGTCTGTGCAAGGCCAAGGTTTCTCGAAGTAAATACCCCCAGATCTCGACTCCCCCCTCCCCCCTCCCCCCTCCCCCGCTTTCTAAAGAGAGACAGAAGGGAAATTTCTCTCCAGATGAAATCGTGAGCTCATTGAAGGGTAATTTCCTTTCCACCGGCACTATCCCTTTTCGTCCGCATACTTCTACGCAACGCGACATCGTTCGCGTCCGCTGCGTTGTTGAGAGCAAGGCAGCGGTCGGTCTGAGACAATCCCCAACACCGCACCGCATCACACCTCCAGAAGCCGACGTAGTTCGAGTCGACCGCCGATAGGTGGCGCTGCGCGAGGCGGCACTGCGCGCGCGTCGCCGAAACATAACCCCAAACCCCCAAACACGGTAATGCTGTGTGTGTATTTTCAAAGTTCTCGGAACAACAAATTTCACCTATCAATTTGTTCGCCGTGTCAAGAAAAGATTTGTAAAAGCTTGTACTAGTTATGTAAAAAATACTGCGATTTCGATGAAACCCTAGAGTGAGCCGTCAGGTAGCGAAACAAAGCACTCACACGCCGGTACTTCAAAATGCACTTACTGTTCGAAACGTCGGGTGGCGTGGCGGGCGGGGCGAAGCAGCTGGGCCTGGGTGCTGTCGCATCATTCATGGCACACGCGCTTGTATACCCCAGAACTAAGGCAACGGACACCACGGAATAAAGCCCCAACCACCACACGGAGACCACGGAATGCAAGTGATGCAAACCAGCAGATAGTCTCCCAGGCCCTAGTTTCATACAGTTGAATCGGTTCAATTGCCATTGTGAAGACAAGTCTGGTCTCTGGACAGGAGCAGTGAGCAACTTTGTCCGACGCGCTCCTCCGCTGGGGCACTACACTGCACACTGCACTGAAGTGAACTGATGTGATGATCTCTGTGCTGTGGCTGGCGGCCGCCGCCGCCCCACCGCCCCGCCCCGCCCGGCCCCGGACGACCCGGCCGCGTCAGTGTTTTGGTGCGTCGGGCGATGTCTCCGAACCAATCGCTGCAGCCAGCCGACTTACTAGACAGCTGCAAGCAGCTACATCGCGGACGACGGTCATCCTATCTAATTGTCCTCTCGCACTGATGGGCTTCACTGCATAGGTGCGAGAGAGACAGAGCGAGGAGAGCGCTCTTCGGAATATAACTCGGCAGCAAAAGCTGACGGTGTTCGCACGCAGCCCCGCGCCGCCCGGCTGGAGGGCTATTACGGAGCAAGAGCGTTCGGCTTCCACCCGGGCGGAGTGTGGACGGAGCGGGAGCGTCCGGCTTCCCGTCCGGACGGGTTGCGAAGCTCGCGAAGTTCGGCCAGTTTTGTGGCTTCTTCTAGAAAGTCAGCCAACGATGGGTAGGCAACCAAACTACATGCCGGTTCGGCGCTCGGGCCCGGGCAAACTCAGGCGACACGCGTGCCTCCGTGCGCGTGCGTAGCGCGCCTAGATTCGCCCGCGCCCGCACCCGGGCGGCCACAGGCAACGCGAGCTCCGACGCCGTCCGGATTCGCCCAGGCAGTACGCGGGCCTTGCCCGTGTGCTGCCCGGAATCACAGTGCAATGCACAGGCTGTGCCTGGGCTGTGCACGCGCTGTGCACGTACGGGGCACGTAGATGTAGATGCCCGGATTCGCCCGAATCCACCCGTTTTCAGGGGTCAGAATCAAGGTGAATGTGTCCAGGCAGGCGTTTGGTCTCACCCCACTGACGCCCACCGCGCTCCCTCATCTGTTGCAGAGGTGGAGCAGGAGTTCCAGCTGCAGGTGCACAACGTGTTCGCGCTCCGCGGCAATGTGGCGGTGCTGAGGTGCTCCGTGCCGCCCGCGCTGCGCTCGCAGCTGCGCGTCAGCGGCTGGTACCGGGAGGACGGGCCCTTCGGCCGCGCGCAGGTCCACTCCGACAACAGGTCAGTGTCGGTGTCGGTAGACGTGAGCACAGACGTGGTAGACATGTTGCACAGTCAGTCTTGTGATTTCCCAGTCGTAGACTTCTTCCAGCGAGTGCGAAATTCCTCGATCAAGTCGGGCGCACCGGGTTTGCCTCAGGGGGGTCTTTCTCTTTAAATTCAAGTGTGCACCAATTTTCCTGATTTTGCTGGTTTTTTTTCGTGATTTTTCTTGATTTTCTCTTGATTTTTAAACGATTATTTCTTATATTATCCTGTTTTTTTTTCCCTGATTTTTTATGATGTTTCACTGATTTTGTTTCGGAGTGTACTTTGAGTATTATTTAATTTTATTATTTTTATTTTTAAACAAAGGTGCAGGACCCCTCAGGTTGCCCAAAAGTTCCAGGCTTAAGGCACCGAACGAGCAACCCTGTTCCATGTTCTCGAAAACACATAGGACTGCACGACTTGAAATTTCACACATCTTATCATCTATGAAATGGTGTGCAGCGTCGACGCACCTCGCGGTTTCTAGTCTTTCTTTTCCCTTGCGTGACTCGCCGCCCTCCTCTCCTCTCCTCGGCAGGCACACCATCACGTCGACGGGCACGCTCCACATCCGGGACATGACGGCGGCCGACTCCAACGTGCGCTTCTACTGCCAGACCACTCAGCGCGTCACCGGGGAGCGGCGGCTGTCGCTGCCGGGGCAGGTCGTCGTCACAGGTTGGTGTCCCCGCAGCCCCGCGCAGCTCCGTCCCTGACAGGAGGCAGGCGGGTTGGGTTGGGCCCCACCACGCCCCGCCCCGCCCTGCCCCGCCCTGCCCCGCCCTGCCCCGCCGTGAGCCCGGGCCGGCCAGGCCGAGGGGAAAACAACCCTTGTGTACACCTCGTAATTCAGGAAAGTTCAGAAAAATTCTGAAAAAATTCTGAAAATTTCTTTTTAAAAAATTCAGGAAAATTCATAAAAATTCACTACAAAAATCTGAAGTGAAAATTCACTAAGGTTCACAGTAAATCGGTTAAAATTTACAAAAAATCACAAACATTGAAATTTACAATTAATCGCAAAATTTCACAACATTCGTACACCAAAATACAGAGTTGTTTCCCCCTCGGGCCAGGCCGTCTGGCGGCAGGCAGCGTCTCTTTAAATTTGCAGTCACTGCCGCTCCCGCAGCAGTAAGTAAGCCACCTAGCGCCGCGCCTCCGCTGCCGCGGGTGGCGTCGCGACGCCTCGCGGCTCGCGTCGTCACGGATAAGCCTCACCAGTAAGCTCCTTTACTCGTAGCTGACGGCGCCACCCCCCTCTCTCTCTCTCTCTCTCTCTCTCTCTCTCTCTCTCTCTCTCTCTCTCTCTCCAGCCGCACCGCGCCGTGTGCACCCTGTCAGTGTACGCGCTCAGGCCCTGCCCCGCCCTACGACCCACCCCGCCCCACCCCCACCCCCTCTTCCTTGCGGCTACTAGGCAGCGACAACGCCGCGATGGTTTGGTTTTATAATGGCTGCGGCAATCCCACCCAGAGCGGCTCTCTATTATGCCAGCTGCCACGCGTTCGGCGGCCGCGTACGCTTTCACGCGGTGTGAGTGAGCCGAAATTTGAAATCCCGACAGCATTCCTCAGTGGCGCCGTGTTGCACCCTCGTACGTTGTGACAGTTCTTGTCCGCCACCCTCCACGGCCCCCTTCACCCACGTGGGGAGGGGGGGGGGAGGATAAAACGGGAGCTGGAAGTCCGGCAACCAGGACGAGGTCCGGGCACGGTTCGAGCCAGACCAGTTCAGCGCCAAATCGAGTTGAGTCGAATCAGCAGCGGCAGCCTGCAACGACAGATCCAATTGGGGCTGGGAGGGAAAGAATTAGAATGCATTGGGAAGATCAGCGGCACGGAAAGGAAGGAGCGAGGAGGAGGAGCGCGCGGCGGCGCTGCCGTGGAGGACGAGGACGAGGAGGAGCGAGAGAGCGACGGAGAAAAAACAGAAAACGAGCGGGAGAGATTGATGGGTCAGTGTCAGGCTCCGGGAGAGTCAACTTGAGATTATGCAGTGCTCCTGTGCCTCGGCTTGCGCCACCCCTTATCCGCGCCCCTGCCCTGCCCGGCCCGGCCCGGCCCGGCCCGGCCCGCCGCGCCCACTCTACCCCCAAAAGCTGTTTCCATTTCCAGGCGCGCGGGAGCCGGCCTGAAGCTGGATAGTTGTAACGTAAAAGTAAAAGAAGAAGGGGAAAAAAAAAGATCTGGGAGCAGTGAGGGCGAGGGAATGGAGCACTGCGTCAAGTTGTTGGCTGAATGCTTGATGAATTGTATGCCATTTTATTAGCCTGGCTGATACTGCTGCGGAGAGAAGGGGGGCGATGGGGCCGGGGCTGGGATGGCTGGAGTTCTCATTCCTCTCTCTCTCTCTCTCTCTCTCTCCGCCCCTCCCCCTCCCCTCCGCAGCCGCCCCGCTGCCAGCGACACCGACAGGACCGACAGGACGGCGACGACAGGTCTCCCTGGCGCCCTGGTGCTGCTCGCACCTCGCAGCAGGCACCCCGAGCCCGACGCGTGGGTCAGGGTCAGTGGAGCGGACGCGCGTGGGAAAAATGAAAAGTTGTATAGCAGCCATCGTATGGTTCAGACCAGACCACCGATAATATGGTTTTGGTTGCTGTGTCGGGCTAGCCCGGCCCGGCCCGGCCGTGCGTGCGAAAGGGAGAGAGAATTGCGGCAGCCGTGTGAGGCAAAGAGACAGGGGAGGGGTGAGGGCTATCGAATAGAAAAGGCCCGCCAGCGCTCCCAAATAGGAGGATTGATGCAAACTGATGATCGCAATTAGAAGCTCCCCCGGACCCGCCACACCCCGCTTGCACAAACGTACCCCGCCAACGGGACGGGGCGTGATTCCTCGAAATTAGCCGTCCGTCGAGATGCGGAAGGAAAGGAGAGCGCTAAAGCAAAAGGCGCAGTGACCCGTAAACTATGCCTCTGCTTGCCAGAGAGGCGCGGCCTTCTTCTCCTCCTCGGGACCTGCCCACCCCCACCCCCCTAAGCACGCAGTGGTCTTTTTCATTTCCTATTTGTATTTCAGCGCTGCCCTCTAGACTTGTGCCGCGTGACTTTTTTATTGAACTTGAAGCGGACAAAGAAACGTAACTAGCGTGAAGGCACTTATTTATTTGAAAGAAAAAAAAAATTATCTTACATTTTTGTGATTTTTGAAATGGAAAATATTAAAAAAAAAATCTTACATTTTTGTAATTTTTGAAATGGAAATTATTGGTATAGTAGATATAGAATAGTACGTATAAAAGATATAGACGCCGTCGATGCTAAGAGGGCGCGGCAGTCTTCAGCAACAGGTCCCCGAGCTCGCAGCGCACGGGTGACGACGCCCCCCATGCAGGTCCACATGCAGTCAAGGGAATGGTCGGAGAACAGGGGGAGCACGCGCAACCCGCAGCGTGCGCGCGGTCGTCGTCGTCGTCCCTCGACCGAGCACGACACTGACGACACGCACCCCGCTCGACAGCGGCATCCTGGAGTCCCGCAGCACCTCGCCGCCGGCCCCGGGAGCCTCGCCACAATAGATGCGCCACCTGCAGCACAACACGCGTTGGTTCAACGCGAGGGGGAAACAATTCGGAATTTTATAGTACAAATTTGGTGAAGTTTCTGTAAGTTTTTGCATGAGTTTCTTTTTTCCTAAAATAGGGTATTCCGCTGGAACGAAACCGGAACCTAAATAAAAAAAAATATCAATCAAGATTGGTATTGATAGCAGATGATACCCGCACCGCAAGAGAAATTGCTATGGGGTGCGACAATTTGTGTGTGAACGCACACGATGTAAACTACGAACGACGCCAGCAGCGCCGCGCCGCGTGCCTGCGGGGTTGGGAGGGAAAGGGGTGGGAGGGGTCCGCCGGCGGGGTGGCGGACCGAAGCGGTCGCTGGCAGGGAGGAGCTGCGCGCCGGGAGAAGGTGTCATTGTTCCGCGCAGACTGCGCGTCAGGCGTTCATTTGGGCCCCCCCTAGCAGCGCCACCCTATATTATTGTATAGTTGCGATTGGTTTCTGGACTCGAGAGTACAAGCTAGCTGACACCTTAGTGTCTTGTACTGTTCTGAAAGTAAAGAAACTAAAGGTATCATCTGCTAAAAAGCACGACCGACAGATCCGTTTCCCCCTGGGCCCTGATTGGTCAACGGTGACGTCACTGTAGCGATCAGCCAATGAGCGCGAAGGAGGAAACAGAGCCGACGGTCGTGCTTTTCTTCTTTAGGTTCCGGTTTCGTTCCAGCGGAATACCCTATTCTGTAAATTTTGGTAATTTATTTGTAATTTCCCTATTTTTTCTATTTTTTTCCGAATTTTTCTTAATTACAAGGTGTACAAAAATTTCAGAGCTGTTTTCCCCTTCAACGGCACTGGGAGGCGCAACTCTAGTAGGTTCTTTTAACGTTACGATGGAGGACTTACCCGGATCCGCTTTCGCTCCGCATCGGCAGGGAATTGAAGGCACGGAGGGACGGCTAAAAGTAAAAGCACGGTACACCATTAAAATTTTCGTCACCTGATAACAAATTGCTTTTTGAAAATCTCATTTTAAACCAAAACTATAGTGGTTTTTTTTTTTTTTTTTTTTTTTTTTTAGACGGTCTCGAGATTAATATTTTGTCCGCATTTTCTTGAAACAAAATATCCTACGAAGCAACGGCGACGCGCGCCCCTAGGCGGTGGACTCTAACTACGTCAGATCCGAAGGGGTAATCACTTCTGTAATACCCTGTACACTTGACTGGGTATTATACGGTATTACGCGTAATGTAATATAGAATAATGTCAAAATATGCTCTAAAACTGCAAAATTTTCTATGTTTTACCGGTATAATACCGCGTAATTTAGTGTAATACGGAGTAGTCTGTGCAAGGCCAAGGTTTCTCGAAGTAAATACCCCCAGATCTCGACTCACCCCTCCCCCCTCCCCCGCTTTCTAAAGAGAGACAGAGGGGAAATTTCTCTCCGGATGAAATCGTGAGCTCATTGAAGGATAATTTCCTTTCCACCGGCACTATCCCTTTTCGTCCGCATACTTCTACGCAACGCGACATCGTTCGCGTCCGCTGCGTTGTTGAGAGCAAGGCAGCGGTCGGTCTGAGACAATCCCCAACACCGCACCGCATCACACCTCCAGAAGCCGACGTAGTTCGAGTCGACCGCCGATAGGTGGCGCTGCGCGAGGCGGCACTGCGCGCGCGTCGCCGAAACATAACCCCAAACCCCCAAACACGGTAATGCTGTGTGTGTATTTTCAAAGTTCTCGGAACAACAAATTTCACCTATCAGTATGTTCGCCGTGTCAAGAAAAGACTTGTCGAAGCTTGTACAGGTTACGTAAAAAACTGCGCTTTCAATGAAACCCTAGAGTGAACCGTCCGGTAGCGAAACAAAGCACTCTCACGCCAGTGCCAGTGCCAGTACTTCGAAATGCACTTACCGCACGACACACCTCGCATTCATCCCCGCGCTTACGTCTACCACATTTCTTACCTCATTGCAGTATTTTCGCCTGGGCGGCAGCGGCTGCTGCGGCTGCTGCGGCTGCCTGGGCCTCCTGGGCGGCTGCCTGGGCGGCCCTCCCGTCATCCATTGTGTCAGGGCTTTCACACGCTCACAGATAGCCCCAGCCATCTCTTTGACTTTACCGACGAAACCTCCCATACTGAAGACAAGTCAGGTCTCTGGACAGGAGTAACAAACAACGTTCTCCCACGCGCTCCTCGGCCGCACTGATGTGGTGATGCGTGATGCGATGCGGAATGCGGATGCGTCAGCGTGGCTGTGCTGCTGCTGCTGTTGCTGTGGCTGGCGGCCGGCGGCCGCCGCCGCGTCAGTGTTTTGTTGCGTCGGGCGATGTCTCCGAACCAATCGCTGCAGCCAGCCGACTTATTACGTGTCCTTCTCAGACTGATGGGCTTCACTGCGTAGGTGTGAGAGAGACAGAGCGAGGAGAGCGCTCTTCGGAATAAGTCGGCTCTGGGGGCTCAGGGGTTCGGGGATATCTCCTTTTCTCTCTCTCTGTCTCTCTTTTTCCATGACTTGACTGAACCAGGTCACAAATGACCCAAGGTTGTTCACCGGCCGAAAGCGGCTACTTGCGAGGCCTTTCCACCAGGGCACGAGCCCGAGCACGGTGTCCCTTTCCGTACGATATGGTTGCTGTATATATTTTCCCCCTCTTTTTCCAGGTGCAATCCTTTGAGCGCACAACTCGCACCCACCCCCTCGCGACCCCTCAGGAGGGCCGGACGCAGCTGATCGCTGGATAATACGTATAAACCCTGGTCCGTCTCCTCCTTACCCCGCCGCGCCGCCCCGCCTCACCCAAGGCCTCTGCACAGCTAGAGTTGCGAATCTAGGAAATTTTTCCTAGACAAACCCTGCCTACTAGGCAACCTGCCACACTGCCACACAGTGGTGTCCGAATGTTGCCTAGTAGGCAGGCTTTGTCTTGGAAAAATTTCCTAGATTTGCAACTCTATGCACAGCCAAGTGGCATCCCTCTCCTACGACTACGAGTGCTCCCTCCCCTTCCGCTCGAGCCGTCCCGTCCCGTCCGACTGTTTGCCGTCGTCCCCCCGCCGCACCCCAGTGCACGCACCCTGGTGCGTGCCATTACACAGGCGACCTCACCTCCCTCCTTACTCCTTAGTCTCCTTAGGTGTTAGGAAGCCTCTCCGGCCTACCCCACGCCCCCACCCCCACCAGCGTCCCGCAGTGACATAAGCAGCGGCAACTCTCCACACACCCGCACCCCCCTCCGGTGAGAGGGGGAGGCACGCCAGACCAGCCGTCTGATTCCGAAGATCGCTCTCGCGCCTCCGTCCTTATCGCACTCATGGGGTCCTTCCATCCCCAACGTAGGGCGCCGCCATGGGTGCGACAAGGACGGCGGCACGAGAGCGATCTTCGGAATCAGCCCGCAGGGCGGCGCAGCCAGATCAAAGCCGCCTGCGGGGCGGAGAGGGGCGAGGCGGTGCGGTGCGCGACGAGCCGCTGGGGGGGGGGGGGGGTCATTCAGCAATGTTTAGCTGAGAGGTACCCCGCGCCGCCCCCGCCCCTAGCCTCGGCTCAGGGCTCTATCCTCCGGTCCCGGTCCTCCCGTCTGAAACGCCGCAACGCTGCCCGCTGCCCATCGCCTCCTCGCCTCCTCGCTCTATCGCTCTCTCTTTCTCGGGCCGGCAAGAAAGCCGGGGATGGGTTGGTCGTTGGTCAGCAGACTGATTCCGCACACGGGACTTTCGTGCCTCCGTCCTTGTCGTACTCATGAGCCACTGCCATTGGGTATGCGGGAGAGAGAGGACCGCGCCCAACTCTCCCTTTGACCGATGTGCGGAATCAGTCTACAGACCCGAGTTTTTATTACCTATCCTAATATGCTCGACTAGCTCGGGTGAAAAGCTTGGTCGGTGCCCCACCCCGGCCGAGAAGTCTTTTACACAAAAAAATCAGTGTACACCCTAAAACAAAATCACCAAAAAATTCAAAAAGTCAGAAAAAATACAAATAATAATTTTTAAAAAAAAAAACGAAATAATCATGAAAAACTCACATTAAGAAAACAAAAAAAATCTAGGAAAAATCAGGAAAAAATCAGTAATCATCAAGTAACGTAAAATCACGAAACACCAGAAAAAAACTGTGTACGCTTGAATTTATACTGAGGGACCCTCGCCCGCCAGCCAGCCCCAGCACTTACCATCGCACTCCAGAAGACAGATATTCCACACAGGTCTGGTCCCGGGCCGGGCGTGGGCGCTGTGCGAGGCACATACACATACACTGAACGGAGCGGCAGCGGCACGACGGCGCGGAGTCGGATGGCAAAAGTTCAGGCGCACACGGCGGGGCGCGGGCGCGGGCGCGGGCTCACCCCATGCCTGATGGAGTCACCCTGCGCTGCGCTTTCCCGCGCCGCCGCCCCGCGCCGCCCCCGCGCCTTCAACCAGTGCCATCTGCCCCATCAGTCATCGGGTTAGACCCGGCGCGGTGCGGTGGGGGAAAGTACCGAACTTTTCTCGGCGCTAGCGGCGGAAAGCGGCGGTGCCCGCAGCGCCCGGGGCGACGTTCATGGACATGCGAGGGCTTTGCTGTGGTCCGCGCGGCGCTGGGGCCGGGCCGAGGCGGCGGCCAAAGCGTGCGATCGCACAACACGCTTCTTTGGAAAGGAGTTTTCTTCTTCTTTTTGTCTTTTTTAGCGACATGAAAAATCACTTGAAACTCCGTCGTATCGATGCCTAGGCCATAGTCACCGGAACAGTATGCGCTTTTCCGAGGAGGGAATGACTGATACAAACTGTATACAATGTTTTTAGAAGATGATATGAATGTATCAGCCTGCTTGTTTTTTTCTTTTTTAACTCTTGATTCTTATGATTTAGTTTTGTTTGGATTTTTCTTTTAACTTTTCAAGGAAATAAAATCGAAATTTGTGTTTCTTTTGGATGAATTTCGTTTCATAATTTCTGACATTTCTCATTTGTTTCCAGTTTTTTTTTCTTTTTTTTCCTTATGATTATTCGGACTTTTTTGTATAACCTCTTCCTTTAAGGAAAAAAAAGTTTTGATTTTTAAAATGAATTTTTGGGTCCTCTGATTTTTGGAAGTGATCCCCTCCACGCGCTTCCCTTCCCACAGAGACTCGCGCGTCCAGTTCGAGGCCGGGCCCGGTGGTGGTGCGGTGTTGTGCCTGTAGGGGCAGGTCCCGTCGCGGGGGCCGCGGGGCGCTCGATCCGAGGCGAGCCCGTTTCCTTTTCTCGGCGTAATTCAGCGGGTTGCAGATGGGTTCCAAAACTTTGCACGGCGTCGGCCACGCGGGGCGGCGGCGGGCGGAACTCGACCGAGGAGGAATTCCCTCTCCGGAAAACAGCTGTCGGGCGATTTCGCACACCCCGCTTCATACTAGGGCCGGGCGGGGCGCGGGGCGCCGCCAGTTCCAGCCAGCCAGCCAGCCACAGGCCGGCCGTGCTGGGCGGACACCCTTTGACCCTTTGACAAAGCTACCTCTCGACCAGGACCTATCCCTTACAGCTGTTGCCCCGGGCCCGGGCCGAGCGGCTGGCTCCCTCCCGACCCTTCGCCTCCAGGCGTCCAGGCAGTGGCAGCGGCCCCCACCGGGGCCCACGACCCCCACCACGCCACTCGGGTCCCAGTGTAGTTTTCGGCCTCGTTGCCCGAAGGGGCTCTCCCTTATCCAGCCCGCTGCCACCGATCACCCTGGGCGAGAACAGCTGTTGGAAAATGCAGGGACCGTGGTGGTAACTACCCCCCTCCCATTCTCCTCCCTCTCCCCGTCCGCATGTGTGGCAGCTGCGCTCTGTTCCAGAGGTCCTGGAGGTCCTGGAGGCGGCCGAGGCGGCAAAAGTTGTCCCTTCGATCTAAAGTCGTCCCGAAGATCTCATTAAAACTGCGGCAGCAAACTTAAATTGGCCGTCTCCTTGCCTTGGCCACCAGCCACCAGTAAAAACTAAGTCACATATTTAAAAAAAAAAAAAAAAAAAAAGCGGCGCTGTTGGCGCATCCACCGCTCCGCGCGCTGAGCTGATCCCGGTGCGGGGCGTGCGGGGGATGTGGTTGAGGAGGGAAGGGAGGGGGGAGGGGATCATCGGCCGTGCCGCAGTGACCGAGTTTAGTTGGCGAAGAAATCCCAAGCCCTTCCTTCACCTCAACCCGGCCCCGGCCCCAGCCCCGGCCTGACACCTCTTTGCCGAGAAAAAGGGCGAGGTCTTGTGCGACGGCGGGGAAAAGCGGGAAGGGGGGGGGAGGGGGTAGGCTGGCCGAGGGGCGGAACTCTCGATGGCCACTTTTCCGTGAATAAAGTATTCAACGAGTCAACAGAAGAAGTTCTTCGGAGCGGCGGCGGCAGCGCGGCGGCAGCGTGCAGTTTAGGTCATGGCAACTTTGGTTTTTCCGCTTGCGATGAATAAATGGAGAACAAAGGTTGCGAGAGGGAGCGGGGGTGCCACTTTCCCTCCAACTGGCCCGTTTAGGACAGCCCTTCATGTAACGGATAATTTCAATCGGATAAACTCAACCAAAAATTCACCTATAAGTCAAAAAAAATTCACAAAAAATTTTACTCCAAAATTCTGAGTTGTTTCCCCCTCGCTGCCACCCCACAGTGGCGCCGGGGACGTTGAGGCCCGGCGGCCCCCGACACTGCTGTGCGTTCCATCAAAATCCCTCAACCGCTGTTGTGGTCTGGAGGGAGGGGGGGGGGGGTGAGAGGGCAGAAGGAGGAGGAGGAGGGTAGACGATTTGTCTTTATCGTCGTTGTGTGTTGCCAAGGCTCCGATGGACGCCTCCTCTCCCAGCCGCCCCCTGGTCCTTGCTTCCCCTGGCTCCCCGGGGCCCGGGCGGCGGGTGCATCGTCGTCGTCGTGTGTGCGGTGCCGTGGTGTACAGTCGCAGTGGGCGGGCTGGGGCGGGCCTGATGGACCTGGGCCTCGGCTCTCGGCTGGGCTGGTCAGGGGTGGGCGAGGGCGTTATTGCAGGAATAGCGCCGGAGCTCAACGCGAACTCCAGTCGACCATGTTTGTATCTCCTTTCATGCCTCCCCCGCAGATGCGAGCCGACATTTTTCTCTCTCTCCGTCCCTCCGTCTCTCTCTCTCGCTCTCTCTCTCTCTCTCTTTTTCTCTCTCTCTTTTTCTCTCTCTCTTTCTCTCTCTCTCTCTCTCTCTCTCTCTCTCTCTCTCTGGAGGCATTTTCTTTTGCTCCTTCATCGTGTAGTATCGCTTTTCGCTGGAACGCACAGGCGCACGCTGAATGGCTTACTCCCTTTACCCTCTCCATCATGCGGTGTACGTTTAGCAACTTTCGTGCTCTTTCCAACGTGTTCTGATTGTACTATTATTAATATTTATTATTATTATTATTATTATTATTATTTTTATTATTATTATTATTGTAATATTTCTCATCTTCGTGTTTTGCAGACCCTGAGGGCAACTCTGCGCCCCGCATCGAGCACGCCTTCGTCCTGAGCAGCGTGCGTGCGCGCGCGGGCAACCCCACGGACCTGGTGTGCGCGGCGCAGGGCTTCCCTCCGCCCGAGTACCGGTGAGTATGTGCTGCTGGTACCTGGAGCACGTACTCCAGGAGGATTGCGCGAGAAAGAGGAAAACCGTTTTTTTTCCCCTCTCCTATTGGGCTGGTACCGTAAAACAGGCTAATATGGACCATGCGGGGTAAGGTGGACCACCTTCTTTTTCCTATCGTCTGCTTTTGATCGACTCGCACTACCACTTTGTTGTGTTCCTGACAATGCTGTACGACAGCTAAGGGGTTGCACGGGTCAAGCAGAAGCGAAACATAGGAAGGATAGAGTGGTCCACGTTACCCCGCATGGCCCATATTAGCCTGTTTTTCGGTATTGCAGAAGACAGTACCGCGCGTGAATGCACGAGCGCCCTCAGGCCTCAGGGGTGGGGGAGTTGGTGCAGTGACACGCCGCCGAGCTGCTGCACTGGTACATATTGCACGGTCGAGGTACGGCCCGTTTCCTCGCGGCAGCACGCAGCAAATCCCCGGCCGGAGCGGCAGGAGTGCGCCAGCCGTTATCCCCGGGGCGGGGCGAGGCGGCAGGCTGAGGCCGAGGCCGAGGGGCGCGAATGTAGCGTTTTACTGTTGGAGACGTTTAGGCGTTATGGCGCTGCGATGTGTCACATGGCGCGGCCCGGCGCGATACTGCCGCTACGCTTTCAATCTCCTCTTCTTCTCGCCCGGCCGCGCCCCGCCCCGCCCCGCCCCGCCCCGCCCCGCCCCGCCCCGCCCAGCCCCACCCCGCCCCACTGCCTGCCGCTGTCACCCTTCCGCCTCCGCCTCGAGATGATATTTTCTCTATGCTGATACCAGTGTTGCCGGATAAGTTGGCAAAATATGTATCATATGCCACGAATACACCTGTGTGGCAGGGCAGCAGGTGAATGTCTGTGCCGGCGCGTACGAGGCAAACATTACCACACGTGAGACCACTTTTTGCCCTGCAGGCAGGCAGGCGGAGATACCGGTCTGCCTCACAGAGGGTTTTCCGTGGCATTTTATTTGCCGTGCACGTTCGGGTGGAAGTGATCTGACGTCGGAAAGCGCTTCGCGCCGGAAGAAAACCTGCCGTCTGATTCCGCGCCTCAATCTTTGCCTTGTCGCGCGCACATGGGGCCCAGCCTTCCCCAACATAGGGCACCCCCATAGGTGTGACAAGGACGGAGGCACGAGAGCATTCTTCGGAATGTTTGTATGCCTAGTCATTCGAAAAATCCAGTAAATTAAAAATAAAAAAAAAATAAAAAAAAATAAAAAACATTCAGAAAAAGTTCAATGAAAAATCACAAAAATTTATAAAGATTGACGAAAATTCACAAAACTTCATAAAATTTGTACACGAAAATTCAGAGTTGTTTCCCCCTCGGGTTCGCTGCTGCTCCCGCAGGTGGTACCGCGAGCTGGCGGGCGGGTCTCGCGAGCTGACCCCGGGGCCCGGGGAGCCCCGCGTGCTCGAGTCGGTGCTGCAGTGGATGCGGGTGTCGACCCTGGACGCGGGCCGCTACGTGTGCGTCGTGAGCAACCCGCTGGGCGAGGACCGTCGCGAGGTGGCGCTGGTGGTGGCGGCGCCGCTCGAGGCGCGCCTGCGCCCGCTGCACCAGGTGGTGGACGCCGGCTCCGTGGCGCAGTTCAACTGCTCCGTGTCGGGCGGCGCCGGCATGGTGCACGTGACCTGGCTCAAGGACGGGCGGCCGCTGCAGCCGCTGCAGATGCAGATGGGCGACCGCGACCGCATCCGGACCACGCAGCTGGGCCAGGTGCACGGGCTGGAGGTGCGCCACCTGGAGCGCGGCGACCGCGGCATGTACCAGTGCGTGGTGCGCTCCGCCGACGAGAGCACGCAGGCCAGCGCCGAGCTCGAGCTGGGCGGTGAGTAGGCCATACGAGACACTCAGATTATTTATTTTTTTGCTGTCCGTGCGTTAGAATAAAAATGCATGTATCTTTCACGTGGATCCTTGCGTGCTTTGCAGCCGTGGCGCCGCGCCTGCTGTCCACGTTCATCGAGCAGACGCTGCAGCCGGGGCCGCCGCTGTCGCTGCGGTGCGCGGCCAGCGGGTCGCCGCCGCCCCGGATCACGTGGCTGCTGGACGGCGCGGAGGTGCGGTCGGGCGCGCTGGGCGGGCTGACCGACCTCTACCAGCAGGCGCAGCACCAGGACCAGCGCGGCGACGTGGTCGGCTCGCTCAACATGTCCTCGGTGCGCGTGCAGCACGGCGGCATCTACACGTGCGTGGCGCGCAACATGATGGGCTCGGCGCAGCACACGGCCGCGCTCAATGTGTACGGGCCGCCCGTGAGCCGGGAGCCGCTCAACCTCACCGCCGTGTCTGGCTCGGACGTCTGGCTGCGCTGCCCCGTGGGCGGCTTCCCGCTGTCGCGCGTCGCCTGGCAGAAGGGCAGCACGCTGCTCACACCCTCCGCGGCGCCTTCGTCGTCGTCGTCATCGTCGTCCGCGTCCTCGTCGTCGGCCGCCCTGGCGCACGTGTCCGTCTTCACGAACGGCAGCCTGGTGCTGCGCGGCGTGGAGGCGGCCCGGGATGCGGGGCCCTACTCGTGCACCGCGTCCAACCAGCAGGGCCGCAGCGCCGAGGGCCGCCTCTACCTCCACGTTATGCGTCAGTAGTTTTGCTCTCGGTGCTCGCGCGCATTTTTTCGTCGCATGTTTCGAGACTCTATCCGACTTCCATCCGCAGGTCCGCCGGAGATCGCGCCCTTTCAGTTCCCGAGCACGCTGGTGGAGGGCAACCGAGCGCAGGTGTCGTGCTCGCTCATCAGCGGCGACCTGCCCATCAGCATCTCGTGGCGCAAGGACGGCGGCCCACTGCCCCGCGACCAGGCCGTCAACTCGCAGCAGATGGAGTTCTTCAGCCACCTGACCTTCAGCGACCTGCGCGCCCGCCACACGGGCCGCTACACGTGCATCGCCTCCAACGCGGCCGCCACCGCCAACTACAGCGCCGACCTCGTGGTTCGAGGTGGGTGGACGGTCGCCGTGGTCCTACAGGGTGGTGGTCCGCCGGTCCATCGTGTGTATCTAAAGTGCGGTCTCTTGGTCTGCAGTGGCGCCGACATGGGTGGTGGAGCCGTCCGACGAGTCCGCCGTGTTCCTGCAGCCCGCCGCCCTGCACTGCCAGGTGCGCGGCTACCCGCCGCCGGTCACCATGTGGCTGCGGGAATCGGGTAAGCACCGCCTCCGATGAACCCCTCTCTCTGTTCCACCCCTCTCCCCCACGGCGTCTCACACCGCGGCCTCGTCGACCTGGTCTGCGCAGGGGACCCGCCGGGCGAGCCGCTGCTCGTGGAGTCGACATCGGACACGCAGCTGGCGCCCAACGGCTCGCTGGTGTTCCCGCAGGTGCAGCCGCACCTCCAGGGCCACTACACCTGCAGGGCGTCGAACGACATCGGCCAGCCGCTGTCCAAGACGGTCTTCCTCAGGGTCAACGGTCAGTTCCCCACTGCACGCGGTCTCCTCTAGGGGGTTGCCACATCTAATTTATTATTTTTACACCACACCATTCTAAATTCGCTAAAAAAAATATGCGGAAAAAAAAACAAGAAAGATTTAGGAAAATTCTAGAAAACGGATGAAACTTTACGGAAAAATTAGAAAAAAATTGCAGAAAAAATCAGCAAATAAAATACAGAAAATTTCGGAAATATTGAAGGGAAAACCCAGAACAGCTCCAGGAAGTTTCAGGGTTGTTGTCCACCGGGACCGTAGAGTGCTTGATACTAACCGCTGCTTGTGTGTGTATGTGTGCAGTGCCGGCGCACTTCCCGGTCCGCCAGCAGAACGCGACGGCCGTGTCGGGCGGCTCGGTGACGCTGAGGTGCGAGGCGCTGGGCGACCTCCCGCTGCACGTGTCCTGGTCGCGCCCTGGGCTGTCGTCGGCCGCGCTCACGGGGCGCACGAGCGAGCGCAGGACGCCGTCCGGGGTGCCGGGCGTGGCTTCGGAGCTGCGGCTGACGGCGCTCACCCGGGAGCAGCAGGGCGCCTACCACTGCCACGCCAGCAACGACTTCGGCCAGGATGAGGCCCTCGTGTACTTGGCCGTGAAAGGTGCGGGTACCACCGTCCGTGCTGACGCGACGTACATCAACCGCCGCCCCGCTACGCCGCGCCCAGACTCGCGCAGACCGCTCAGCGGGCTACCCAATTACCTCCGAAATTACGCGTTCGTGTCGGGAATACGTTGGACCAGCGGAGCTCAAGAGGCGCGGGGTGCGGCCCGACCCAGGGCACCCAGGGGCTTGTTCGGGTCCCTCGACCCTCGGCCCGGCCTGGCCCGGCCCCAGCCCCTTATCTACGTCCTACTTTGACCCCATCTTCTCCTCTTTCGCTCCGTGGAAGGCAGTCCTCCGGGCGGTCGGGGCTCTTTCGGTTTATTCACTGCGCCGCTTCGCCCGCTCGGCTTACCTAACGTTTATGTCTAAGGGGCTGAGGCGGGGTGCGACGGGGTGGGGCTGGGCTGGGCGGGGTGGAGCGGGGGGTAGGAGCCCGAGTCCAGCGATGTTGTGTAGCGTTTCATGACGGGCGATACGGGAGAGCTGGGGCGCGGCGAGGCGGGGCGGGGCGGGTCGGGGCGGGGCGGGATAGAGCGGCCCTGTGATGTTGCTAAAGGATGGGTCTGGATGGGCCGCTTACCGCGCGTTAAGCCATGTCTCGGACCCCGCGCACCCCAACCCGCCGCGCCCCGCCACGCCCCGCCACGCCCCGCCACGCCGCGCCGGTCTATGACGTAATATCCTTTCACTGCACCCAGCGGAGCAGCAGCTCGGCCCGCGGCCTGGGCCCGGCGCTCTCTGTTTAGGGGTGAGTGGGATGGGGTGGGCGGGGCGAGGCGGGGCGAGGCGGGGCGGGGCGAGGCGGGGCGGGACCAAGCTCTTTGAAAGGACGCGCGCTTGCCCCGCGCTATTCATTGTCAGGAGGGCCGAGCGGGTTTCATTAACAGCCGGCTCAGGCCTGACATGCTCAACACCGTTGCGCGTCAAAAAAAAAAAATAAAAAAAAAATACGTGTATATTTTTAAATAACGCTCCTGATTGTCGCGTGATTGTGCAGAACCGCCGGGGCCGCCGGGGCGGCCGCACATCCTGGAGGTGGGCAGCCGCTGGCTCTCGGTGGCGTGGACCCCGCCGGGCGGGACCGAAGGCGGCGCCGAGCCGCTGGCGCACTACCTGCTGCAGTTCCTGGCGACGCCCGGCTCGCCAGCGCAGACGCCGTCTGGCCCCGAGGGCAACAGCGTGGACCGCGCGCTCGAGGCCGCCGTGCTGGAGCCCGCCTGGCAGAACGTGACGGTGCCCGGCACGGCGCTGTCGGCGCGCCTCGTGCGCCTCGCGCCCGCCACGCAGCACCGCATCCGCGTGCTGGCCGTCAACGACCTGGGGCCCGGCCCCGCCAGCCAAGAGGCCGCCGCGCTCACGCTGCAGGAGGGTGAGTGTGCATTGTGCATGCGGCTGGAAGTAAGGCGAGGCGAGAGGGAAACAAAACAACTCAGAAATTTTTGTACACCTCGTAATTCAGGGAAATAAAATTAAAAAAACTCAAAAAATTTCGAAAAAAATCAGGAATAAAATTCTTAAAAATACACAAAGATTCAAGTGAAAATTCACAAAAATTCACAAAATGTGTACATTAAAATTCAGTTTTGTTGCCCCCTCGGTGTAAGGGAACTAAAAGTCACTGCTGTGAAACAAGAGGTTGTGCCCAGAAGCCTTATTCTTCAGGAAATTGAAGAAATGATTGGCATGTAACTTTTCGAAAACGTCATGATCATATGGGAAGGAACTCCCATCAGGACTGTTACTGTCAATGATTTCTGCATTATCATGATTGCATTATCATGCTTCTTTGAGTCAAGCAGTCCAAGTAACTCATCTTGTTCAGTTGAAATTTTTATGACTTTTTAGGTCAGTCGACTTGTCTTCTTTTGCCGCGTACAAATGTAATTAAAATTGGGGTATGTCGACTTATCTCCTTTTAAGAACCCTTGTATCTTCCAGCTTACGGGGTATTTGAGTATAATTGTTTTGGAGGACAGGAGCAGACTATAATGCACTACAACTTGACGTAAAAATATAATTTTGTGTTGATGTTGCAGCCCCCAGCGGGCCGCCCATGGAGCTGCGCGTGGAGGCGAACGCTCCGGAGTCCATCTCGGTCCGCTGGCGGGTGAGTTCCTGACTCTCGATTTGCATGCTTGGTGGTGGTTGCTAGCGGTGTGCCTGCCTAACGGCGCCTGCCCGGGGTGTTTCGCAGCCGCCGCCGCCGTCCGTCGGCGCCGTCCTCGGCTACCAGGTGGGCTTTCGGCCCGTGGACGACGACGAGGGCGGCGAGCGCGGCCCGGACGACGGCTGGGAGTGGCGCGTGGTGCGGTCGGCGACGGCGCGGGGTGGCGGCGGCGGCGGCGGCCAGCTGGTCAGCCTCGACGCCCTGGAGACGACGCTGTCGCCTCTGCGACACTTCACGCGCTACGAGGTGGTGGTGCGCGCCTTCAACCAGGTGGGCCACGGGCCCGCCACGCCGCCGTTGTACGCCACGACGCAGGAGGGCGTGCCCTCTGAGGCACCGCAGAGCGTGCGCTGCGAGGCGCTGTCGCCGCAGGCGCTGCGGGTGCGTTGGGAGGCGCCCGCGCCCCAGCGCCAGCACGGCCTGCTGCAGGGCTACAAGGTGTTCTACCAGCTGCAGGCCGGCCCCGGCACGCCGCAGGGCTCCGAGGACGTGGAGGTCAAGCGCACCACCAACCTGGAGACGAACCTGCACGGCCTCGCCAAGTTCGCCAACTACTCGGTGCGGGTGGCCGCCTTCACGGGAGCGGGCGAGGGCGTGCGCTCCACCGCGCTGTACTGCGTAACGGAGGAGGACAGTGAGTGCGCCTGACTAAAGTTCCAGTGTCGGCGGTGGGGGAAATGTGTCGCCAGGGTCTGACGTCGTGGCGCGGCTTTCAGTTCCAGGTCCCGTGGAGCACATCAAGGCCCTGGTCATGACCTCGGATAGCGTGCTGGTGGCGTGGTCCAGGCCGCTGCAGCCCAACGGCGTGGTCGTCAAGTACACCGTGTACCGCGCGCAGCAGCCCGCCCGCCAGGTGAGGCAGGGAGCAATCGGACCTCAAGAAATTCTCTCAAGTATTTTCTGGCAAGTATTTTTTTTTAAACAAATTCTCTGCTTCCTCTCAGGACTTTCACAAAGAGACCGTGCCGGGCGACAGGGAGCCGCTGTTCGAAGCGCGCCGCCTCAACGAGAACCAGACGTACGAGTTCTGGGTGACGGCGTCCACCGCCGTCGGCGAGGGTCCACCCAGCGTCAAGGTCAAGCAGAGGCCCGTGTCTCGAGGTTGGTGCATGAGCGCATGGCATGCATGCTTGTAGTCAGAGATCACCAACTTCAATGGTACATTGACAAATTTCTTTTGGTGTCGACAGTGCCGGCTCGCATCGCGACGTTCCCGCGGACCCTGATGGCGTCGGCGGGCTCGCCGGTGGTGCTGCCGTGCCACGCGGTAGGCAGCCCGGCGCCGACGCGCGACTGGCGCGGCCCGGACGAGGCACGGCTGTCGGGCGGCCGCCACCGGCACCTGGCCGACGGCGCCCTCGAGCTGGGCGGCGTCACGCCCGACGACGCGGGCAACTACTCGTGCCGCGTGGAGAACGTGTTCGGCTCGGACCGGGTCGACTACACCGTGGTGGTGGTGGTGCCGCCCGCCGCGCCGCACCTCGCGCTCAGCGGCACCGGCCACAACGCGCTGCACCTCGCCTGGAAGGCGCCCGACAACGGCGGCTCGCCCGTCACCGGTACGATGCAATTCTGCATTAAAAATAAAAAAATAAAAATAAAAAACACTTTGTCATTTTGAAGCATGCAAAGAAATTCAGGAAAAATTTGGAAAAGGATACAGTGAATTCAAGAACAGCGCTCAGGAAATTCAGAGAAATTTCAATGAAAATCCATAGCCTACATTGAAAAAAAAAAAACCAGAAAGGTTTCTAAAAAATTACAAAACTAATTCATAGTTGTTTCATACTTGCTTACAGCAGTCTTTGATTTCATGAATATTTCTTCTTCTTGTTTTTTTTTTTTTTTTTTAAGGATTATCCTCCCTGCTAGTTGTTACATTTGACCGGCTTGTCCCCGCCAGGCTACATCGTGTCGTTCCGGCGCGAGCGCGGCGAGTGGCAGGAGGTGTCGACGGACGCGGACCGGCGCGCGCTCACGCTGTCGGGCCTTCGGTGCGGCAGCGCCTACCAGGTGCGGCTGTCGGCCACCAACGCCGTGGGCCGCGGCGCGGCCGGCCACACGCTGAGCTGCAGGACTCAGGGCGGGCCGCCGCAGCCCGCGCGCCAGGAGGCCGTGCTGGCCGTCAACGCCTCGGCGGTCACGCTGTTCCCGGACGCGTGGCCGTCGGCCGGCTGCCCGCTCACGTACCTCGTCGTCGAGCTCAAGTCGGCGCCGGCCGAGGCGGGCGCGGCGCCCTGGACGGTGGGCGCCTGGAGCGAGTGGCGCCTCGTGACGAACGCGGCGCGCGCGCAGGAGGACCTGACGCTGCCCGACCTCGCGGCCGCGTCCTGGTACGCGCTGCGCGTCACGGCGCACAACGACGCCGGCTCGCACACGCAGGAGTTCGTGGTGGCGACGAGCAGCGAGGACGGCGCGCTCCCGCCGCCGCGCTCCGCGCCGGAGCTGCTGTCGCCCGGGGACGCGCCGCCGCTGCTCACGCGCATGCACGTGCTCGTGCCCACTGTGGCGGCCGCCGTCTGCGTGTCCGCGCTGGGCGTGTGCGCCTGCACACTGGCCAGGAGGAGGTACGTCGTCCCAAGTCGCCCACCTGCTCCCAATTTTTTTTTTTTAAACTTAATTGAACTTTTTTGTACTTTTTTTGATTTACTCTCTAGATTTTTTTAAACCTTCAAATTCTTGCTCGCAGAAAGGACGCGGCCGCGAGTGGGGCCTCCGGGTTCATCGGCACCAAGACCAGGGTGGAGGTGGAGAACCGGCGCAACCTGGACCAGCATCACCACCAGCAGCAGCGCCACCACCACCTGCAGCCACACCCGCAGCTATACTCGCCCGCCGCGGCCCGGAAGGGCGACTCAAGCCTGAGTGGCCAGAAAGGCAGCGACACTTCCGGTAATCACACGAGGGTGATTCAACTCTGAGATTTTGGTACCCCTCGTAATTCAGAAGTCTTAAAAAAAAAAAAATTGAATATTCCGTTCAAGTCACAAAAAGTCCGAAAAAATGCCAGGTCGTTGAAAAAAGTCAAAAATGTATTTTGTAAACATAATCTAGGAATCTCAAGGTCCTTACTGCAGAAAGTTCAAAAAAAAATCTGGAAATCAAAAGTAAATTCAAAAAAATCACATTTGTATGCCATATCTCATAGTTCTTTCCTCCTGCGGTGGGGAGGGGCAGCAGCTTCGGGTTTGGTGTGCAGCAGTGTGCAGTACTAACTGGGTCGCTTTGCCTGCCACGTCCCGCAGCGGCCGACTACGACATCTGCCCGTACGCGACCTTCTCACTGGCCAACACGCAGCCGGCCGGCCCCGGGCCGCTGGGCGGGCGCAGCCCCGCGCCCGCGCCCGCCCCAGACTACTCACTGCACTTCCAGACCTTCACGCAGCGCGACTGCTACGAGGCGGGGCCGCGTCGCTCGCTCAGCCGGCCCGCCCTCGCCACGCCGGAGGGCTTTTACGCCAGCGGCGGCATCAAGCGAGGCAAGCGGCTGGTGGACAGCCCGCCTGACGGACTGAACCTCGGTGCGGACAGAGGCTAGGCCGAGGGGGGAGGGGGGGGAGGGGCACTTCGAAAAATTATTGTACGCCCCCCACAAAAAAATCTTTAAAGAAATAAAAAGAAATCAAGAAGAAAGATATAAAAAAATCAGAAAATCGAGAAAAAATGAACAACCGAAATAAACTTGGAAAATATTCAGAAATGGGCGGAAATGGGGGTAAAAGATCAAAATTTGTCAAAAAGTGACAGAAATTTACCTTGAAAAATCAAAAGAAAAAAATCAAATATGTAAAATAAAAATCAAAAGTTAAAAATAAAAATTCTAACGCTAACGCGTTAAACGGCCCCCTAGATTTTAACACTTACTTCAGAATTTTTATATATAAAAAGAAAAAACTTTGATAATATTCATCAGTCACAACGCTCTCTCAAAACCAAATCTTGAATTTTATCTGCCTCAATTTTGCTTTCTACATCGTGCTTTTGCTACACAAAATGTCGGTGGGCCAGCTATCAACAACGCTGCCGCGCCGCAAGCAATCACCATAAAAACCAAACATGCGAAAAAAATTAACAATTAGGAAAAAATGTCATTTTAGGAAATTCTGGTACGCTCGAAGTCAATTAATGTTTTGGTTTCACAAAATATTTTCGCGGATGGTCTATGTAGAAGATATTGAGCTACAAAGTTTTTACCTTTTTGGTTGAGTAACTCAATATGTTTAGACTCAGTGTTTGATCTGTGTCATTAGTTTAAGTAGCATGACAAATTTCATCATTGTCGATCAAACGACTAAGAAATTTGCTTTTTTGCTTAATTTTAAAATTTTGCTTCAGACATGTCCGATCAGCTTGATTTTTGAACTGTAGGCTCATTATTCAATGGTCATTCGAACACTGAATTGAAATTTTTACTCCAACGTGTTCTTCCAAATTTTAGTTTTTGAACTACTGTGCATGAGTTGAATCAACAGGTCTCCCCAGCCACGCCTCTCTTCCCCGGCGCGCCGAGGCGTCGAGCTCAAACAATAGCGACCCGGCTCGGCACAGGGTGCTCGGCTCGCAATTGCCATAGAAACACGTGATGCAAACGAGTTTCACACAAAAACTGACAGACAGCTCGTCATCGGACATACCTCAAAAATTTTCTAATTTTGCATAGTATTTTTCAGTAGAATTTGGTGAAGATTCGCTCGACGGGATCGGCTGCGCCCATAAGGGGCCATCGTCAAGAATAAATAATAAATAAAAAACTCACGGGCGTGAGCAATAGGCACCCCTAACGGGGGCCTAAAAATAACAAATAAGTGATCCACACTCGGGCTATAGGCTAGGCTAGAGTCCTTAGGCTAGACTACGCTCGGCTCGGCTCGGCCCGGCCCGGCCCGGCCCGGCCCGAGGCTCCTGGCCGGGCACGTCTTTCACTCATGTGTGCCCTTTTTTTGCGTCGGTTGCAGAAATCTCGTGCATCTCCAGTCAGCAGACGTTGCCCATGACGGCGACCAACCACCGCAACCAGCAGCAGCTCGCCGGCAAGCACGAGCGGACCAGCCGCTCAGGTTCGTTCGTAGCCAAGCCATCCCGCATCGTGGTCATGCATGGCGAGTGGCGTCACGTGGTCGCCACGAATCTCCTAATCTTAACTCTCTCTCTCTCTCGCTCGCTCGCTTCACAGGGAGCCGGCCGCGGAGCCTGGCGCTCAGCAACCGCTCGGACTCGGACAGCTCCGGGGTCGGGTGCGGCGGCAGCCCTCGCAGGGCATCGCCCCACAAACTACCCCTGCGCATGTCGACACCCGGCCAGCGGGCAGCAGGTGTGACCACCGATACGTTCAAAAGTGTAGTGCGACCTTAGGGTTTAAGCAGATGATGCCTTTAAACACCTACTGTAAACATAAATTTACATCGAGGGGGAAACTACTCTGAAATTTTTGTACACCTTGATATTAAAAAAAAAAAAAAATCAGAAAAAAAATCAGAAAATTTCAGAGGAAAAAAAATGACAAAAAATCGGAGAAATTTAGACTGAATTATTTTTAAAAAATAGAAAATTTATACAAAAATGCTAAAATTTAAGCAAATATTCCCAACAACTCAATAAATGTTTTAAAAAATCCAATAAAAGTTTGTGAAAATTCACAAAATGTGTACATCAAAATGCAGAGTTGCTTGCCCCTGCTTCCCCCTCGATTTACATGAATTTTTTTTTCTTCTAAGAAGCGGTTGGAGTTTTGTCTGTGAAGCGAGTGATATTATTGTATCGAAGCATTACGCTGATGTCCTCGGGCCTCGCATAATGTTGCAGAGCGACGCGCTTTCGAGCAGGACTCGAGCACCGAGTCCGCCGAGGCCTCCCCCGAACCCTCGCGCCGGTCGCGACGGGGTAACGGCGCCGCGGGCAATGGGGCCCACCGGAGAGGGATGCCAGCCAGGTAGCGCAAGTAGGTCCCTTTGAGTCCTCTCTGCTCAGCAACAGCCGCCTCACGCGCACGGCTCTGCACGGCCTGGCGCGGCGTGGCCTGGCGTGGCGTGGCGTCCTTCCGATATGGTTTGCTCGGAGCGCCATACTCTGAGGGGCCCTTCACTATGAATTCAAGAGTACACAGATTTTTCTGAATTTTCTGTTAATTGTGATTTTTCATTATTTTTCTGTTTTTTTTTTTTTCCCCTGATTTTTTTCCAATGTTTTCTAATTTATTTATTTTTTTGTTTACTGAATTTTCAACTGATTTTTTACTGATCCTGTTTTAGGGTGTACACTGTTTTTTTTTTTTTTTAGTGAAGGACCTCTCGCCCTACCCTCTTTGTAACATGGCCTTGCTATAATGGCCACACCAGAACCTTATCTCGCTCTGATCGCAAGCTCAATCTCTCTGCAAAAGTGTTAACATGCCGTGGTAGGCGCTCGTAATGTCGTCGCGGCGATGGGAAATTGTAGATTTCAGTCGTTTGAATCTTGCGTGTCTTCCCTCCTCCCCACACCTCACCTCCCTCTCTACCTCTTTCAATAAGTCTTGTTGCATGTTTTTTTTTTTTTTTTTTTTTTTTTTTTTCGCTCAATACCATTCCCCAAATTAGAGCAACGCAATCATTTCATGCTGACTGGCGTTTCTTTGTCAATGAAACGCACTCACAAAAATGCATGGGCATGCCTTGCACAGCATTCGGCTGCCTTATTGAACCGTTTGGAAAAGTGCATGGCAAAGTACGCCGCCCTTCTCGTATTGACAGCGGTCTCCCCTCTCTCTCTCTCCGCAGGCTGCACAAATCGGTGAAGGGTGGCGGCGGTAGTGGCGGCAGCGGCGGCAGCGCGGGCAGTACGGTGCCGCTGGACCCGCCCGCCGCCTTCTCGGACGGCGTGGAGCTGTCGGACGCCGAGTGTGACCGTCGGGACCAGGAGGAGCGCGAGCGCGCGCGGCAGCTGGCCGCCCTCGTGCGGAAGTAAGTCTTTCCGAAGGATCTGGTCTGTCTGTCCGAGCGGGAAACAACTATGATATTTGGTGTACAAACTTTGCAAATTTGTGTGAATCTTCGAGAATTCTTGTGAATTTTAACTCAATTTTTCTGGATCTTTGCTTGAGTTTTACCTTTTTTTTAGTGAATTTTTCTACTTTGTTCTAGATTTTTCTGGATTTTTTCGTATTTTTCTCTGAATTACGCGAGGTGTCCAAAAATTTCAGAGTTGTTTCCCCCTCGGGTCTGCCCCTCGGTCTGCCCGACCGAAACAACACGAGGGTCATACCATACCGTATTGTCCAACCCGTCGGGCTGTTCTTCTTCGTGCTACAGATACCGGCAGAAGCGCGAGCTAAAGCAGGACTTCACCATCCACGTCTGACCCTGGTGGACCGTGGACCTGTCCACGTCCTCCCTTCGTCGCCTGCTGTCCTTTCAGTGACACTAGGACGCCGCCCTGCCTGGAGCTCTAAAAATTCTTCAAGGTTTTATTAAGGTTCCCAAGAGACTGCGCTGTGGTTCGATTTTGCCTGTGATATGCCATGCCTTTTTATACGGGCATGCAAAAAAGAAAGAAAGAAAGAAAGAAAGAAAGAAAGAAAGAAAGAAAGAAAGAAAGAAAGAAAGAAAGAAAGAAAGAAAGAAAGAAAGAAAGAAAGAAAGAAAGAATGAAAGAAGCAGAATGAAAGACGGCACGAGGTGCACTCGAGTACAACTGATCTGTGATGAGGTAGAGACTTTTTTATTTTTATAACCTGTTAAACATAAACTAAATGAAAGAGGTTGTCGTTGTGAAGTGATCAATAATTAAAATCATTGTTAGTAAAATTGGTAAAACGCTTTATGTTAAATTGATGTTAACTAAAGGGTTTTTGTACAGTACAAGGTCACACACAGACACAGATACTTGCCTGTGTCTATACTCATATTGTTACTTTTGCTAATCTCAGCTTCTTGAAAATTTCTTATAAACTCAAAATGATTGACCATCAAATTTTTTTTAAAAATCAAATGCTTATTCTGTGTTTGCCAGATTCGACTAAAACCCAACCGTTTATCCCGTCCTTCTTTTGTGCCTTGTTGACAAATATTTGAAAATGAAAACTAATCAAACCATTCTATGAAATAAACGCGTTTCTGAAAGAAACATGATGTTTTCGCCAAAGACTTCAATTTATATGATTTTGGGTATTTCTCTTGAACTTTTTTCAGAGTTTTCCTTACTACAAACCAACCGGATTTATGGATTTCATTTGCACAATGTTAAACCTACGCTTTATTTGCACAAATTGATACACAAACTTGCAACGCTTTATGCAAATCTAAGCACGAAAAAGGTCGGTAGATACGGAATCCTATTCGCATCGACAATATGTGTGCGAACCGGCAGCTTAGTGGTTAGCATACCAGTCCCCTGCCCTGTCCCAAACCATCTAGGCTGTCGGGACGCTTTTGTCGTGTTCGAATCTCGGTCGACCGCAATTTTTTTTCGCCGATTTTCGGATGATTTCACCCTTGGGGGTTGGTCGGGGGGTGCACTAGAGTCCGCCTGCACAACCCCCGTCAGTTTTAAGCAAATTATTTTTTCCATCAAAATCACTAAAAATGCAAAGGCCTTTGGAAATTTGACAAAAAATCGATAGTCTCAGATCACGCTGAAATTCACAGGGAATCCTCTGTAGGCACTGCTAAACATATATCAGTAGCCAGAAGCACGATACCGTTCTTGTTTAGGGAGAAATTCTGAATCCTATTCGGAAAGGAAAATTCTTCTGCGCGCGCCGGGCCCGTCCAGGCCAGGCCGGCAGACACGGAATCCTTTTCGCATCGGCAAGATGTGTGCGAACCGACAGCCTAGTGGTTAGCATACCCGTCCCCCGTCCCAAACCAACTAGGCTGTCGGAACTAGGTTTGTCGTGTTCGAATCTCGGTCGACCGCAATTTTTTTCCCCCCAATTTTTTGATGATTTCACCCTCGGGGGTTGGTCTGGGGGTGCACCAGAGTCCACCTGGACACGATACCGTTCTTGGTTTGGGAGAAATTCGCTTTTTACGCGATGAAAAATGACTTGTTCAATGGGCGCCTAATGGATAGGCAACCCATTCGACGCCAGCCCGCGCCTGCATGTTTGAGAGAAAATCGTGCGAAACGAGCCGTATTCAACCCGGAGTTCAGAAGAGGCGAGGAGGTAACCTCCTCGAAATCGACGCCTGGTACCAGAATATTTTCGGAATCTATGTGGTGCTTGCAGTGCCGCTGACAGCAGAAGTCTGTGGTCTAGCGGTTAGAGCAGCGGGCACTTGCGCTGACGCTCTTGGGTTCGAACCCGAGTGCCGCAGACATTTTGCTCTTTTCCTTTTGTCTCTGTTATTTTTTTTTAGCAACGGTATTGGGAGAGAAGAAAAACACCTTTTTTCCCTCGAGTTGTTTGATGCTTTAAATAGCTTATCCCCTCGCTGCATCTTTTTGCAAAAAGAGTGACACGGGAAAGATGATTCTTCTGCGCAGTGCGGGGCCCGTCCAGGCCGGTAGATAGGGATTCCTATTCGCATGGGCAAGATGTGTGCGAACCGACAGCCTAGTGGTTAGCATACCAGTCCCCCGTCCCAAACCATCTAGGCTGTCGGGACGCTTTTGTCGTGTTCGAATCTCGGTCGACCGCAATTTTTTTTCGCCGATTTTCGGATGATTTCACCTTTGGGGATTGGTCGGGGGGTGCACTAGAGTCCGCCTGCACAACCCCCGTCATTTTTAAGCAAATTATTTTTTCCATCAAAATCACTAAAAATGCAAAGGCCTTTGGAAATTTGACAAAAAATCGATAGTCTCAGATCACGCTGAAATTCACAGGGAATCCTCTGCAGGCACTGCGAAACATATATCAGTAGCCAGAAGCACGATACCGTTCTTGTTTAGGGAGAAATTCTGAATCCTATTCGGAAAGGAAAAGTCTTCTGCGTGCGCCGGGCCCGTCCAGGCCAGGCCAGCAGATACGGAATCCTTTTCGCATCGGCAAGATGTGTGCGAACCGACAGCCTAGTGGTTAGCATACCCGTCCCCCGTCCCAAACCAACTAGGCTGTCGGAACGCTTTTGTCGTGTTCGAATCTCGGTCGACCGCAATTTTTTTCCCCCAATTTTTTGATGATTTCACCCTCGGGGGTTGGTCTGGGGGTGCACTAGAGTCTACCTGGACACGATACCGTTCTCGGTTTGGAAGAAATTAGCTTTTTACGCGAGGAATAGTGAATTGTTCAAACGGCGCCTAATGGATAGGCAACCCATTCGACGCCAGCCCGTGCCTGCATGTTTGAGAGAAAATCGTGCGAAACGAGCCGTATTCAACCCGGAGTTCAGAAGAGGCGAGGAGGTAACCTCCTCGAAATCGACGCCTGGTACCAGAATATTTTCGGAATCTATGTGGTGCTTGCAGTGCCGTTAACAGCAGAAGTCTGTGGTCTAGCGGGTAGAGCAGCGGGCGCCTTCGCTGACGCTCTCGGGTTCGAACCGGAGTGCCGCAGATATTTTGCTCTTTTTCTTTTTAAGCGGTCTCAGCACCGCTTCTAGCGCTACGTCGGCTGGGGCGGGGAGCGTGTCGTCGTGGTCGTCGTGGTCGTCGTTCGGGAATGGTCGTCACTGTGACGTCACGCCTCCCCCCTCCACGCTCTGTCCCCACTCGTCTAGTCTGTTCGTGTGTCGTGTTCGTTGCTCGGCCCGGCTCGGCCCGACCCGGCTCCCCCCGGCCCGGCTTGGCTCCGGGTAAAAAAATGTCAGGAACCACAAAATATCAGGTCTGATATGTAGGTTTTGAAGTTGTATCGAGATTATGTGACGCATAAACTAATGTGGTCTGTCCGATGTCAGCTAGTTTTTGTACAATGAGGACCTTGCCCCGAATGGCGGAGCGTAGTGGGAACCATAACAAAGCACCATAACCCATAATGTAAACTAGTTTAAATCTAGTTTTATATTCAATTCTAGCATAACTCTGTTAAAAAAATGGTGTGTATTAGGGCTGCACATACATTCGGATCATTTTAAATTACAAAATATCAGGTCTGATATGTAGGTTTTGAAGTTGTATTGAGATTATGTGAAGCATAAACTAATGTGGTCTGTCCGATGTCAGCTAGTTTTTGTACAATACTGGGCCCATCACTATCACTCATTTGTAGTAATTTTATTTCATCTCCCTATCTCTTAAATAATAAAGAACCTTGTTTAGAATACACAAGTTTGGGTGCAGGCAGCAGAATTAGTGAAACTGATATCATTTGATAGGTATCATTTATTATACACTTGGTGACGGCAAACCGTGGATTTAATATATATCATATACTCTTACCGAAACTATTGATGCTGCTGTACTGAGATGTTTTATAAATCCTAAGGGTAATATAGAGAACTATTTTAATTTCTTCTCCGTATTCTAAATAAAAAAGTACCTTCGTTTTAAACACAGAAGTTTGGGTGCAAGCTGCAAATTGATATCATTTGATAGGTATTACTTATTATACACTTGGTGACGGCAAACCGTGGATTTAATATATATCATATATTCTCACCGAAACTATTGATGCTGCTGTACTCAGATGTTTTATAAATCCTGAGGGTAATATAGAGAACCATTTTTAGCAATATTAAAGGACTGAAAGATTCAAATTGAAATTTCATTCAGATCATGTGAAGCGTAGAATACAGTGTTCGGTCGAATGTCAGCTAGTGTGTTGTGTATAATATTGGTCCGATTACTGATTTGATGCAAATTTATTTCTTCTCTGTATTCTAAATAATGAAGTACCTTTGTTTTAAATACACAAATTTGGGTGCAAGCTGCAGAATTATTTAAATTGATATCATTTGATAGGTATTATTTATTATACACTTGGTGACGGCAAACCGTGGATTTAATATTTCTTCTCTGTATTCTAAATAATAAAGTACCTTTGTTTTAAATACACAAATTTGGATGCATGCTGCAGAATTACTTAAATTGATATCATTTGTTAGGTATTATTTATTATACACATGGTGACGGCAAACCGTGGATTTAATATATATCATATATTCTCACTGAAACTATTGATGCTGCTGTACTGAGATGTTTTATAAATCCTAGGAGTAATATAGAGAACCTTTTTTAGCAAAATATTATATACTCTTGCCTATTTCAGTCTAGCATTTGAGGCCTATTAATCAGCTTTAGACATTTTAGTCTACATATTTAGCAAGTATACATATACCAGACAAATTTTAGATTTTCCGTGAAAAATCTATTCAAGTCGTTTGTATCTTAGAATTTTGTTATCATCTGGCCTATTTTTTTAGCGCTCCCTTCTGGTTTGGAAAAGCTTGAGAGCGGGCTTTGGTGTCTGTTTGTTTGTTTGTTTGTTTGTCTGTATGTTTGTTCCACTCCAAGGAGTTGCTGTAGAGAGTCGAAATTTTTGGGGGTATTTTGAGGGTCACTCCTGGACACCGAAAGGCCTGTTTCAAATCCTGCCAACCCTCATTAAGGCACTGAAAAAAAAAAAATTAAAGTTCTACAGTAATGGGAAAAAAATTTATCGGGAAAATTTCATGAGCTCGTAACGGGTATGTCGACGAGTTAGGTTTCTCTAGGTCAAAATTTTGCCCGTTTTGCTGTATCTTCTACCGTTTTGGGTCGGCTCAGCCACCCACCGTTTTTGCGATTAAGGGCGTAACTGGCCGGTACAGTGTAATAAATAGGCGAAAACGGTCCAATTCTAATTTTGTCTAACCCAGCTGACCCGCACATCGCCAGAACCGTCTCGACGGTGGCTCATTGATGCCGCCCAACGTTTTCAGCGATTTCCCAAAATATCTCTGGGAGCTGAGTTACGCCCCTCCGGAAAGGGCCTAAATCACGATATTGGCGTAATTTTAGTTTTGGAGACGCCCCCATCTTCCCGCACCTCTCAGGAATCGTCTGGACGCGGCCAGAATAATGGCGCACACCATTTTTGTTCCAGGGGCCCAACTGGCCGGTACACTGTAAAAAGGGGGAAATTGGTGCGATTTTCAAGTTTCTCTAACCCCATCGATCCGCCCGGAACCGGATTTTCAAGTGCAGTTCAATGACGCAGACCATTTCCCTCGGAAAAGGGCCTAAACCACAAGTACACTATAAAAACCGACCAATATTGGTCCAGTTTTCAACGTTATTCGACCATATCGACCCGCACCTCTCCGGAACCGCCTTTTCGACTCCAGGTCAATGCTGCGAACCGTTGTCCTTGAAAACAGGCTTAACTCGCTAGTACACTGTAAAATCCGACCGAAATTGGTCCACTTTTCCACTATATCCATCCTCATCGATCCGCACCACTCCGGAACCGTCTTTTTAAGTGCAATTACTCGAAACGGACAATTTTCAAAAAAAAATTACGTCTGCTAAATGGGGAAAACTTTTTACATAATTAGAATTTGTAACGTTGTACAACCTACTTTGACTGACGTTAGTTTAACTGTTTAACTAAACTTTGGCAGTCTCAAGTATCGAACCACAATTTACACCCACTAGAATAACGTATGTGAATATATTTGTCGTAAACCTTTTCGTTGGTTCATTTTAAGGATTCTGAGACCGCTTCGATACATTTTGATGTATAGGAATGTTTTTTTCTCTGTTTTAGCAACGGTATTGGGAGAGAAGAAGAATACCTTTTTTCCCTCCAGTTGTATGATGCTTTAAATAGCTTATCCCCTCGCTGCATCTTTTTGCAAAAAGAGTGACACGGGAAAGATGATTCTTCTGGCTTGGAATCAATTAGCTTTTTACCCGATGAGAAGTTCATTGTTATTTTTGCGCCTGATGGATTAATATATTATAACATAAACATAAGCATCCCTTTTCATGCCAGCTTGTTTGGCTTCAAATAAGGCAGATCCTTTCCTTTACATAATTAGTTTTCTATTCTTTCCCATTCGTTTTGGAGGGTTTGTGTTATTTTGGTTGGGGACTCGGTTTGGGAGCACTTTTGAGTCCCCCCCCTTTTCCCAATCCACTCCAATTCAAAATATTTTGGTATTTTGGGGGCGGATTAAAATTTGTGAAATTGCAAAGGTTCTGGAAAACAGCAAATCCTTTTTTTCTTTAAAAAATATCAGCTTAATTTTTCAGGAAATATAACAATTAAAATTAAAAAACGAGCACTATGAAAATCAAAACATATAATATGTAGAACTGAGTCTACCAGTAAGAAGTCTTTAACAGACCTAAACAATATACACTTAATGTTAAGGGCAACAATTAAAAACTAAACAGATTTTGTAGAGGGTGTCTTAGGGTCCCGGAAGCACATTAGCTGAAGTCGCATCCTTGATCTGAAGTTATTCAGAACGTCCTCTACATTTCTGTAAAATTTAAAAATAAAACAATGACTTTCCTGCAATACAATAGATTGGTCTCAACACTTTGTTGTACTAAATTTACCTTTTCCCTTGTGCATCACTTAGTCGTGGAATAGCTTCCAATGCTTCTTCAAAAAATGCCCTGAAAAGCAAAAACAAAATAAATTTCTAATAAATCAGTAAATTTCAAAATTTAATTTGATTTTTAAAAAAAGGGGACTGTACATGGAATTAATTAATTTCACAAGTATAAACAAAAAGAAAAAAGGTGAGTACTTACTCGGCAGTTGGTGTAGAATATACTGTCACAGCCTCTCGAATAGCAGCAATATCTGCACAAGCTTGTTGAGTCCCATGAACATTAAATTTTTTGTCCAGACAAACCATAAGTCTTGCAAGTTCCTCAGCTACTGTTTCAACTAGCTGGGGAAGAACCCTCCAGACTAAACATGGCGATATGCTATGCACCTTAACAAAGACAATTTTATTAAAAATACCTCAGTCAAAATAGTAGTACTAAACAAAATACAACTTTGGCTATACCTCTGCATGAACACTAATAAGGTTAGTTAGAAGTTCTTTGACATAGGGTCTCACATCTACTGGTTTTAAAGCAGTGTGCCAGTTGAAGTTGCCAATGTACATGGATGGTTCAATGGTCCCTACTAATGGGTCAGAACGTTGCTCAAGATATGCATCCAAGACTCTCTGGTCCAGTTCTGCCAGAGATTTTCTGACGGCAGCGAGTGGACCGGTTTGAGCAGGAAGCTGATAGCGGGCAAACAGATCGGCAATTCGAGGCAGGAGAATAGACCTTGTGTACTCAATGTTACTAAGAACACTTAACAAGCGTTGTTCCCAAGCCTGGAAGGAAAGAAAAGAAAATTGAAAGAAAAAAAGGAACAAAGCCATTGGGAAGCAAAATTTTGCAATAGACAGATTTATAACACTCACGGGTCCACTCTCTTTGTCCTTGCCTCGTCCTTTGTCAAGAGCTGAGTCAGTCCCTCGAACTTGATATATGGCTGGTGATCCAATCATTTGTGAAACTCCTGGAGATTCACCTGCCATTGCATCACTTCCTAGAGCTAATTTATCCAGAACCTGAAATATAGTAACACTACAATAGTAACAAATAAATATGTAAAGCTTTATTTCATAGTGCTTTTTTTTTTTTTCTTCATTTGCCTCTTACTTCTACAAAACCAAGTAACATATTTTGTATAAGAGTATTAAGGTCTCTTTGTACAACGTCTGAGTCAAGCAGCAAGGTCTCTCTCTGTTCTGCTAATAAAACAGAGTCTTTGGCTAGCTGTAAGGCTTCAGCTACAACTCTTTCACACTCAGCAGGCTAAAAGAGAAAGTCATTACAAAGTTAAACGGTACTCCACTGTAAAAAATAAAAAGTTGACACTTGACTTGATATCACCCACCAAGTGTGTAATACCACCATGTTCACCATCAAATTGGATATTCCAAGATTCTTGAGTATGTAAATTTCGGATCGACTCCCCAGCCTGCTTCAAAAGAGTACTCATACAATGCACTCTGCAAGAGAGGAAAATATAACTATTAAACAAATGCACAGAAAACGAAAATTTTGTACTAATGTAAAGAGTAATAATTAATAATTACCGAAGATCAAATATAAGGCTAGCAACAATATCAAGTGCCTCACTTGGTAAATCAAGACGAATAAGGGAGGAGTATGCGTGACGAAGAGCTCTAAGGCAATGAGGTAGCCATGGCCCTAATCCCTCCATTCCTTTAGAGTGCCAAACACCATAGCTAGCTCGTTCAGCCGCTGATGTTTTTACTAAAGTGTGTGGCATAAGTGCAGCACGAAGTAGCCCAGAAAAGAGTGAAATGGCTGCCAGCACCAGTTTCTTTGGAAACAGGAAATATTAGAAATTAAGCATGGATTATGCATGGATACCTCTTGTGTTCTGCAGTAGTTTCTACCTTAAAATCCTGCTGTCTGCCAGGAACCACTGTCACCTGAAGCTCTCCAGTAAAATATGCCTGACCAAGTTTCCAGAAATCAGGAAACCGCTCTGAGATTGCGTCAGCTAGTTCTTCAGTTAGTAGAACCCTAGCAGGCACACTTGTCTGGAACAATGGTTTAATTTAATAAATATCATGGGGAAATATGAAAAATTGCAACTTCAATTTAAAAAAAAAAAAAAATTTACCTGCCAGTCAGAACTTTGATTAGATGAGCTGGTACTTTTTTGTTTGCTACTTTTAGGAGTTTTGCCTATTGAAAAGAAAATTGAAAAATTCACAAAATGAATTAGATGGATTATTAAAGATTTCATTAAAACTAAAACAAACCTCCTTCTTCCAAAGCTGCTTGTTCTTGGGCAAGGTTTGTATCTCTGCAATGGATCATGGTAGTGGTAAGATGCCGTGAATGGCAAGTTATTGCATCCCATGCAGGGTCACCGCCTTCTTCTAGATGAACTAAATTTCTGAAAAAATTAAATTAAATTAAAACAGATAAGCATTTGCAATCTCTCAATTAAAATAAGACAAACCTTATAAGTTTTTTTTGAGCCTCAAGAGTGGTTGGAGCCTCTTCTAAACGGTGATGAAGGAGTTTACGCAACTGAGCAATCCTTAACTCTACTTCAGCAAGAACTTTTTTGAACACCTGGATGCATTCAATTAATTAATTGACTAATTAATTAATTAGAAACCATGCAACAGTAAAAGAAAACTCAATTTGATAGCATTCAAACTTTGACATTGAAAAATACTAACAAGCACATCTGTATTGCCAAACAAATTAATAACACGAGCATAATCATTGATTACAGCATCATAATCCCCCTTCTTTATATTTTTTTCAATAGCTCCAGGAAGACCAAACAAAAATCGAAATCTTTGCAGAACTGCAAGTGCACTTCTAGTAGCATCAGCACGTTCACGCCGTGAAAGAACATCTTCAAATAATTTGTTAGCCTCTAACATAGATTCTGAGGAAGAAAAAAATTAAATGATTGAATGAAAGCTCTAGACTGAGTACTGTAAAATCTGATAGAAAGTTTTTGAACCTTTGATAGCTTCTTCCAGTTTAACTGTAGGGTCCTGGCCCTGTTTTTCAACATCTTCCTCAAAGCGCTCTTTCAGCTGAGCTAAGGTATCCAGCTGCTCCATTACTGAGCCAACATTCGACTAAAAGTAAAAAGAACATTCAAAGCATTTCATTAATATTAATATGTTTTGGTTCACCAGAAGTTTAAAATTAAAAAGCAAGTTATTACCTTAATGAAAGACAGCTGTCCCTCTTTTTGGCCATCAACTTTCCGTCTCAAGAAAGCAAGCCCAGCACGCAGGTCATCAAATGGCGTGGCATGGTGTCTTTCCAAAAGAAACCAGCCAGCTGCAAAATTCTCTGAGGAGAGGTCTCCTGATCCTCCAGGAAAAAGTTTATGGAGGCCTTCTTCTGGAAACTTTTGTCTGATTAAGAAAAATATGATAGAAAGTATTATTAGATCTGAAACACTATAATGAATGAGAGTAGCTACACACTGACAATAATGGAGCAAATCGTACTCACTCAACTCCTTCAATAGAAATTCCCAGAGGATCATCGTGTTGGTACGTTGTTGGTGTCAAACCTCTGCGACCCCACCACATTTTGCGGAGAGGAGCCTCCTCCACCCACACAGCACTTTCTTTCATTGGTCCTATCATTTCATGGTACCCTCTGAACTCAACGGTTGATGTACCTCTTCCACCAGAACGAGTAGTTACAACAATTTCTCCTTTCCCTTTCCCAGGACCGGACCTTGCAATAATTTTGTTTGGAGATTTCCATTCCGCTGAGAGTAGGCAGTCGCAACCACAAATAGTAAGGCCTAAAGAACAAGTAGGGATGACAGGGTAAAGAGGAATAACACACAGAACTCCAGAAAACTGCTTTTCGAGCTGCTTCACGTGGATAAATGCAGGCACATACCACACAAATCCTGTGGCGTTTTTCCCAGGAATTCTCCACGAACAGTGACTCGGGTTCCAGGAGGGCCTTCTTTAGGTGACACCCCAGTTACGATGGGAGGAGGACCCATCGTAACCTCTTTTACGATCACACAAAAAACGAAAGTAAAAATTACTGGAGGAACTGAATGGTCATCGCTTTAAGAGCTTTTGGCTTCACACTGGTAGTAGATTGCTAGTAACATATCAACATTTCCTTGTGTTTGAACACGACAAAAACATACAGATTAAAGAATGACAGTTTCAGAACGTCAGTTTTCGGGATGCCACCAACTAGTATGGAAAATTTGTTAGGAAAAAACTTGGTGTTGGTTTCTTCTCACTTTTGGTTCCATGAATCGAGTTTCTCGTAAAATAGAATTAAATAAAAAAAAATTATACATTCTTCAAATATGGTTTCATTTATGATTTACGACTTCTGTCATCACTGTTTATTCCAGCACAATTTTAGAATAGAGTTTTGAACTTCCTAGAAAAATTTTCATATACAGAGAATGAAGGCCTGAGCCGCCTGAGCCTTCTATTATTCGATCTCTACACTTGCCTCCCTTCTGCTCCCTTCCCTCTCAGGGTTGCCAGACCGGGCGATTTTGCGCCCGCCGGGCGATTTTTGGTGTCTCCGGGCGCACTCGGCGCAGCCGAATGCGCCCGGGCGATTTTCGGGCGCATTTTTTTCTGTCGGGCGATTTTCGGGCGATTTTTGCGTTTTTTGGTATTTTCGGGCGATTTTCGGGCGATTTTAGCCGTGTTTCGTATCCACACCTTTGCCGGAAATGTTCAGTCTGTTCACGTCGGACATGTACACTTACGAACAGTAAGAAAGGGGGTTTGCTAGCGGGGATGATGATAAGGGCTGGGGAGAAATCAATGTATTTTCTCTTATTGAAGACGGAGTGGAAATTCTTGATGTGTAAATAAAAAGTTAGTGCACTATTTTACTTACTTACATAAACATTTATAAATTTGAACTATTTTTCTAATTTTCTGGGCGATTCCGGGCGATTTTAAAAGACCCCGGGCGATTCCGGGCGATTTTGAACGGCCGCGGGCGATTTCGGGCGATTTCATTGGCTGCGCGGGCTCGGGCGCACTCGGGCGCATTCGGCGCCCGACTCGGGCGATTCCGACTCGGCCGGGTCTGGCAACCCTGTTCCCTCTCTCTAGCAGAACATTTTAGCTGGCATCCTCCCTCGTTGGCAATAAGGTTAGAAACACTTGTCAAGATGGTTCAATGTAATGTTGAAAATTTCAACAAAATCAGTAAAAGCTTTAATATTCAAAACCCCAACAAGTTTGATATTGAAAAAGTATGCTGTTGTTTACTTTAGTTTTAGTCCGAAAATGTTACGTTGTTTCTATTGTATCAAGGAAAATAATTTTCCATTTTCAGATTCCAATTTTACTGAATCAAACTCATGATGGTAGTCTATCCGGATTTTCTTCTGGGTTAGTCATGCTTGCCAAGAAGAGTAATCAACAACATCTCTTGGGTAACTCTCTGGAGGAGCAGGCACTGGTTCGACAGTGGTTAGACTACGCTGTTACCACTGCTAATTATGTTGATGTTCCCAATGTATCAAGACAAGTGCTGAAGGCAAGCTGTCAGATACACCTTTTCTTTTCTTTTTTCTTTATAGAATATCGTACTGCAGATTAGCATAACTGTTAAAGTCATTCTGTTTTAGGACATCAACACCTCTCTATCAGAGCATACATATCTTGCTGGCAATTTCTGTTCATTGGCTGATATTGTTTATTACCACCTTCTATTTCAAGTTGTTGTAAGTGTTTTTGTAAATATTGGGAAAGTGATGAAACAAAACATTTATTTACTCACTTTCCTTTTATCATTTAATTTGTTTTATCGTTCATAATTCACATTTTGTGTACTTGTTGCAGGTTAGCCTTACATTCCAAGAAAAGGAGCAGTTCATGCACTTGTCAAGGTGGTACAGCAATCTTCAACAAAATGGTGCTATACGAGGGTCGAATCCTTTGTTGACGTTTAGCCGAACTCTTCTTTACTAAAATTTTATGTTTTAATTTTTACCTTAATGTCTCTTGACACAACCAGTGGAATTATTTAATTTCTTAATGTATGAATACTGTTAAAAGAAGTTTTGTGAAGATAAGTCTGATCACATTAAACATAGGTTCATGCAAAGTTGTGTGGATTTTCTGTACAACATGTTGCAAAAATACTTCCATGAAATTTATTCAAATACCTTCTCTATTTTCATCCTTGCTGTTATTTTTATCCACTTAGGCTGACTTAATGCTGTTGAAGTTTCCTACTTTCAATATTCTTGGAAGGCATAGAAGACTTGATTTCTCTTGGAAAATGATTAATGTGATATTCTTGGTTTATTTGGCACGTACAAATAGTCCCAGGAGTAACAATACCTCTTCAAGTAAACAAATCTAATATAAGCTTTAATTGCTCTGAATCACAACAAAGTCAACATTATGTATGTATCAGGGTCATTGATCACACTAATTTAAGATATTGTGTGCCCATGAATAATGATAAAATCTTGACTTTAAAGTCATCTGTTTTACACACTTCATCAGTGGAAACAAAAATGGTAACATACTGATTGAAACACTCAAAACACTTAAAATTTAGGATTTGGAGGGAAGGCAGTCTACCTTTATTACTTCAGTCCAGATACAATAATTTTCATATTCTAGTTGCATCATCCCGTCTGATATTGAATTATTGCTGTGGGTTGGCACCAAATTGTGACTAAATTATTAAAGAATTAAATGATTGCAAACAAAACTCTGCACTGCACCTCTACCCCCCTCCCCCAGAAATAAATAGAATTTTAAAAAGATGATGCTAGATGGAAGGCCTTCAACACCTTGATGCGGCTCCTTCCCCCTCACATGGGCTTGATGTTAGTGTTGTGCTTGATGCCGATGACGCATTCCTCGCCCACGGCCGTCATCACCGTGCACAGGAGCTCCTTGCCCGCGTCGAACTCGGCCTTGAGCTGGGCGCCCAGCTCGCCGTCGGGCATCTTGAGGTCCTCGCGCAGCTCGCCGCTGTCCGACATGAGCGAGAGGTACCCGTCGTCCGAGATGTCGGTGAGCTGGTACTCCTCGCGCTTCACGTTGGGCACGTCCATGTTGTGGGTGGACGGGCAGATGTCCTCGTACTTGCGGCCGGTGAAGATGTCGATGCCCACGAGGTGCACCTTGGCGTGGCCGTGCTTGCCCGTCTTGGACGTGGACATCTCCACCACCTTGCAGGGCCGGCCTTTGAGCATGACGAACCCGTTCTTCCGGAGCGCCGAGCACTGCAGCGGGTAGGTGGCCGACGCCCCGGAGTCACCCGACTCGAACTGGACGTCATCCATGTCGACGGGGCCGGACGCCATCGTGCGCGCCCGGGTGGAGTCCAAGGCCACGGTGTCCGGTCCGGTCCGGTCCCTCGGCCCACCGCGCCCGCGGCTCGGCCCGAACCCACGCTACGGCGAGGCGAGGCGAGGCGCGGTGAGGAGAGGTGAGCCTGGCCCCACGCTAGGGGTGGACTGGGCTCAGCGTCCCGTCCCGTCCCGTCCGCTTCCAGCCCAGACCCCCGGGCCCCCCGCCCCCGGGCCCCCGGCACGACGCCCAGGCGCCGCCGTAGCGCGCGCGCGCCCCCCGTGCCCCGCGAGCCCCGCGCACACAGGGCGCGCGCGCCGCGGCGGGGGCGCAGAGGGGGCGCAGCCTCCGCACACGCACTATACGCCACCGCTGGTCTGGCCGCCGGGTTGCCTAGCGACGCGGCGCGCGCACCACCCCCTGCTCTGCGGATGCTGCTGCTGGCCGGGGCCGGGAGTCCTCCCCCCTCCACGCCGCCGAGAAGGGGCTAGTCGGTCCATGATGCTGGCGGGCGGCCGCCCCCGCCCCCGCCGCCCCCTCTCCATCCCCCGAGCGTGGCGACCTCCGCTGCGGCGTCGCGGCGTGCCCAGTCGGCTCCTCTCCAGGGCGCAGCGCGGAGGGGACGCGTGGTGAAGGGTCGCAACAGCGCAGCGCGTCGCGGGTCGGACTTCGGGTCGCGGGCTTTGGGTCGGGTCGGGGCGGGTCGGGTTGGGGCGGGCGCGGCCGAGGCGCCATGGCTGCACCAGCAGATGCACCGGGCGCTAGGCTGGCCGCGGGGGTGAGCACATCGGCCGCTGACAGATCTCGCAGCAGCCCAGCGCGGCCGTCGGATTCCGAGAGTCGGTTTTGTTCACGTTTTGTCTATCTGTCCTTGTCGCACTCATGGGGCGAAGCCCAAAGGAGCAAGAGAGAGAGGACACAACGAACCGCTTTTCGGAGTCGGACGGCAGTCCAGCCCACGCCTGACACGACGCGCGTTGCAATGTTTTGCAGGGGCCGAGGCGACGCTGGGGGTGGGGGTGGCAGCGGGGGCGGGCACTGGAGGGCCGCGGCGGCGGTCTGGGGGCGGCCCTGTTGCTGCCTCCCCCGCCGCCGCTGCTGCTGCTGCTACTGCTGCTCCTGGGCCTCGCCAGCATCACCCCCTCCACGGAGGCGGCTGCCATCATCATGAAGCGCAGTTTCAACGATCAATCCGTACGGGGCTACCTGACAGAGGTGGGTCGCTGGCGTCGCTGGACGCGTGTCGTGTGGCCCCTCCACCTCCACGGCCTCCGTGACTTGGTGGAGCGGTCGGGCCCGCTGCAGCGGCTGCAACGCGCCGCGGTCGATATGCCCAGTGCATTGTGACGCTATAGGGCCGGGCTGAGGCGTGTCTCTAGCTGTCTCTCTCTCTCTCTGTGCATTCCAGCGCGCGTGCTGGTGGAACGAGATCTGCAAGGAGGAGTTCCAGACGCAGTTCCGGTGCAAGTGCCCCCAGTGGTCGTATTGCCGATCGCCGGGCCGCTACTACAACGCGTACTGCACCGTCACCGGGACGGGCTACATCTGGACGCAGCCCGGCTGGGGCGGTTCGTCGGCGGCCGCCGCGGCCTCCGTGGCGGGCACCTGAGTGAAGAATCACGTGTGCGTGTGTGAGCGAGCGTGTGTGAGTGAGAGAATGAGAAAGTGTGAGTGAGTGTGACAGTGAGGCGAGGAAAAAGAGATTGGACGTGAAACGTGCAAGCGGAGTGAATGACAACGGGAGGAGAAGATAAGAAATAAGTGTGTATGGAGTATTGGTCCTTCGAGGAGTACATGCACTGCCCCTTACTGCCTAGGCTGATCGAAAGCCACCTCGTAGATCACGAAGACATTTCGAGATTCTCAAGGACTCTAGAACTGATTCGTAAAAGTGATCCGTTTACGGATAGACCGTCGTCTATAGCTAATGTAGTATTTTAAATAAAAAGGTTAATGCCAAAGGCCGATGCAATAGTTTTGTAATAAGTTATTGTACTACAATGGGCAGGACCATTGCTGCCTCTTCTTGATAAAAATAAAACCGAGAGATCATGTCCGAACAACGTCTAATTTATTCCCCGAGTCACCTATGCTCATGCATCCTCCAGCGGTGAGCGGTACTTAGCGCGCCGTGCCGGTAGGCAACCCAACCTGCACCCGTGCGCCCGTGCGGCCCACCCCGGTGTCCGCGGGCGCTCCACGCAGAGATGTGCGCGGCAGCAGGGGTCTGTCACTTAACATACCTTTCAACATCACAAATATTAGCACGTAACAAATAATAATGTTGTTATTGAAAGTTGCTAAATAACTTCACAAATAATAAAAAACGAAAGAAATGTTAAAGTTGACTGAATATGATTAGGGCAGGCAGTCTCACGCGCACACCAAATTTCAGGGTACCTAACATTTGAAATCAAAATTTAACATTAAAACACAAAAAGAAATTCTTATAATTTAAATTTTTCTATTAGCTTTAATCCTTTAAGTTTTGATAAGTTACCGGCACCGGCCCTTGCGCGGCAGGGGTTTCTTTCGCCCGCGAGCCCAGCGCAGCGGAGGGGTTGGACCTGTTGTCGTGGAGCGCGGCGGCGCGGGTGAGGTGTTCGTGAGATATATTAGGGTAGGCTGGTGGGGTGGGAGGGTGCTCAATGAGGACCAGTTTCCGGATGAGGTGGCCGGCCAATCCGTCCTTGTCGCACTCATGCGGCGCGGCCCTCCTGCCTTTCTCAAGGGCGCCACCATAGGTGCGACAAGGACGGAGGAACGAGAGCGATCTTCGGAATCAGGCGGTGCAGGAGGTTGCGGGTGAGGTGGCCCGTGAGAGAGGGCAGAGGGCGTCCCCTCCGCAGCGGTAACTCTTCCCACCTCCCCGCCCCGGCCCGGAGGTTTAACGAGGACATGCGGATGACCCCAGAGAGGGCGCCACCGGTCGAGCGCCGCGGCGGCGGGAGGCGGGCGGCGGGGGCGGGGGCGCATGCGCGGCGCCGGAGGGCGGTGGGCGGTGGGCGGGAGAGCAGTGGCGCCGCCGTGGCCCACCCGCGGCCTCTCCGCGAAGCTCGGCGATCAGGGGGCGGAAAGGGCCGTGCGCAGCGCCCAGCAGGCAGGCAGGCAGGCAGCACGAAAACAAAGATGGCGAGGAAACGGCGCTGGGGCCTGGCGGCCCCGCTGACCCTGGCGCTGCTGCTGGCGCTGCTGGCCGCCAGGGACGCCGCCGAGGCCCGGGCCATCAACAACGTCCACGACCTCAGCTCGGAGCTGTATTCGGAGATCAGGGAGCTGATGCAGCGCGCCCTGCACCAGGTGAGTGCACCTCGGACACGGTGGCAACCACCAGGCTGGTGAGGTTCTCCCCCGGGGCACGGTGGAGGCCGTGGCCGAGGCCGTTGGGCCGTGTCAGCCGCGGTGCCCAAGTGCTGTTGCCTCGGCCCGCAGGCCGCGGGGTCTCACCGGGCCGCCCCGCGGGCCGTGGGTAAACATATGGCCAGGCTCTCGCGCGGGGGAACCTGCGCGCCGGCCCCCGCCGCGTAGCGCCACTGCGCAGCGGGCGGGCCGCGGAAAATTCAAACGGAGCGCTGACCACATTGTGGCCACCGGCGGCCTCTTTGCCCCGCAGCGCGACGAGGCCGTGCCCTGCCTGGCGGAGCAGCTTGGCGCCGCCCCCGCCCCGGCGCACCCCCGGCTCGTGCCCAGCTGGCCGCTGCACGGGCCGCCCCCGCTGGGCCAGGTGGCCGGCGTGGCCGTCGCGCTCAACGGCTTCCCCGTCGTGTTCCACCGCGGCGCCAGGGTGTTCAACAGCCAGTCAGTATTTGTTATATATTTTGTTAATCTTTTAGATAAACTAGAGAGCGAGAGTTGTTGTCCTCCGCAAGCACTAACGTAGTTTTTCCCCGTCTATCTCTCGCCGGCCAGATCGTTCAACGAGTCGCACCACTTCCAGTTCGTGGACGAGGGTCCCATCCCAGAGGACACCGTGCTCACCCTCGACCCCGACAACGGTGACGTGCTGACCGGCTGGGGCCGGGACCTGTTCTACATGCCGCACTCCATCACCATCGACAACCGAGGCAACACCTGGCTCACCGACGTGGCCCTGCACCAGGTCTTCAAGGTGCGCGACGGCCCTCGTACAAGCTGCATCGCCGGAACACAGGGCGAAATGGGCTCCGAAAAATTACAACTCTTGGCGATGAACTTTATTGCTGAAATTATCCGAAATTCTCGTGTTGCAGTTCGCGCCGGGATCCACAAAGCCCAGCCTCATCCTCGGCCAGGCGCTGGCCCCCGGCCCGGGCAAACACCAGCTGTGCATGCCGACGGACGTGGCCGTGGCCTCCACCGGTGAGGTGTTCGTCGCGGACGGCTACTGCAACTCGCGCGTCCTCAAGTTCGACCCCAACGGCGTGCTGCTCAGGCTCTACCCCCAGGGCGACGGTAGGTCCCAGCCCAGGCCCAGCCCGCCAGCAATAATCAGAAACGATCCTATAGGATAAACCGAGGGATCTTTCACAAAAAAAAAAAGTTATCGATGCACACCGTAAAATAAAATCAGTTTAAAAAATCAGTTAAAAATCAAAACAGAAAAATCAGAACAATCTGTGTACGCTTGAATTTTTTGTGAAGGACCTCTCGGGATAAACACAGTAAGGGTAAAGCGGACTGCGTGTGCGCCTGCCCACTAGGCAACGCCTCAGCACAAGTGCATGCATATTGCCTAGTAGGCAAGCAGGGGCAGCCATGCACTGCGTTTAGGCTTCTTTACTGCCGCGCGCCTATCGCACTTCTCTCCGTATATATCTCTTTCCATCTTACATACACACACACACACACACACACACGCGCGCGCGCGCGCGTGGGCAAGCAGCTCACCGTACTAACAACGACAGGTTTCAGGTAATGGCTCCTATTTTACGTCGGCGGGGTAGTTTCAGTATTAGGCTGACCGGCCGTCCGGCCAGCCGGCACCTCATTTCACGGTGTTTGTTTTACCGCTTCAGGTGTCGAGTTTCAAGGTCACGCCCCTCCCCTCCCCCTCCCCCACACGCGGCTTGTCTCTGCGCAGCACACAGCCCCGCAGCGCACTGCACACCGGCCGTAGCGTGGACCTACTTATCCCACTCGGAGCCCTGCGTTGGGAAGCCAGAATGATCCCTCTTCTTGTCGAACGTCGAGAGATAGTGATCGTCGGGGGGCCGAACCCGCAGCAGGCGCGACCCGGCCCGGGCCGGCCGGCCGGACCGCAGAGCAGCTGCACACTAGGACGGCTAATGAGGCAGAAAACCTACCTCATTTTTTGGACCGAGGACCGCGCTGGGGCCGAGGCGAGGAGGGGAGGGGAGGCGAGGCGAGGCGAGACTACCTCTGCCCTCTGGAAACGCAAGTGTGTACTTAAATGCAGCACTGTTCCTCCAAAGGCAATGAAAGTACTACCTTTTGTGGCAGTGCCCCTGCAAAGGCAATAAGACAAAAGTAAGACCTTTCCAGCGGCAATGAATCGCTCATTGCCGCTTCAAAGGCAGTATTCATTGCCAATTTTGGCAATGAGCGGAAGTCAGTTTTTGAATTTTCTCTAAGTTATTGGCATTTCAGTCATTGCCACATTGTGGCATTGAAGTTTCATTGCCAAATATTCGGCATTTAAGGTTCATTGCCTAAATATCGGCAGTGGAGGTTCATTGCCATTATGACGGCAGTGACGGTTCACTGCCAACCAGCCGGCAATGATCGTTCACTGCCTAAAGGTCGGCAATAATGTATTGAGAAAATGCAGCAATGAATGAAAAAGTGAATTAATTTTAAGTTACTTTCAGAACATTGCCGATGGGCTGGTATTGAACACTGCCATTGGGTTGGCAATGATCGGTTCATTGCCGCTGCAAAGGTCTTACTTTTGTCTTATTGCCTTTGCGCCGGTCATTGCCAAAAAGGGCTTCATTGCCACGAAAGGTAGTACCTCAATGCCAATAATGGCAATGATCACTACCTTTGAAAAAACAGTGAGTATGTCCTGCATACCTCAATTTATTCAGGAAATAATGTGTACTTAGTCAAGTATGCAGGAAATAATGTGTACCTGGTCAGGTATGCAGGAAATCGTGTGTACTTGACCAGGTACACACGAAAACCTCCATATATTTATGGGGGAGATTTAGTGTGTACCTGGTCAAGTACACAGGATTTCCTGCATACCTGACCAGGTACACATTATTTCCTGCATACTTGACTAAGTACACATTATTTCCTGAATACATGGAGGTATGCAGGAAATACTGCATTCAAGTACACACTTGCGTTTCTAGAGCCCCCTTACGGCCGGCGTCGAGGGGGAAACAACTCTGAATTCTGGTGTACAAATTTTTGAGAATTTTTGTGAATTTTCGGGAATTTTAAAAACTTTTATATAATTTTACAGAAATTTCTGTGAATTTTCCTGAATTTTCAAAAGGAAAAAAAATGAATTTTTCTAAATTATTCTGAATTTTCTTGAATTTTTCTGAATAGCGAGGTGTACAAAAATTTTTGAGGGGGCCTCGTATTTGTAGACATGATTTCAAGATTTCACATGATTATGACTACACCTCTTATAATTGAAAGAAATAATTCGTGAAGTAAATACAAGCGTATTTTGTGCTTTATGAGCCCAAAATACGCACTCAAATCAATTTTTTCGGCAATAGATCCACATTTTTAGACAATGATTTCGAAGATATCAGCGATTGTGTTCACATGATTTCAGGAGTTGAGGCCCCCTCGAAAATTTCAGAGTTGTTTCCCCCACGCCAGTCGGGGTGTACCGGCGCGTCGTCGGCATCGGCGTCGACGGTCCAGCAGCGTGGCGAGGAGAGGAGAGGAGGCAAGGTGTTTACCACGAACGTGTGGATCTGGGAAAGAATAAATTATACTCGTTATATAGCAGCAGCCCTGGGACTCTGGGGCTCCGTTGGGGTGACCCGGTAGGGGGAGGGGGGGGGAGGGGGCGTCGATACGTGAATAGAAGGGACACTTAACAGCGCGGTCCGTAGGGGGGCAGTGAATTCCAGGAAGGTGAGGCCGGGGAGCAGGTAGCCGATGAGAGGCCATGATTGATGGCGTGAACGAGAGACAGAGAGAGAGAGAGGCAGGGAGAGGAAGAGAGCGAGAGCGAGAGAGCGAGAGAAGGAAGGGTGGGGTTGTCGGTGAGAGAGACAGAAGAGGCGGTGGAATATCGCTACTAAACTACCTTCGTCGCCGTCCGGTCGGGCGCGGCGGCTGCTGCTGGCGCGTCGAGAGGATGCGAGGGGGATAATAAAGGAAAACAAAACACGTCCCGGTGCGCCCGGGGCGTGCGGGCATGCGGCATGCGTACAGTGTGGCCACAGTGTGCCCACGGCTCGGCCAGCAGGGGTTTGCCTCGGTCAATATGTACCGTGCAAACACTCCACGCACACACGCCACGCCTCGCCCCCCTCCCCGCCCATCCTCTCACGCCCCTCTCCGATCATAATCTCTACTCATAGATAACCCCCTAAAAACAAAACACAAAAAATTCTACGTTTAAAAATCCAGATGGGGAGACTGGAATGAAAGAATGTGTTTATTGGCCGATAGTTTTGTCCTAGGTGTTCCGGAGCGGTCCGTTGGAGGTGACGGAGGAGGAGTAGGAGGAGAAGAAAGAGGGGGGAGGAGTCCTCAGAGGAGAGTGTATGTTATATATATGGCTCTGGAGGGTACCAATAAAACCGTCAGGAGCGGCGGCTGTGCACAATTTTCTGCAAATTAGAAGCGAAATCCACGAAAGGGGGAGGGGAAGGAGGGAAGGTGGTGGGTTCCGTGTCATGTCCTCGTGGCCAGAGGGCATTGCTGGAAAAAAAGGGGGTGGGGGCAGGCATTTCCAGAAAGAGAGGGAGAGAGAGGGAAGATGGAAGTGAGTCCGGCCGTACAACCGGCTCGTAATTCATATCGCCATATCGCACCATCGGGTACCATCACAAGGTACCATCGAATACCCCGCGCGTGCTGGGCGGAGCAAAGAGGTATACAATAATGACGGAGTGGAAGCCGGAAATGAGGCGCTCTGTGGCCGTGTTTACCACCTAACTTCCGTTTTGAATTAAACTAAAAAGGACACGTGCCGAGGATTTCTCCTCACGACGTGTAGGAAACGCCTTTCGATTGCGTTTTTGAGGTCTCGGACTCCACCGCAGAGAGATTCGCGGCCTCTAGCCTCAGCGTTCCAAACTGACGCAGCAGCATAGCCGTTGACCAGTTCTCCGGACAATCATAATAAAGTTTACGCAGAAAAAAAAATGTATGAAGAAAAACGAAAAGAACAACCCCATCTTAATCCGCATGGCAGTTAAATTATACGGCCGGTGGCGGCGCCCGGCCGGCGGAAGGATAAAGTAGCGGGGAGAAGGGGGAGGGGCGCTTGCGGAGCGGAGGTGACAACGAGCAAACCTGATCCCCCCGTCCCCTCTCTCTCTCCCTCGATCAAAAGCTTGCGCGCTCCCCCTTCCTCCCGAAGGAAGATTACACGAGTCATCTGTTCGCAGAAAACCATGCGTGCGACAGGCGGCGTAATGATCATGATAAACTTGACGCCAATTGGTCTTAGCCTTTTTTTAATATAATTATTTGTAGAAAAAATATGTTTGTGATGTGATTGAGGTATGGTGGATTTTCAATGCCGACGCGTCTGTCGCTCGACGCTCGGTATTTTTATTATTATTATCTCCAATAATGATCACCAGAATGTGAATACTAATCCTCGGAGCGGCGCGGCGTCTGTCTGGTTCCATACCGTCCGCCTCGGGATGACGCGATGACTCGGCAGCGCCGCGCCGATGCAATCTCAATGACGAGACGTGACGTCATGTCTCTCTGATTAATCACCACCGATATGGATAAGTCACGTCCGAATTCCGTCCGTCAGAGGATCCGGCTCTCCAGACAAAGTATATGTTTAATTTTGGTGAAATGTGCACGCGGTGTCCGACTTGAGGGCGAGCGTACAAAATTTGGTCTTCATTGAATTAATTCATGAAATAAATATCATGAAATCTATACCAGGAGGACACTTCAAATGGGTCTCACACTCTTGCACGAGTGTGCATTATTACCCCCTTAAAGTGAGTAAAATTCCTAGGGAAGTTCACAGTTTCCCCTGTAAAAGTGCACGAAATTCACACGAACACACACACAAGTGTGGGATATTCACACGTATCCATGCACAGTGAAAAATATTCCTAAGGGTTACGGCATAATTTTATAAGATAAATAATGTCGTAAGGCTACAACTTCCAGTTTTATGATAATTTTTTTACACCATGTGTCCACTTGGTTTTCTGTGACGAGTAAGAATTTGCTGTCGTAAATTTACGACTGCGCTCGTAAATTTACAACTCTGTGTCGCAATCACAAATTTCGAAAAAAAGTCGAAAATTTGCGAATTTTTTTTTAGTACGGTGTGTAGGCGACATTAATACACATGCAAGTGGTTCACACATTTAGATCATCTCCCAAGTGCAGCGGAAAAAAAAAAAACACGATCCGTTTGCTCTATCCTGTTTTTATTCTTGTTTTTTTTTTCTTTTTCAGATCTGCAGCTACAGGTGCCGCACTCGGTGGCGCTGCTGGAGCGGCTGGACATGGTGTGCGTGGCTGACCGGGAGAACATGCGCGTCGTCTGCCCGTCGGCCGAGCTGCGCGCCGAGCGCGCCCCGGGTCCACCCGCCACCATCAAGGCCGAGGAGCTGGGCCGCGTGTTCGCCGTGGCGGCCTATGGTAAGCAGCGGTGGGGTGAAAACCAGCGCGTGGTTGAGTGTCACATGCACGCGCACGAGGGGGGAACAAAACTCTGAAATTTGGTGTACAAGTTTGGTAAACTTTCATTGATTTTTCTGTCAATTCTTCCTTTTTTTTTTGTGAATTTTTGTGATTATTAGGCTTCGCGTGCGCTAAAGCGCAAAACGCGAAGCCTATAGACACGGGTTCTGTTTCTCGCCAAGATTTTCGTGTGCGCTACCTGCTCCCCTCTGGAGCAGAGCCTCCTGCACCAACACACAAAAGAAAAAGGTTCGGGTCGGGGGCGGGGCCGGGGCCGGGGGTCCTTCCTTGCGGGGGTCCGCCCGGCCGCCCGACTCAGCTTGCGCATATATTATCGGCAGCGGACGAAAGGTGCAATGAATGAATAGAATGTCTTGCCGCAAGTTTTCTCAAATTTTGAAACTAGCAACAAACAAAACAGATTTTTGGATCAAGCATCAGCCTTTCACCCCTCTTTTTAAAAAAAGTCAGGTGCTTCTACGACAATTTTGACTGTCGAGGAAGTGGAGGTTGAGGGAAAGTCCCCTCTCCTCAAAATTGTCCTACAACTCTGAATATTTTGTTTAAAGAGGGGTGAAATTATGAAAATTGGCATAGTAATCAGGGTATTTTGACGCTACGTTCAAAATTTTCGCAACCCAGTCCGGGTGTCACATGGGGCGCGCCCCCGCAAAGCAGGGTGCGTGGCGGGATGAATCGGGGCCTCTGACTGAAGCTCGCTATCTTTACAATATGAGTCTTAACTTGAGTCCAAGATAAAAAATCAGTTCAGATTTGTCTGACGTAAAATATTAGTGCGCGTTTGGATCGGCTGACCTTAAAAACCTCATTTTTTTTTTTAAGCGTGGTTGATTTAGGAGACAATGTTGACGACCAACTACGCATTCCGTGCGCTCTCCTCCGCGATTAAAAGTGCTAATATGTGTCTTAAATTCTACTCGTTTAAATTTAAGGGCTGCTGGCCTCTCTATCTCTCGTATCACTCCTACCCCTCTCTCCCTCTCCCCCCCTCTGGTTCTCCTTTATGAATCCGTCACTAAATCGAAATCAAACTCTTCCCCTCTCTCCTCTCCCTCTCTTACCCTCTCCTGGGTGAATATTTTGGATTCAAACTCAGCTGTTTTGACTCTGTTTGGACCGTCGGACCGTCGCAGGAAACAGCGGGTGGTGGAAATGTGGAAATGAGAGGAGCGGCAGGCCTCGCAGTAGGTATCCGCTCAGCTTGTAATTTCTATGAACGTTTCTTGACCACTGCTTGATTAAAGATGCCGTTAATGTGTAAGTCAAGGGGTTGAGCTTGCCATTGCCCACACCAAGCACGCGAAGCCTTTTTCGGCCACATTGGATAATGTGGACTTGACGGATTTTTTTAATCTATCTGATTTTTTCCGAATTTTTCTGCTTGTTTCTTTGTTTTCCCTAACGAAAATTTCAGAGTCGCCTATCCCCCTGGTCGCACAAGTGTAGATGTGAGACATTTCTAAATGCGCGTGGAGGGACAAAATACCCGATACAGTAAGAAATTATCACACCTACAGCTGTGCGACACGTCTTGTGGGGAGAGGGAGAAAAGAGAAGGGGGGCTGGGAAATATGAGAGAGCTCGCGGTCCGGACATAAACCGGCCTCACCACGTGGACCATCTGCATAGGATTTGGTTTTAGTTCCGGGGCGCGGCGGGGCGGGGAAGGCCACACGCGGCGTCGCGCCCATATAGTCCGACACTCGACCGGCACAAAAGAGAGGTATGGGACCCGCGTGTCGTGTCGAGCCGCGCCGAGCAGCAGTCGTCTGATTCCGAAGGCGGCCGCTTTCGTACCAATGTCCTTGTCGCACCCTATGGCGGTGCTCTACGTTGTGGATGGCTTGGCCCGTGAGTGCGACAAGGACGTGGAAGTATAGGCGCGAGAGCGATCTTCGGAATCAGACGGCCGCACCGGCCCCAAAATTTGTGGGAGGCTGTCCTGCATAGTGATATGAGGATGTGACATAAGGGCTCCCGCTGGGCCGGCCTGCTGGGCCGCCCTGGACTGGCCTGCGGCCTGCGGATGAGATGATGCCACCGGGCTTATGGCCCCGTTGTGCGGCCTTTTGTCAGTCACGCGGCGGCGTGGCGAGGCGCGGCGCGCCGGGGCCTTAGCTGGCTTCCGGACTTGAGCCCTGGGTGGGCCGGGGCCGGGGCCGGGGCCTGCACGATACGGCTAGGCTCCGTGTTGTTTCCCATGCCCCGCGCGGCTTGGCCCTCGGCTGGGCCTACGCGGCGCAGCCTCCTCCCCCCCCCCCCCCCCCCCCCCTCCCCACCTCCGCTGATCACGCCACACGCCACCCACCCTGACCCGCACGAGTACTACTTCACTCTTTCGTTTCCCCCCTGCCGTGGGCCGTGGGGTTGCACTCGCGATGATCCACAGGCTTGAAAACGCCCCACATAAACGTGCAACCTGCATACAAAATTGTTCGAGCCGACGAACTTAATAATAAAATTCCCTGCGCCAAGTACAGTCTTATTATTATTCTCAAAGTACTGTAACAACCGCAGTGCACTACGACTAGTCCTCACAAACCTTTTCGCTAGCATTCGACATATTGTTCTCCAGGCTTCAAAACGCCCCCAAAAGAATACATTGCATTTGATTGGAATATTTGGAATATCTGGCAAACTTGGCCACCGACTCTTTAAAACTTGGCGCGAAAGTTCGGGGGCATTCAAACTGGGTGCCCGGGTGCCGCCCCAGCTGCTCATCCTTCATTTCCATACAGCTCCTCCCGTATACCCTATCGCGTCTCCCATCAGTTTGTGCCGCAAGTTTGTGCGTCTGCCGCGCCACCCTGGGTGTCAAGAGGTCAAAGGGGGCCTCATGTACATGTACGCCGTCATGCATGAGGCGGGGCCCGGGAGGACCCACCGCGGGGCCCGCCGGGGTCAGGATCAGGGGGTCCTTGTCGTACTCCTGCCACGCCACGCGGGCACGCGCGCGTTCAACTATCAATAATATATTTCCGTCCAGCCAAGGCGGGGCGGGGCGGGGCGGGGCTGCGCGGGCCGGTCCCGGTCGGGCTCTATTGACTGGAGCGTATATAAGCGATTGAATATCGGCATCGGGTTGTCCGTTTGACGGCTGACACGGCGTTGTCGTGTGGGGCCGGCGGGGCCGCGAGTGGGTGGTCTGGGATGCGGGAGGAGAGAGAGAGGAAGAGGAAGGGGAACACTCTCGTGGTGAAGCAAGCGGAACGCGCGGCCCGCCTTCAGTTTGGAAGTGAAGTAGTGTGTGTGTGTGTGTGGGAGAGCTCTTCTATATTTTATGGAAAAAGTATCAAATAAAGCAGTGTCTGATATTTCTAGGCTATGTTCCTCTAAAAAATAAAATATTAAAAAAAAAAAAATAGGCGACATTTTCTGGGTGTATTGTCACCCCGGTTGTCGACGAGGCAACGCCACGTAAATCGACACCAAACCGCACCGTGACGCTTGCATGCTTGTATGCTAATGGCGGGGCGCGGCGGGCATTGTGCTAAGCGCCCTGGCCGTGTTCCTCCGCGAGTTGTGGTGGTCCTAAAGTAGTCTCCTCGCGCGCCACGCCCCGCCACGCCCCGCCACGCCCCGCCCCGCCCCACCCTACCTCGCCCCGCCATGCGCCCCGCCACAAGAGGGTATGCATCTCATCTTGTCCATGCACACTGCACACCGTCAAAATCGGCCACATTAAACGTCAACTCGTCAACTGTCTATCGTCTCTGAAATCGGCTAAAGGGTTAGGAGATAACTTTTACGAGAGTTCATTACAAACGCGTTCTTTCCCTCAATGCTGTCGGCAGGCGACTACCTCTACGCCGTCAACGGCTACACGGCGGACAACATCCGTGTGGGCGGCTTCACTCTGGACCCGGCCGGCGAGTCGCTCATCGACCGCTGGGGCCCTCCGCAGGGCATGAGCAGCCCGCACTCCGTGGCCGTGTCGCCCGACGGCAGCGCCCTCTACGTCGCCGAGATCGGCCCCAACCGCGTGTGGAAGTTCGACCTGCCGCAGGCCGCCTAACCGCCCGGCCGACGACCCTGCCTCCATCACCACCACCACCTCGATGGCGGCGTCGGTGTTCCCAGAGGAGTCGGCAGAAATCCCAGATGCAGCCCGCTGTACTCGACTCGAGGGGGAAACAACTCGGCGTACAAAATTTGTGAATTTCTGTAAAGTTTTGGTTAATTTTTGTGAATTTTTGGTTGAGGTTTACCCATAATTCTGTCTCCCGGAATTATTGTGAATTTACTTGAGCTTTTCCTGAATTTTTCTGAAATTTTCTGAATGACGAGGTGTACAAAGATCTCAGAGTTGTTCCCCCCTCGACTCGACTGTATTCGAGCGACTTTCTCGCCTTCTTTCCTGGCGGCATTGGACGGCGCCTGCTGCAGGCGAGCAGAGTTGGCGGAGAATACCTCGACGCGCAAAAGCAAAGACCGCGCGAGTCCGCGCAACCCCGTCTGTCTGCGCGGATACCCCACGACGGCGGCCTCCGTACGGCCTCCCGCCGCGGTGACCTCAGCGGATGTGTATAAGGGTCCTCGGGCAGAGCGCGCGGGCGGCGGCCACGCCGAGCACGTCGTCGGACACCCTGCCCCGCCCCGCCCCGCCCCGCCCCGCCCCGCCCCGCCGGCCTCGCGCTCTGCCCGTATACCACCGCGCGGCCACCGCGCCGGGACCGCCATACACGAAAGTCTATCTATCTTAGAAAGAGAAAACTTCCACTGCTCTCTCGCAGTGCGTACTACTATATTCCGCGTTCATTCATGCAGCGAGTGTACGATTCCTCGAGACGCGGCGATCAGGCCGTCGCGGTCGCGTACGATAAGGTCTTCTTTGAAATTTAAATCAGCCGATCCATTAAGACTTCTCGCAAGTTCCCCCTCCGTTGTCGAAGACTAACGTTTTTAACTGTTTAACACGGGAGAACAAAAGCACAACAAAAGCCGTGAATAATTTTTAAAAACAGTAATTTGTCGTCGTGATATTTCAATATGAGCAGACTATCATATCAAAATAGATATCAATCATCTGCGTTTCAATTCCCCGAATCATTTTACTAAAATTAATACTATAGTGCCACACACAGTTTCTCAGGTAGAACGAAGATAAATGCATATATTTTTCCCCACTCTCATTTCCATGCCTGCAGTGGCATACCGCACCCTAGTGCATCATGCTATAAATGTACAAGTATAACGCGAACGCACAGAATACGTCCTGCTCGACAGCTCACGAAAGTACATGCATTATGAATTGTTTGCTGGATGTATGAGCGAAACCTCTGTTTTGCAGCTTTCTTCCATTCCCCCTTCGTCATATGTTTGTTGTCTGTACGGTGATAAAATTATCAATATGGCTATGTGATGATAATTGTCATGATGAAGATGCAGTTCTTTGTAATTTCTTCCTTCAAGTTTTGTGTAGCTGTAGCAGTCTATTTGAGGGTAGAGTTGTGTGCTGGAGACACCAATAAATACAATAAATTCAATAAAAAAAAAAGTAGCGACGCTGCGTAATACTTTCCATTCAATCCTTATTTTCGAAGCACGGGCATGATAAAAGCGCGGCGAAGCTCAGTGATTCCGAAATAATAAAATACCCAACAACACTCCGGACAGGACAGCACTACACGGGAATGCGGCAGCAGCAACAGGGGGCCTGAACCTGTCTTGCCGGCCGCGACCGTCCCGTCCCCGTCCCATCCCGTTCCGTCCCGGTCCGGGACTTTCGTACGAATAAAGACATCAACGCAGATTATTCCCAGAAGCGTTTGCAGCGCGGCAGCGGCGTGCAGCCGCGCCGCCGGCCCGGGCCACGCAATTTACTCTGCGGCAAGAAGACGTGTTTCGCAGTCGTTGTGTTTCTTTGCCGTCCCCGTCCCTGGTGCTGCTGCTGCTGCTTCTCCCTACCCCCCTCACCCCCTCTTCTCCCCGCGTTCTTCTTCTTATACGTATTCTTGTTGGCGGCGAGTGAAGTTGTTTTCGCCGCTCTCGAAACCGTTTTCACACCGGACCGGCCATACGGCTAAGCCCAGCCCCGACCAACATACTCGCCGAGAGCGAGGGGAGCGGCGGCGGATATTCGAGCATGGATTATGGGGCGCTGTATAGTATCGGGCCTTTACTTTATTTGTCCGGAGTGCCGCGCCGCATCCCCAGGGGGCCCGGGGCGGGGAGGGGGGGGGAGGGGGGGCGGGGAGGGGGGGGCGGGGGGGGGGGGGCGGAGGAGGCCTCCCTCCCCTCCGGACTGTGGCAGGGGTAGGGAGCGAGCCACGCACCGGCCAGCTCGGCCCCTTATGTACCTTATACCCCTTTGCTGAGGTTTGATGGAGACGTTCAGACCCAATAACGATCAGAGGGGGAAAAATTATATGTATTTAAAAACGGAAAAAGAAAAGAAAAAATACAACAAAAAAGTCGAGTTTTTGAAGTAAGATCGTGGCTGATTATCAGGAAGGATGACGCCTTGGTTTTTAGGCAGGCGCAGGCCGGGTGCCGGCCGGCCCATGGCGCGAGCACACACACACACATACACGCACACACACACACACACACACACACACACACACACACACACACACACACACTCACTCACAGGTGCGTGACCCAGCCAGCCAGGGCAGCAGTCGAGTCTGGATTGTTTGGGAAAATAAATAGGAGAACCAATGAAAAACGTCCTGTCAAAGGGGATGAGCGCAGAGGCGTGGCATGGCGGGGCGGGATTCGAATTCGTAATAGCCGCGTAGCAGAAAACAATCTAAAGCAACAGGGTGGCGGGTGCACCTCGCAGAGGGGCAGAACCAACCGGCTGTTCCGGCTGCACAGCTGCTGCAGCAGCAACAGGAAAGACCTGTCGAGGCGGCTGAGGGGCAGTTCGAAAAATCATTGTACCCACACTCAAAAAAATCATTTAGAAATAAATAAAAAAAAATCAAGAAAATGAAGAAGAAAGATATAGAAAAATACAAAACATCAAGGCAAAATTAAAAAAAAATAATAACATTGAAAAATTCAGAAACGGGTGTTAGAGTTAAAAATTTATCAAAAAGTGGCATCATAAATTTTCCTTGAAAAAAAAAAGCAAAAGTCAAAAAAATTACTGTCCGCATTTTGAATGAGTGATGCCGGCGCTGCGCCAACAGGATGCCAGCAGCACCAGCAGGGGAAGCAGGAGGAGCAGCCGGGGCTGCATATCAGCGCAGCAGGCGAGTGACCGCTCCCGGTGCAGTCGAGGGTTTCAGCGCGTCCTGTAGAGTGATTCCGCGCACTGGTTTCGTCTCTCTTTCCTTGTCGCACTCATGGGACACAGACACAAGGAGTGAGGACACTACAAAATGGTGTTCGGAATCACCACCTTGCTGCAGGAGACAGTCTGCAGCGACGGGACGGAAGAGCTTGGCGCATGGGACGAGCAGCGCCGAGGTGTGGCGGGGCGGGGCGGGGCGGGGCGGGGCGGGGCGGTGCGGGGCGGTGCGGGGCGAGGCGAGCGAGGAGCTCAAGAGCTCCCGTTCTCGTATGGCCGCCCGTGCATTTCAAATGGATGTGGACCGATGCTCCACACAAAGCACGGATAAGGACGACGATGTCGCGTGGAGTGGGGGGGGGGGGGGGTTTGTCGCGGAGGTGAGGGGCGGGCAGGAGGAGGAGGGCGTGCAAGAAGTTGCACCTCGGCGCCGCCGCGCCGCTCCGCCGCTCCGAGCAGCGTCCAAAGCAAAACAGCAATGAGTTCGTCGGAAGGGATACGTACGGGAGAAGAACATAAGGACAACAGGAATGGGCTAACCTTATGTGCAAACGCTAAGCGCCGCTGGCGCTGCCGGGGCAGACTCGCTCGACTCGCTTGGAGAGGTAACGACCATTTCTTATGGGATATCTAAGTGCACCTCTACGGTGGTTTCAGTATATCGCCACAGAAAAGTACAGGCAATAAGTAAGTAGCCCGACCACATTTGAGTCATTCAGCTGTTCATTCTTAAGGACAATTTCTTTTATTAAGACTCGAAAAAACGAAGGTGCGATGTCCTACCTTTCCAGGGGGTGCTAAACCCGTTTTGGGGTGCTAAAGAGTAGGTACATTTACAGTTTTTATTTTCCATTTTTTTTTCTGAATGCGCAAACCAATTACATTTTAGGATATACTATCGCATTCCTCTCAAAATTCCGCGTCAAACGAGCCTACATGTGATAGG